>JARYZH020000273.1:0-436427 GCA_030021035.2 Notholithocarpus densiflorus | reverse complement strand
AATTTAGAATATAATATATTTTTGGTTCTAATAATATTTTAGACATTCGTATATGTTGTTGATATAGCATATATAGCTAAAAAAATATATACTCTCACATTTTTTATTTGGCCTCCCCTCAAAGATGAATTCTTGGCTCGAGAAGGGAGTATGTTCGAGCAAGCTCGCCAAATAAAAGTCCTGACTTTCGGTGGCACGTTAAGGGACCAAATTTTCTTCGAAATGGCTCGGTCTACTTGCGTAGTTGAGTGCTTAACCTGTACTTGTTCCTTCATTTGAACAACTACCTGATAGGCTGACTTTACTGAGAAAGTGTGGGACTTGGTTTCCTTCCATACCAGCGTATCACGAGTGAAACTTCGCGGCAACGGAATAGCCAAAATCTCCATTCTTGTGCGATGAACAAATGAGTCAAAAAATTTCTCTCAATCCCATTGCAGAGTGGTGGTATCAATCAGGTCTTTTACCAACAGGTTTGTTTGCCTCTCCCCTAGAAAAATTGGCTTATGTGATAACCATTTTTGAGTAGACACTTCGATACTACTCCCATCACCCACCTTCCACCGCATCCCCTCTCTGATGATATCTCTGGCTGCCAGCAAACTACACCACACATAAGAAGGGTTATTGCCCAATTCAGCATTCAAAAAAGAGCAATGGGGAAATATCTTGATTTATACACCCGATAGAATAGAGAGTGTGTATTATTAACCAAACACCACGCTTGTTTAGCATGGCTAAATTAAACACCTAGATATTCCTAAAACCCATACCACTTACCCTTAAGAATACATAATTATACTTAATTAATTCTGTTTTTAATTTATTGAAGCTCGAACTTTTTTCCCTAAATTTCTATACACTTTATGTATAAAAAAGTGTCAATTAAACTACAAGACTCTTAGTTATATTAAGAGATATGAAAAATCATATAGTTCCCTACATTGCCAAAATAGTAATCCATCTTGAGAATTCACGCTCTACAGTCAATAAAATTCACAAGTTGATTAACTAGATCTATGTATATAAATACCATCTTCATCATATACACACACACGCGTACTTGGAATAACTCTTTTTCAACCTTTCATTGTTTTTAAAAAGAACTTTTACAAAGTGCATAATGAAAAAGTTGAGTTTTCAAAAAGTGCATAATGAAAAAGTGCATTTTCAAAAAACTGAGTGTTTGGTAAAAGCTGTTAAAAAGTGCTTTTTGAAAAAGCTGAGTGTTTGGCTAGCACTTATAAAAGTGGCAATTTGAGGGATAAATTACCAAAAAGGACAATGTATATATAAGAGAGTTTATTTCATACTTTTTTTTTTTTTTTTTTTGATGTGAGTTTGGTTCATACTTAAATCAACTACTTCATCATACTTAAATCAATTTTTCTCTTTCTAAAAAAATTATTTTTTTCTCACCAATATTAGCTAATAATAACCTGCATTTAAGATTTATTGTGAAAGTACTGTGATAAAAATTGATACTGATTTTAATTTTAATGTGCTATTAAAATTATGTTTTTCTCTTTCTAAAAAAATTATTTTTTTCTCACCAATATTAACTAATAATAACCTACAACGTAAGATTTATTATGAAAGTATTGTGAAAATATTGTGATAAAAATTGATACTGATTTTAATTTTATCTTTCTTAAAAAATTATTTTTTTCTCACCAATATTAGCTAATAATAACCTACCCCTTAAAATTTATTGTGAAAAAATTGTGATAATATTTCATTCTTCTTTTTTCCTTTTTTTTCCCCCTCTTTTTTTATCCTCCACACACGGCATTTCTTTCCTTTTTCTTTTTCCCTCTTTTTTTCTCCTCCACACACGTACCCTTACTCTTTTATTTTTTATCCTTCTTTGCTCCTTTTTTTCTCAGCCATTCCTCCAAACTTCAGAACATTCAGAGCTCTCCTTCTTCGTCTCTCTTTTTTTTTTTTTTTTTTTCTTAGCACACTTCGTCTGTTGGTTCTTGGCGGAATTGATAGCGTCCCACTCAGGTTTTGGCGACGAAGATGAGGCGGTGGAGTGCGCGACGACGAAGATGAGGTGGTGGAGTTCGGAGACGGCGAGTGGCTGAGAGGGAAGGGCTTGGAGATCGAAAATGGGGTCGGAGTTGGAGTTAGAGTCGGAGTCGGAGTCGGAGGGTTTGATTGGGAGGGGTTCGCTAATTTGATCGAACCCAGAGCTCGGTGTTGAGGAATCCTAATTTGCAAGGAATTGATTTTTTTTTCCTTAGTTGATTTGGGAATTTGTTATAGATTTTTTTGTGTTTGGATTTGGAAATTTGTTGGGAGAGCAGAGAGATGAGATAAGAGGAATGAGGGATAGTGTGAGAACTGATGATTTATCAAGGGTAATTTGGTAATTTTCGGAAGAGCCCAACGTATAGCTTCAAAACGAGTATGAGCTTTTTGTTTATGGACCTCAGAGCTCTATAACTCAAACGCGCGTTCTCTTCACAAATATAAAATGCAACTTTTTCCAAAAAGTTGCATTTTATACTTACCAAACAATATTTTTGGGTTGACTTTTTTGAAAACGCAACTTTTGGGCTTCAAACGCTGAAACAAACGGGTACTAAGTCCCACATAGGATAAAAATAGTAAGAGTTAATGGTTAATATATAATTGTTACATGTGGTAATTTCAAATATTGACCTATCTCGAACACAAATCCAGCCTATATGATTTGGGAGAATATGTGGTTTTTTCATAGGGCACGTACGCTCTCTCATATACAACACCCAAAAATGTCACAATCAAGAGGGAATAGGGCACTTACGCTCACTCACATATTGGGGTGGTGGTGGTGGTTTTTTTTTTTAATTATATTTGGGCACTTACGCTCACTCACATACTCAACTCACTCAAGAAATGTCACTCAACTCACTTTCTTACGACTCACTCAAGAAAGGGCGTCACACACATACAAAACACAAACCAACCGTGGAAGAAATCGGGTCTTGTGTGGGAATTTGGTGGGCCACGGAATTGGCTAGGGACATGAGAAAAGAGTTTTTGAAAAGGGACTTTTTCATTTATTTTAATTTTAAGTTCAAACATGATAAATTCACGAGAAGAGGATAATTTTAGATTAATTTAAAATCTTGTGCATAAACCTAAACAAATTACTCTCTGTGGCGTGTTATAGAAAGTTAAATCTCACCTTCCTTTTTTTTTTTTTGAGAAACAAGTTAAATCTCACCTGGGATAGTAATAATAGTAGTAGATAAATGTTTAGGTTTGGATAATTTAATTGCATATAAGTACAGATTTGGAAAATGTCCGAAAAATGAGAGCCTAGGAAAGTGTCCGAAATCCGGATAGTTTGCTTTATCCTACCTTAAGTTTTGAAATATATTCCCTCAAAAAAGGAAAAAAAAAAGATGTGAAATATATCACCTCAAAAAAAAAAAAACGTTTTGAAAGATATGCAAAGTTTGATGATTACACAAATGATGCTTGAAGAATTGCGTACAAATTGTTAATCAATTACAACTATCATCTTTGTTGGTGAATAACAACATAAAAACATGTACCCAGTAACATATAAAAACTAAAACAAATCCAACTACCGAAGCACCGTACTAAGTTCGCTTCAATTCATTAGTGAATAACAACCCCAGGGGTGTCCCAAATGATACACAAGTGCGATTTTTAGGCTTACTTGAATGTAAATTGTGATATTTAATACTCATTATTATTTTTTTAATAAAAAAAAGCATAAATGATAATTCTTTCCGAAAGATTTGTATAATTTCACCCAATTCAACTTTTACCTTTGTCATTACCAACACCTATGGCACACAAACATAATATATAATTTAATTTTTTTTCTTTTTCTTTTTTGTTGATAAAAATGATTTAATTTCTTAATCTATCATGTAGGCCAACAAGGATTATTTTAAAAAAATGATAAAAAAAAAATAATTTTTAATGCGATATTGATTTAATTATGTATCGTTACTAGTAACTATATACTTGATTGGTATATGTTAAAAGAAGAGTAAATGGTGATTGTGATGGTAGTAAAAGTGGTGGTGAACTGGTGATCAATAAAGGGCTAATAATAATCATAAGCATAATTTTTTATATATACGCTGTACTTTTGGTTATTAATGAAAATTACTCATATTATTTTATTGATCAATACAAAACAAACAATACAATTTCCCAAGAACAATCATGCACTACGTACTGGGTGAAGCTTAGTCCTTCAGTTCTTTCAATCTCGCAGCTTTATTAGCTAGGGTTATATGTATTAATTGGTAAAACATTTACCAACTGAGCTATAGTAATCTGCCATCTATGGCAGATCACTATAGCTCTTAGTTGAACCCAAAAAATAATATTTTATTTCACCTTTTCCCCCTTTTATTGAATACCCTTTTTTATAAAAAAATAATAATAATAATTTGAATACCCTTTTCTCTCTCTTCACAATTTTATCTTTTTCCTATTTCTCTTCACCGTTTCAATCACCCTTTCATTTTTTTCTTTTCTTTTTTTCTTTCTTCCTCCTTTCTCTTAACATCATCAACTTCATCGACAACAATAACAACAACGATGAAGATGGCGGCAACGGAATCGAAGTTTGATAAGAAGAGTGGTTGGTTGTCAAAGATTTTGAATTTTTGTTCGGAGGATGCAAAGGCTGTGTTCAATGCTGTGATTGTGAGCATATTGTTCAATTCATTCTTGGCGGATTCGAGGTCGATTTCGAGATGTTGGTGGTGGGTCGGGTTTGGTGGCTGTGAATCGTGGGTTAAGGACATGCAGCGGCGGTGGGCTATCTTGGGCTGTCGTGGATTTGGTGGGTCACGCTTTGGATCTGGTTTTGGCTGGGTTCGCAGCTTTTGGCTGATTTGGGTTGCTAGGTTATGATGTGGTGGTGGTTGGCGGTGGTGTGGTTGGTGGGTTTGTGGTGGTGGTTTTTTTAAAATTATATTTGTGGTTGTTTTTGGTGGGTTTGATATTGAATTTTTTTTTGGGACAATGAATTTTTAGCCATGGGTTGTGGTGGCTAGTTTTACTGGCAGTGGCGGTGGGTGTGTGATTGTTGTTCTTGTTGGTTTGCTTCAAAGAAAAGAGAGAGAGTAGAGAGAGATGAATAAAGAAAGAATAAAAATATATATATTTAAATGAATTGTAAAAAAAAAATAGAACCAGATAAATTGTTTTTTTTTTTTTTTTTTGGGTAGAAATGGAAAAAAAAGAAATTCATTGAACTAGGAAATCAAAGTCACAGAGCAACACCTCAAAGAATACAGACCATTCAAATCAAAGTTAAAACTAGCCTCTAAGTCCACAGGCGGATTGTTAAACAAGATAAAATCATCTCTTTGTGCAGCACCCTTCCTGGCCAGCCCGTCTACGCATCTATTAGCTTCTCGAAAGCAGTGGTTAAAGCGGATATGTCTGAACCTAGTGCTTAATTGCCTACAATCATCCAACAGGGCAAATTGGTACTCATTAGACTGGGCAGGGCTTGATAAAGCATCAACAACAACCTTAGCATCTAACTCCACTTCTACAACAAGAAATTTTTTTGCTAAACATAAATTAAGCCCATCCCGAAAAGCCCACAGCTTTGTTAAGTAACTGGTAGTTCTCCCAATTTTCCTCGAGAAGCCAACAATCCAATTCCCATGCTTATCACGAACAACATTGCCACCCCCTGCAATCCCAGGATTTCCTAATGATGAACCGTCGGTGTTCAACTTCATCCAACCTAGAATCGGCCTCTCCCACCTTATGTGCTTTTCGTTCAGTCTAGGTGAATGCCTTGGACCTAAGCCACATAGGTAAAACTCTAAAGTTCTGTTCCTAATCTCCGCCGCTGCACTGTGATGGGATTTCTTATTTTGGAAAACCCAGGAATTACACTTCAGCCAAATTACCCAAATGCAAATAGAAAGGTGTATCTCCAAGGAAAAGGACTTTGAGGGATGGCATGGTTTTCCCTGCCATTTTTGTTCAACCATTCTAGTAGCTCACTCTTGAAGAAAGATGGGTCCGACGCCTCTATATTTAATTGGTGCCAAATCGGTTTGACAATTTTGCAATCACGGAGGGCGTGGATGATAGTTTCTGGAGCTTCCAGGAACAATGGACAATAAGTGTCTGTGTCCACCCCTCTAGCATATTTCCACAAAAATAATTGGATCTTTGGGAGAACGTTAGTCTTCCAGATCCACTGCCCATTGAAGATTGGAGAGTTTTCAAGTCCCATAGCTAGTGCATAAGCACTATATGTGCTGAACAGACCATTAGGAGTCCTTGCCCACGCAAGCTTATCCCTGCTTCTCGCGGCAATGGCAACAGGAGTGGCTTGGATACCCAAAACAACATCTTGAGACAGAACCATAGATATAGCATCCCACCTCCAGCCACTTTCTGACACTACTTCTTGAACTTCTAACTAGTATTCCTCATTAATTAGGGGGCCTTGCATTACCTTTCGAAGGGGCCCTTGGTCTGACCATCTATCAAACCAGAAGCTAAGCTTACTTTCTCTTCCAATAGACCACATAGCACCTCTCTGGAAGACATCCTTCCCCTTCTTGATGGCTGACCAAACCGAAGAGCAGGGGAGCTTTTCATTGTTACTAGAACCAAGCCTTTGAGGATTGCAGTACTTTTTCTTTAGGACTCGAGTCCATAGAGCCTCTGTCTCGGTGTTGAAGCGCCAATTCAGTTTGGCCAAGAGGGGTGTATTCCTCCCCTTAGCTGTTTGGAGTCCTAGACCCCCTTGTTTTTTGGGTTTTGTAACCTTTTCCCATCCAATCCAATGCATTTTCTTGGATGTTTCAGTTGAGCCCCACAGAAAATTTTGATTGACTCTATCAATGCCCTCCAACACTTTCCCAGGTAATTGGGCACACTGCATGACATATGCGGGAACCGTGGATAGGGAGGATTGGATGAGAACAACCCTACCTGCCATGGACAATAAGTTTGCTTTCCACCCGGCTAGTTTTTGCTTAACCCGATCTAGAACAAAATTGAATTCTTGGCTAGAGGCCCCTTGATGCTTAATGGGTATGCCCAAGTATTTCCCTAAGGAGGGAGTGGATTGGAATCTGAGAATATCACAAAGAGATTCTCTAGTATCACTGTCAACGTTTGGGGAGAAAAACACCCTTGTTTTTGCTTAACTTACCGATTGGCCAGATTCACCACAAAAGAAGTCCAGCACATCTCTAATGGTGGAGCAATTCACCTGATTTGCCTTGGCAAATAGGACAACATCATCCGCAAACATGAGATGGGAGAAGGCTGGTCCACTCTTGGAAGACTTCACAGGAATCCACAGCTTTTCACTACACTTTTCCTCAATCAACTGACTCAAGAAATCCATACAGATAATAAAGAGATATGGCGATAAAGGGTCGCCCTGTCTGATACCTCCAGAAGGGTGAAAACTCTCCAAAGTTCCCCCATTAAACAAAATGGAAGTAGAAACAGAGGTAACGCAGATCATAATTAACTGAATCAAATCCTATGGAAGGTTAATCCTCATGAGCATTTCTCTAATGAAGCTTCACTCAAGCTTGTCATAGGCTTTCTCAAGATCGATTTTGATTGCCATGTACCCTTCTTTGCCTTTCGCCTTACTAATCGTGTGAATTAGTTCTTGAACTATGATAGCATTGGCAGTACCTCTCCTATTTGGCACAAAAGCTGTTTGGAGCGGATTGATAACTTGATCCAGGTGTGGTCTTAGCCTCGCCACAATTACCTTGGTGACTATCTTATAAACTGAGTTACACAAACTAATGGGCCTGTAAATATTAAGCGATTCCGGACCTTGCACTTTAGGAATAAGAGCGATATGTGTCCTGTTCAAAAACTCAGGCACCATTTTATCCTTAAAAATCTTATGGATTTCTTTAACTACGAAAGTTCCAACTATCAGCCAGAAGCGTTGGAAGAACCCGGCATGGAGGCCGTCTGGACCGGGGGCTTTGAAAACTTTCATGGACCATAAGGCAGCCTTTATCTCTTCCACTGACACCTCACAGCCTAGGCTATCTTGAACTTCATTAAGGAGTACTGCCTGCCATTGGGAACTAGGAGAAAAAAGCCGAGGAAGAGGTTTGAGAAGTAGAGTAAATATCTTCAAAACCTCTCTGAATATAATTTGCTATGTCCTCCTCCTTTAAGAGCCACTCCCCCACTCTGTTTTTGATAGCTATGATTCTGTTTCTTTTCCTTCTGACTAAGGTGGACAAATGAAAGAACGAGGTGTTGCGATCTCCCTGAACAACCCAGTTAATCTGAGATTTAAGAGCCCAAAGCTCATGCTCTTGATCCAGCACTTGATCAAGTTCCAACTGTAAATTGCTTTCCAATTGAAGGAGAGTGGAGGTAGGGCTAATAGTGATTGTTCGTTGAACACCATTCAGCCTAGCCAAGATTCTTCTTTTTTTTGTAAAAACGTTTCCGAAGTGTGTCCTATTCCATGTGGTGGCTTTCTTGGCAAAGTTTTCAACAGCCTCTGCCAAACATGAGTCAGCCTGCCAGGATGAAGAGACAACACCAGGAAAGGAGGTATCAGATAGCCAAAAGCTTTGAAAGACAAAAGGCCAAGGTCATTGCAAAGGTCTCCTGGGATTAGATTCTAGGATGACTGGGCAGTGATCGGAGTGACGCTTGGTGAGATGAGTAACTTGGGCTTCAGGGTAGAGATGCCACCAATCCGGGGTGACGAAAAATCTGTCAACAAGGATAATTTTAGAAAATGATCAAGACTAATAATTTTTAATGCAGTAATGATCTGATTATGTATTGTTACTACTAATTATATATATATATATTAAAAATTATATAAATAAGTACAAAACATATATATTTATATATGTTAAAAGAAGAGTAAATGCTGATTGTGGTGGTGGTGGTGAGAAAAGGCCTGATAATAATCATAGGCACAATTTTTTATATGATGTACTCAGGGCCGGCTCAAGGCCTAGGCAAGTCCTAAGGCCCCACCAAAAAACAAAATTTTTCTTGGAAAAAAAGGCCCCACTTTTCATAGTTAAAAGGCCAAAATTTTTATAAAATTATATATATTTTTTAAAAGTTGTACATTTTTTTATTATTAGTGATGTACAAATTTTACTATTGGCTTACAAATTACCATGTTATTAATCACAAAAAACGTGATATAAACATTCATTAGTTAAATTGATGAAGTTCATCAATGAGAGACAATATCACATTATATTTTGAACATTTTATAGTGCTTTTAATTAGCGCATTTTTCTTTTTCATTTCTATTAAGACTATCAAAGTACGAGACCAATAGAACCTTAAGTCAGTTGAAACCTTAAAATATTTCAAAGAGATGTTGCAAATGTGTTAAATAATCAATTATAGATTAATCTCCCCTAATAGTTTGAGACTTTGATTTTTGTAAACTAATATCCTACAAAACTATACACCAAATAATATCTATCTCTCTCTCTTTAAATCAAAATACAAAATTAAAAATTAGATTACAACTTTATTTAACTATGCATCGTCTTATATCCAAAATAAAGTATCTTTTTCAATCGCAATATATTTTTATTTCTTTTTATTAATATTTATAATTCAACTATGATATTCAATTCTCTATATGAAATTAACATTAGTTTAGTTGGTATTATTTATGTATTTAATGTATCAAATTAACCTTAATTTGATTAGTATTAAATAATTTTGTTTAATTAATATTTACATATTAAAGGCCCCGCATAAATTTTTCGCCTTAAGCCCCAAATTATGTTGGGCCGCCCCTGGATGTACTTAAGGTTATTAATAAAAATTACACATATTATTGCATTGATCAATATAATACAAACAATACAATTTTTTCAAGAACAGTCATGCATTACGTTATGGAGTGAAGCTTAGTCCTTCAGTCCTTTTAATCTCGCAAGCTAAATAGTTCACAAATACCACTTTAAAGGAGCAAAGCACAATCCTGAATTGATTTAAAATATTATAAATGATATGTTATAAATATAGAGTATACAAAAGGATATATATAAATATTCATATGTAATATTTGTTTAACAATAAAGAAAAGCACTTGTGAATATAATTTTGAAATTCTATTGTATGTGCATATATAATTATATATTCAAAAGTAAGCTATCTAGTGAGTTAAAAGATAAATTTCCACATATGACAAAGTAAGAGTAAATGGTTAACATATTGTTGTTATACTACAATGGTTTTGTAAATTATGTGGCTTTAGCTAATCATTTTCTATATGTGATCAAGAGGGATGCATTGAATTGTATTGTTCCAGTTTAGTCCTAATGAAGCTTGGTTTATTATCACCAAAAAAAAAAAAAAAAAAAAGAGATAAATAGTCTCAACATAAGTATTTTTTTAATTATAAAAAACACTTGATTAGAAATACTAAATATACAATATAGACGTAAGTTTCAAATAGTTTAACTGATAAAATATTTTATCATTGAATAAGAGATTTGGGGTCTGAGCCTCGTCTACACCAAAAACTGATTAATGTCTTAACATGATAATAAGAACAATTAATATAATGGAGGCAAGTTAGAAATCCTATTTTAAAAATCCGCCTTAAAACAAAATTGAAACAATGAGGTTGTCCTAAGAGCATGAAATGCTAAATGCGGAAGTCAACAAAAGTAGGGAATCTATGGCCAAAATTAAATCTATCAAAATATTGAGAACTCTATGGTTATCGGTTACTCATAGAACATAACAAGTAAAAACAAAACCAGTTTCAAGTGGGAGCTCTAGAGTCCAGACCATTAGACCAACCTAGACCAACTTAATAGCGAGTAGGAATCCCGACACGTCTCTAAATATGGAGTGCGGGAAGTTAAATTGCCTAGTGCTCTATTTAGGAGAAATTGGGCTCATATGAAAATGTCTCCTAAATAGAGCATACAAACACACCACATAAAACCAAAATAAGCTTCTTGAAAATGTTTTATTAATAATTTCCTAATTCTATTTTTGTTGCTTCCAGTATTGATTGATTGAATTAATTTCCTCTTGTACATTACTGTAGGGAACAAATGTTGCTTCTTTCTGAAATTAAACTTGTTGACTGTACACGTGTGAGTGAAGTCCCACATTGAATAATGATGAGAAGAATGAGTTGTTAATATAACATAATTGAGTACATACCCATTGGGGTTAGATCTTTTAAAGAATTGAGTAATGCTAAAGATAATACAATTTTAAACACATGAGTTTTACAAATATATGTGTTACTAATCACAATAAATAATTCTGATAGGAAAATGTTAGAAATATTATAAATTTTACTTCAAAACCTTTACAAATTGATGTGACAATTAATATGATCTGTGGATGTCAACAACCTATTAAATGCATATTTGAATTATTTTTTGTAATTGGTGATACATATTTGTAAGCCTCATGTTATAAAATTGATAATATTCCTAACATCATTTATTTAAATACTTGTTTATTATCTTATTGAAATGTTACTAATCACATTCATTGTTCCATCCTTTGTAAGGTTTTTTTTTTTTTTTTTTTTTTTTTTTGATTGAGGTAAAATTTGTTATAGCTTTATCATTTTTTCTGGGAAAAAAAAACATATTACAAAATAAAAAGAATGTTTTTTTGTTATAAAAAAATTATGATATAAAATACTCGATAAATATTATTTAAGTGATAACAAAAATGCCACATTTAGATATATCGCCTTAGGCATCTAAATTTGTTGGGCCACTCCTTCTCTCACAGTCTCACATAAGGAGTGAGCCTCACGGGGGACTCATGTTTGGGGCTCACCGCTTATGTTAGAGCCCAAAGTACTACTCCAGGGGTATATTTGTATTTTTCTAACCGAAACAGAAAAAAGAAACACATCAAAAATAAGAAAATGATCATATACCCTGTGGTTGGGCTACTTCTTGTTGTGGGGCTGGGGTTGGGGCTGGAGGTGGAGGCGGGGGTTGGTGATGTTGTTGTCTGTGTGTTTGTAGATCAGTGCTATAGGAGAAAACATTTTGATAAGGGTTACATTTGACATGATAATATGCATGTGCAACCGTGTTATGGTCACCGAAATCATTCAAGCTGTTAAAGAACATCCAGTATCAATGACAGTAAGTAAATTCATTGTCGTTGTTGTTCTCCATAATCTTCAGTGGGAGGAGAGCTTTTTTTTTTTTTTTTTTCTTTGCTAGTAGTGGGAGGCTAGGAGGAGAGTAGAGTAAAGGTGTTTTTGATTGCTCAATTGCTGGTCTAATAATGTTCTTAAAAAAAAATTTCCAATTTATTTAGTAATTATAAAGAACGTATTGTTTCTCAAATTCATTTTTTATGGTAAAATGTGTTATCATATTTCTTAAAGTTTTGGATCACTCACGTCTTTGAACACTTTATTAATTCAATTGAAATTTTTTTTACTCACAATGGTAGACAAATTGGTAACTTATATTGAAAATGAAAATTGTATGTGAAAAATTAATTTAATTCTATGAAACATTTAATTTCAAGAATTTCATAATTTTAAGGATTTCATTATGAAAGATACTAATTTTTGTGTATGTGTATAAATGCATGCGTTTGTGTATGTGTATGAAAATTTGTATAGACTAATAAATTAGTAATACAAATCGGCACCCAAACAAAAAATTTTGGCTTTGCCCATTAAAAATGTCCATTTCCACTTAACGAAAAAAAAAATATATATATATATTAAAAAATAAAATATCACTTCTGGTATGTATGTACACATATTGTGTGAAACAGTGAAAGTGTGTAGACAACTGCGGCATTGTAGGACCAGTCAAATATGGCTTTATTGCTAAGCCACCTTTTAGAAATTGCAATACGCTTTGCTCTTTGGGGCTGTACTGTCAACTGTAGAGTGTGATGTAGATTGGTAATTGGCTAATCTTTTATTCTTATTGAGAAGGACGTAAAAGTTGCTTTTAGGCCTGAATTCGTGTTGAATTTTTAGTGGATTATATTGATCAGTAGACTCATCTATTACCCTAATTCTTAGGGGGTTCAAGTGATAGGGAATGGCATACTTGTGATGCCCTATGTCTATAATCCAAACCCCTAGTTACCAATCAAAAATAAAAATGAAAAAAAATTAGCGTCAAACATGTTTGAAGCTTTAAATTTTAACCCTCAATAAAAGATAACATATATCTCTTCATATGCATTGCACATGACTCAATTAACCCAACCAACCAAGTAAGTCATATGCATTACACATGAGAAGGATATATGTTATATTTTTATGAAGGGTTGAAGCCTAAAGCCAGGGCCAGCCCAAGGCCTAGGCAACTTAGGCCTAGGCCTAAGTCCTCCACCCCAAAAATATTTATCCTTTACAAAAAGGCCCCATCCCATTGTAAAAAGCCCAAAATTTTATAAGAAATATGAATTTTTTCAAGTGGTTGTGCACTTTTTATTATTAGTGAGGTTAGGGACATCACAAATTTTACTATAAATTTACAAACTGACATGTTACTAATCACAAAAAAAGTATTTTAAATATTCATTACATTATTGAAGTTCATCAATCACTGTTATTGTCACATTATATTGTGAACATTTTGTAATGTCTTTAGCATTTTTCCTTTTTTATTTCTATCAAGGTTAAAAAAAAAAAATTATAAATGTGTTAGTTCATCAATGATGCTTAATATCCCCTAATAGTTTGAAACTTTAATATTTGTAAACTAATCTACTACAAAGCCACACATTAATTAATATCATAGATTATAAATTAGATTATAAATGTAATTAACTATGTATTGTCATATATCCAAAATAAATTAATTTTCTTTTTAAAAAATAATATTTATTTTTTTATTTTTGTTAAATTTATTTTTCAACTATGATATTTAATTCTCTATATGAAATTAATCTTAGTTTTGGTTAGTATTATTCATTAAATTATGTATTTAATACATCTAATTAACCTCATTTTGATTAATATTAAATAATTTTATTTAATTAATATTTATATAAGAAAGACCCACATAAATCTTTCGCCTTAGGCCCCAAATTAGGTTGGGCCGGCCCTGCTTCCAATATTGATTGATTGAATTGATTTCCTCTTGCACATTACTGTAGGGAACAAACGTCGCTTCTTTCTAACATTAAACTTGTTGAGTGTACACGTGTGAGTGAAGTCCTACATTGAATAATGATGAGAAGAATGAGTTGTTAATATAGCATAATTGAGTACATACCTATTGGGATTAGACCTTTTGGGTTAAAGTGTGTCTCTATATGTTATATTAATTACTCCAGAAAGCTCTCCAATGTGCTTATCTCCCTAACAAGTTGTATTAGAGCCCATGGAGCGGTCCCTTTCGCAGTTGGAGTGGGGACGATATATTGCACCAAGCAAGCCCATAAAGCCCACACAAACGATCTTGGAAAAAGCCCAACAAAGGAGTATTATTGCAAATGGTGCTAGACAACGGTGAAGTGCGAGGTTCTCAAGGAGGATAAAAAAACGTGCAGGGTTGACACTTGGAGGCATATGGATGATGGACTAGTAAAAGGAAAAGCCCATTAGGCAAGGGAGAGCAAGTAGGACTTGTTAATGGTCCAAAGAGAGGTCTTGAAGCCCACAGAGAGGCAGAGACTCACACGTGAGGGGGAGATTGTTGGTGTGTACACGTGTGAGTGAATTCCCACATTGAATAACGATAAGAAGAATTAATGGTTAATATAACATAATTGAGTACATACCCATTGGGCTTAGGGTGTTTGGGTTAAAGTGTGTCTCTATGTGTTATATTAATTACTCAAGAAAGCTCCCCAAGGCGCTTATCCCTCCAACAAAACTTGCAACTGAAGTACTTGGATGGGTGATCCTCATCATCACACTGACTATGCAAGTTTACAACTAACACCATGGGCAACGGTGGCGACGTTGACAGCACCCAAGACATAATCGAAATGATAGTTCTAAATTAACGTCATCAACCCTATCTAGCCTCTAGTATTACTATATATATATATATATATAATATTATGCATGATATGTAATAGATATATGTGCATACAAAAGAATATATTTAAATATTTATATGTAGTCATGGTTTGACGATAAAGAAAAATCATCATGAATAAAAGTTATAGTTGTGGGTTTCAGTTAATTCAACTGATAATGTCTCTGACCATAAATTGAAAAAAAAATGTTATTGTTTTCAAATTTACTTGTAAATTAGCTAGTTTGTGAAATGATTAAGTCCCACATAGAATAGAAATAATAAAGGTAAATGGTTAATAAATGGTTTTGACATTAATACATTGATGTGGTAGATTCGAATATTAACCAACCAAGTCATAACTTTTTTGATGCAACCAAGTCATAACTTGTGAGATAGTCATTGCATCTAAAATCAATGCCCCCGCCGCAATTATAATTAACAAGATAGTCTAAGATAGTCATTAGTCAAAATGCACAATGCCCCTGCCTCAACTAACAAGA
This sequence comes from Notholithocarpus densiflorus, assembly GCA_030021035.2. Lineage (NCBI taxonomy): Eukaryota > Viridiplantae > Streptophyta > Magnoliopsida > Fagales > Fagaceae > Notholithocarpus > Notholithocarpus densiflorus. The sequence goes on along the minus strand of JARYZH020000273.1, from coordinate 420,937 downwards.
TACTTAACAAAGTCATTGCCTTACACCTGCCTCTGCCTCTGTTAATAGTACCAAAAGCTTTCTCTATTAATAGTACCAAGCCTCTATTACCAAATTCCGACCTCTGTCTTCCAAGCCTAATAGTAAGAACGTAAAAACAATTATAGCTCACTTCTGTTCCTTTTGAGCCCCCAATGTCTTCATATAGCTGAATATTTTTTATTAACAAATTTTCTAATTACATATATTTTTGTTGGTTTCAGTATTTCATACAATTAATTCTCTCTTGGTTACTACAGGAAACAAATGTCGCTGCTTAATTCAGACCTTAAACTTGCTGCTCAAATACTTGGCCTAGTGATCCTCATCATCACACTCATTCTCACACACTTCGCAGATTGTTTACTAACAACACTGCTAGTGCTACTGCTACCCAAATCCTTCCTGATGGCGTTACCAACAGCAGCAGCCAAGACAATATCCAAATTAGGGGTGTCAATGTTCAACTCAACCTGCGAACACGACACGAACTCGGCACGGGTTTTTGCAGGTTAGGGTTGTGCCTTAATGGGTTTGGGTCATAAACGGGTCGACTTGAAAGCGACACAATAAGAAACGTGTCATAAGTGGGTCAACTCGCATAACTCGCAATAGACACGTTTGACATGCCAATTTATTTGTGTCAACCCAAAATGACCCGCTTAACACAACTTGTTTAACTCATATAACAAATAATATTCATTTTATTTTAGATTTGTCAAATACCTTTTATATCCAACATATATTTTAAATTTAAAAAGAAAAGTGAGTAATTACAAAAACTTACAAGGGATATAATTGGAAATTGAAACTTTACAAACTCTAGATCTCTAAATCCTAGAAACCCTAAATCTCTAAACCTTCTTATAAATATCTTATTTTATTTTATTTTTTAATTTCAGTCGTACTACTCACTCTACTATCTTATAGTCTCATGCCCAATTCTCAAACTCAAAGTCTCAAACCGGTTATTGCTCTCTCTCTCTCTCTCTCTCTCTCTCTCTGGATGACAATCGTAGTCATAGTCAGGATTAGTCTACTATTTGCTCCAATTCTTTCAATATTGATACTTAGCATTTGACGAGTTCCAATGATATTATATTTTTGTTGAACTTTTTATTTTGAATTTGGGTTGAAGTGTATGCACTTCTTTTAGAGTGTAAAGAACTTATTTCTAGATGAATGTTATATTTGAAATGGGTTGTGTTACATTCGTGTCAACCCAACACGACTCGTTTATTAAGTGTGTCAAATGGGTTGGATTAGGTCAACCCGCCTTATTAACAGATTGGGTTAGGGTTGAAGGATCATGACATGATTATTAAATGGGTCGTGTTAAGATTGAGAGATTTAGTCGAATACCCCTACCTCGACACGACACGAACCCGACATGCTAACCCGAATTGACACCCCTAATCCAAATGATAGCTTTGAACTTCGACCCGATCTCACCCTCCAATATGTAGGTTTCACTTCATTTGGAGCTTCCAATATGAATAAAGTTCAAACAGAGTGTGCAGTGCTCCATGCTCTGTTTTTGTTGGTTTGTTTGAACTTTGAATTACGTAGCTTGAATTGTCTGTGGTATCTTCTTTTATTCTTTTTCTTTCTTCATTTCGTAAAATCCATATTGTGTGAGGATCTATTGTGCTTTGGAATGTTCTATGAATAATTTTAGTCCAATACTTGTTGAGGGCTTAGGACAATTTTAACTGTTTGTTTTTGCAATTGTTTTCGTGCAAGTGAGCTCTATTTTTCTCCAAAACTTGTTGAGGTTTTTGAATAATAGTGTGGATTTGGGCCTTTTTCTTTCTACTGGGAGGTTTGAGAAAATGTTTTGGGCCACCAAAACAAAATCTTCCATTTTGGGCTCAGAAACAAAAAGATATGGATTTGGATGGATTTTTATAGAAGCCCCAAATCAAACATGGATAGGTCACTTTTTTTTTCATCCTTTGTTTTTTGGGGAAATGGTTCTTAGTTGTTTTCCTAATTGCGGATCAATGATTATGATTGATGCAGTTCTAATTGATCTTTTGTATGATCTAGAAATGGGTTTCCATTTTTTGTTTTCCCTAACAAACCAAATAAGGGTTGTCTTTTTGGGATAAGTTTGCCTTGTCTTTTTTTTTTTTTGATAAGTAGCTCAAAAAAATTCTTATATATATAAAAAAAAAAAAAAAAAAAAAAAAAAAGTAGCCCAAAAAATTAACATTTCTAGCGGACGAAAATCAAAGATGTCTAGTTTAAATGGGTTGGCCAACATTTTAACTCAACTATTAAATTTACTTTGGGCCATTTAACTATCCAGAAACCGACAATTAAAAGTGTGAATCATTTTTTTCCCAAAAAAAAAAAAAAAATCCAAACACTATTCCAATCAATTGATTGCCAATTTGATCATAAAAATAACAACCAGTGTAAACGAAAAAAAAAAAAAAAATTTACTCATTTTAGTGTTAGCCATAAATAAACCACTAGAGACTAGAAAGAAATATAGGATGAAGAAGCAATGCCCTCATGAAGAGAAAACAATAGTGGAAAAGAAAATTAGGAAAAAAAAGTGATAGTTTGTTTCTTTCAGTATTACTACTTTACCTAACAAAATTGAATTATTAGAGATTATAAAGGAATTCTCATCAAGATTTATAGTGCCAGTGACTCTTGAGCCCTGATTGAGAGGGGGAGGAATGAGATGGGAAAAATGCAAAGAATATTTGTTTGTATAATTTTTTTTTTTATGAGCATGAGCCTTGAATCCTCTAACTTGTTACCTATGTTGAAATTTTCAAGTGGCAGTGTGATACAAAATTTCCAATCACCTTGCACCTTAACGCATAAAAATTCCATCACCCCATGCTAGCCTAGTACATAAAATTTCTAATCAACTTGCAACGTGTGGTGGTGATATGGTGGTGATATTAATGATGCAACGTTCTGATCGTGGATCAGTAGCAAAAGTTTTTAGGCCATCTCTGGAAAAGAAATGAATTGTTTATGGAGGAACGTTAGATCATTTCCAATTGCAAAGTAAAATCCTATGTAAATTTTAACAATATGAAAGTAAACATGCTAATATATTGCTTATATTTCATGTTACACAGTCAGCAAGAGATCCATAATAATATATATGGTTGATCTATACCATTAAAATGCTCATGCTTAAACTACGAAGAACAATAAATAAACTTGAATTGGCAACTAAATCTTCTGAAGATTTTTTATTTACATCAATTTATGAAGTTTCATCGATCAATTCAATATAAAATCATCCGATTTTATATATATATATATATATATATATATATATAAAAAATGAAATTACATGGATCAATTCAATGTACAATTTATGCATAGTGTATGACTAGACCAATATATACTGTTTGTTGTTTGATAATGTATATTAGACATCCTACATTTCGTAGTTATATGGACTAAATACATAGTTCGTCAATAAAGTGTTCTTAAAACATTTTCTTATTGACCACTGCGCACTCTTGGGGCGATGGTCACTTTATAAGTATAAGTGCTTGTGAGATGTGGGAGGAAAGGGTCAGAGTTCAAGTCTCTAGGAGAGAGCCTCACACACATATACACTTAAATTAAGTTAGAGTAGAATTTTTTATCTTGTATAAAAAATTAAAAAAAAAAAACATTTTCTTATCATTAAATACTAGTGCGTGTGTAACACAACAAATTTCTGTTACAACAAAAATACATTAACAAAAATATTATGAAGTTTCATAAATCAATTTAATATAACATTTAAGCATTCACAAGAACAATATAGGGTGAGGTGACGTTATGGTCATAAATCGTATCATTGATGAACCAAATCTTCTAAACTATTGAAAATGAATTAGATACGTCCTCCTCTTCTTATATGGTTTTTTTGGTTGGAAATATGAAAAAGTTAGAGGATAGAAAAAATAGTGATAGGATGAAAAAATTGAAGGATAGAAATTTTTTTTCCCTTATGTGTGTTTGGTTGGAGGGATGAAAAACTCTTTTATTTAGTTGAGGAGAAAAGTAGGAGAATAGAACAAATAGATAAATTTACTCTTATATCCTATTACGAAATATAAATAAATAATTTCTTTTATTTTTATTTATTATTACGTTACATTATATTATTTATATATGACACTTGTCGAGGAGCCTGCCATCATTTGGTTTTTTTTGGGAAAAAAAACTACCTTTGATTCAAAAAAGGAAAAGGAAAAAAAAATCTACTGTTAAACACAAAAATCACTGCTGAGACTTTTTTTATTATTTTTTATTTTTTTTATTGAAGAATCACTGCTGAGACTTGATTTTAAAACATATAAATAAATAAATACACTAGTTGATAAAAGAAAGAAAACACGTTAAAGGAAAAGGGTAAAAAAGCCATTTGAGAAAATAAAGAAAACACGTTGAAGGAAAAGAAAAAAAAAAAAAAAAAAGTGCAGAACATATGGCATTTTCTCATCTAGCTGTTTCCTCCTCATTTTCTCTCGTAAAATCAGGGAGAGAAAAAAGAAAAAAGAAAAAAGAAAAAAGCCACGTGGCAGCCACACATTTACAGAAATTCAAGGGGAATCAACATAGGAGAGGCTGGAAACCGTTAGCCTTATATCATTTGTTTGTATGAGGAAAAGGACTTGGCTTAGCTAGTTAGCTTATCCTGATTCCACTTTTCTCTGTCTCTCTCTCTCTTAAATAATGGTCGAACAAATCACAAATTGACACGTACTATTCCCATATACAAAACGGAAAATGACCTAAATAATTTTTTTTTTTTAAGAAAAAAAATTTCCCTTGGTTGGCGTCTCAGGTTGGTATGGTTGGTAGGTAGCCTTTCTGTATTTTTTTTCACTTTTTGAGAAACATCAAATGGGTTCATACTCCATGGCTAAGGGGCTGTTTGGTTTTTAAAAAACCATCACTCTTTATTTCTTACTCAATTTTCGTCACTTATTACTCATCACTTAAAATACTCTAATTTTCTAAACCTCACACGCTTGGCACATATTTTTAGCTTCTCATCACTCAAAGTTTTTTACTTTTTGTGGGACCCATACCTGACCCACTGCTTGAGCACCATACCCGCGTATACATCCCCTTTTCTCCTCTTTTTTAAATTTTTTTTTTTTTTTTTTCATCACTCTCCCCCAATACCTAGACACCAATTCTCTCTTCCTCTCTGAGTACAAACAGCACCGATCTCCACCTTCGACGGGCAGCAGTGGCGCCGATCTGTGGGTATATCGGTTTGGTGCTTGTAATCTTTGAATGGGTTTGGTGCTTGTAATTTCCTCTTTGATTCATTGATTTTCCAATATGGTGAAAATAAAAAAGAAAAAAAATGCAACCAAACCCAGAAACCCAATGTGAAAAAAAAAAAAAAAAAAAAAAAAAAGAAGTAAAAAGAAAAAAAATGCAACCAAACCCAAAAACCAACGTGAAAAGGAAAGAAAAGAAGAAGAAGAAGAAGAAGAAGAAGAAGAAAAAGAAGAAAAAGAGGAGAATAGAGAAAGGTGATCTAGACCCAGCGTGAAAGACAAAAAGAAGAAGAAGAAGAAGAAGGCAACTGTGTTGGAAAGAGCAAAAGGTCTGATTATGGGTCCCTCAATGTGTGTGTATTTACAAAAATGTCATCATAACTCTATTTCCATAACTTGAAAACACTTAAAATGTGTTTTCAGTTTTCATAACTCATCACTCAAAAATCAGAGAATTGAGTGATGGAAACAAAACTTGAAAACAAATCCAAACAAGCTTCTCTCCGTGGGTCCTACCATTTTTGAGTGATGAGTGATGGAAACACCAACAACCAAATAGCCCCTAAGTCATCCTCATCTTCCTAGTCATATGTATGGACATCAAATACAGTCAAACTATAAGCATTTGCTTTTAGAGAAAATGATAAAAATTAGCAATTTTGACGTAGTATTAACTATTAAGTATGAGTTGTATACCATTGGTAGAGGCTTATTTAATTTAGTGCGAATCTTAGAATTTGATGTGTATGTGTGTGTGTATATATATATATATATATAAATATATATATATATATATTTGAATGTATAATTTGTTGTATATAAATCTCTTAAAAACACATCAAGACTAAATTTGAGAAATAGATCAATTATAATTATTTGCATAATATGTTTTGGTGGAGGAAGATAAACTAAAAGCAAGCTAAATGATTCACAAATATCAATTTAGAGGAGCAGAACACACTCCTAAATTGATTTAAAATATAAGGCATGATATGTAATAAATATATGATTATTAAAAAAATGTGTATAAGTATTCTTATGTAATCCTGGATTTGAATCCTGATACGATAATAAATAATACTAATTATCATGAACCAAATAGATAATTTTCATTATTTTAAATTTTATCATATTTATAAATATATAATTTAGTTATTTAAAAAATTAATTCCAACATAGAATTTCTATAAAAAATAAATAAATGTCCCACGTAGGATCGTAATAGAACTAGTAAATGGTTAATTTATTGTTGTTAATCTGACATTGATAACGACATGGTAATAGTCTGGAAGTTGAGCATACCCCTGAAAGTATTAAAACAAGAGTGTGATTAAAAGTTAAAATATACCCGTGAAAGTATTAAAATAAGAGTGTGATTGTGATGAAGATGAAAGTGTGATAGGAAGAGAGTGCATAAGAGAGTATAGGAAGAGTATGATAGGAAGAGAGTGTATATGAGGAATCTTACCACTACCCTGTCCTATCCCGTGACTAATTCCTTTGCACGGATCTCAGTATGTAACTAACTTTAGCAACTTGAATGATTGTTGATGGCTGCAAATTAAAGTTCTTCACTTCATACACGAGTATATAGGAATGACAACGGGTTGGGTTTTTTTTAACCTCCAAACCCGCCCTGCGGGCCCCGCCCAGCCATCTCCCTTCAAGGCCCAATCTAAAGGCCTTAAACCTTGACCCAATTGATTAAAAAAAAAAAAAAAAATCAATTTCTAAGCTTCAAATCAGAAATCACAAAATCACAAATCATAGCCAAGCCATTTTGATTAATGCATGGTAAGCTAGTAACAAATCACAAGACTCATGCATTCATTTTCCACACTTCACATCACAAATCACAAAAAAAAAAAACAAAAAAAAAAAAGTACAGAACTTATCAATTATCAAACCAAAAATAATACAACCCAACCCAATAACAGAAATATTCATGTAGGAATTAGGCAATTAACCCAAAAAAAAAAAAAATGGAGAACGAACCCAAATTCAGTGAGAGTTAGAGTTAAGGTGAGTCGGTGACAGATTAGAGAGGGAGGAATGTTGGCTTGGTATCGGTGGCAAGATGGACGTGGAAACGTAGGGAGGAGGAGCGGCTAAGTGTGTGTGAGAGTGAGGCCGTGAGACCGTGAGAGTGATGGCTTGAGGGAGGCGGCAGCTGTGACTGTGAGGGTGGATGAGAGTGGCTGAGTGAGAATGGGAGCTTGAGGGTGAAAGATTGAGAGTGAAATTAGGTTAGGGTTTGGAGTGATGAATAGAATAGTTAGGGTATATATATAATTAGGGTATTTTAGTAATTATAATATATATGCGGGTCGGTTTTGGGACGGGTATGCATAATACCCAAACCCACCCCATTTACTTAGCGAGTTGGATTTTACCCGAGCCATTAGGGTCAAGCCGGTACCCGCGGGTCGGGCAATTTTTGCCATTCCTAAGAGTATATGAGTTCTAGGTTTATGTATCCATCTTTGACGGCTTTTAAAATATGTCTTATATATGACTAGGGTTATGAGAAAAGAAACCCTAATCAAATAAGACAACATGGGCCAAATTTTAGATCTGGAAATTCTGAAATCGTAATTCTTGATAGACTGAGCTTGTGCCAAGCTTCTTCAATATTTAACCTCTATAGCAGTATCTGTCGAGCTTCTGTCGAGCTTTTGTTGAGACTTAATGAAACAGCTTTTCTTCACTTGTTTCTTGAATCAATCTTCATGACTTTAACGATACCACTTGATATGTTTGATCAACATACTTATTGATATATTAAACCCATCTTAGATCTACCCAATTACAAGTAAAGTGCGTTTTGTCAAAAGATTTTCCAATTACATATAAAATATGACCCTAACATAGTTGCTTCATCAACTTCTCATTTTACTTTCAACCTAAAAGTATTATTAAAATGAAAGTGTGGATAGTGGATACCCCTGAAATTATTAAAATGAAACTATGATGGGAGGTTGTGGATACCCATTTGAATTTTCATTATTTATTGATAATTTCTTTTTTAAGAAACACAAAATTTTGGGCATGTTTCATCATTTTGTCACGGTATAAAGAGAGAAAAAGAATGAAATGCATGTTTGCCTCTACAATCCGTGGTTTATTTTAATTTCTTTAGGAAAAAGAAAAGGCTTTAAAAATATTGATTCTAAAGTAATTAAATAAAGAGTGGGTATAGATTAGGAGGGATGGGAATAGATTAGCTCACAGTTTAGCTAAAAAAGCAGTTTTATCTGCAGATCTTGAGGTTTGGGTAGAAGACTTACCCAAGGACGTGGATGTTGTTTTCCAGTTAGATCTTCCTTGAGTTTGGTTTTTGTAGTTTGTTTTTTATTAATAAAATTTCGCTTACCTTTTTCTCAAAAAAAAAGAGTGGGCATGCACAAGCAGTTGAGCCTTTTGCGACTTGTCCATATAGACTGTCGCGCTCCCTCTAACTTTTTGTGCCTTATCGGTCTGCTATAAAAAAGAATCGGAAAGTTTAGAAATTGCTTTTTGGTCGTTTTTCTATCTTTCTGCCTGTTCGGGAACTAGGTTGACGCATATATGCTTATGATTTATGCAGATCTGACTGTTGAATTGGAACTTGGTTGTTATATATATATATATATATATATTTATATACATACAAAAAATATTCTTGAAGAAACTGAAAATCTTATTGATTATTAAGAGAGCGTGATATGAAAATATGTTACAAATAATTAACAAACTACTCTATATATACACCGAGAATAGAGGCTGATTTGCCGCCTAAAATAACTAACTAACAAACTCTTAACTATACAACCAATCAATGCTTAACACCTGTTTCCACCAATCAATGCTTGACACCTGTTTCCACTAATTTCTCCTTTCTTCTTTCACTGGCACGTGCAATGGCTTTGTTACTCCCTACCGTTTTCTTCTTTACTTTACACTTGCCATTGTCGTTTATTATAGCATGTCGTTTGTGGACTTCTTCAACTTGAGGTCATACACGAGCCAATACCATGACTCCCTTTGTAAACTTCCAGGTACCACCAACAAATAGTATTGCATGCCTTTCATCATCAAGTTGTCTACAAAAATTAGATTCCTCCTCAGGTTAGGAATATGTCGAACCTTCTACAGTAACCAAATAGACCCATTGGGTAATATAATCCGGACGTCTCCTATACCCATAACATCCAAGGCTTCTCCATCAGCCAAATACACCTTACCAAAATCACCTTCAACATAGTTTTGTATGATTTCTTGGTGTGGAGTGGTATGAAACGAAGCTCCTGAGTCCAAAAACAAATCATCAAGTGGACTATCTACAGCAAGAAGCAGTGCATCTTGTACCTCATCTATTACAGCATTAGCAGAATCATCACCATTCTTCTTCTTAAAGCTTTTGCAGTGCCTCTTAAAGTGGCCAGCTTTGCCACAGTTCCAACATTGTACCTGTTGGCCAGATCTAGATTTACTTTTGTTCCGATTGGAATTTCTGGATTTTGATCTGCCTTGATTTAAATTTCTGTCATTACCTCTACCTCCTGTCTCAAGGTTTAGGGCAGAACCAAAACCTGAGGTTTCACCTACATCTCTTCTGTGAATTTCCTCAACTAGAACTAGATCTCATATGTCATTGTACTTCAGCTTTTCTTTTTCAATAGAATTGCTCACTGTCATTCTCATCCCCTCCCAACAGTTTGGTAACGAAGCCAAAACGATTAGTGCACAGATCTTATCATCAAAATTAATTTCTACAGAAGACAGTTGATTTGTGATGGTGTTAAATTCATTCAGATGTTGTGCTACTGATGCATTCACTGCCATCTTAAAATTGAATAGTTTCTTCATCAGGTGCACCTTGTTGTTTGATGACGGCTTTTCATATATACCAGGCTCTGCTGTGGCTCCTTCACGACATTATGTGCATCAGACCTTAACAAAGTTAATCTGATAACTCGCAGTACCTGTCTGTCAAGAAGAGTCCATTCATCATCTTTCATAGTTGCAAGTTTCTCCTCTAAAAGCGGAAGGTGCAACTTCTTCCCATAGAGGTAATCCTTGATTTGCATCCTTCAAAATCCTAAGTCTGTGCCATAGGATTTTTTTATTCCAGATACCTTTCCTGTTTCCTCTGCCATTGCTCCCACTCAAACCTAACCCTAGGCTCTGATACCAATTGATGGGAATATGTACAAAATTCCCAGATTGTGAGATGCAAAAATAGAGAAAAAATATATACCAAAGAAAAATAATCACACACAAGACAGTATTTACGTGGTTCGGTAATTTTCCTACGTCCACGGAGTAGCAGGATTTCACTATTCTCAGGGAAAAATACAGAGTGCGGCAGTACAGTTTTCTCTCTAAAAAAAAACATCAAACCCTAATCTCCAAAAACAACAATTTTTATATCCTGCGCGCAAGATTCATAATGAGCGCTATGGCTTGGGCTTATCGGCCCAAGCCTTCGCTCCATGGACTAGGCCTCAGAAAATCTCCCATTAAAAACTGTAACAATATTATTTCGAGTCGGGTCATAATCCAGATCAAACACAACTAGGTTCCACAAAGCCCAGCATGCACATCATAAATGTGAGTGAACAAAGAATTATCAGATTTAGATTGAACAAATCCCATCTGCAGAATGGTGATTGAAAACTTCTCAAACCATTGCCTTGAAGCTTGCTTAAGGCCATAAAGACTTTTGTTCAATTTGCATACCAAATTATCCCCTTGCTATGAAATCCAGGTGGTAAGCACATGTAAGAATCCTCAACCAAGTCACCATGCAAAAATGCGTTGTTGACATCCATTTGGTGGAGGAACCACCTTTTCATAGCAGCTAAAGAGAGAACAATTCTGACAGAGACAGATTTGGCTACTGGGGAAAAAGTTTCTGAATAGTCTAAACCATGTTTCTGTGTGAATCCCTTAGCAACTAAACATGCCTTATACCTTTCAATAGTGCCATCTGGAAGATATTTAATTCTGTATACCCATTTACAACCAATTGGGGACTTACCAGTAGGTAATTGAGTCAAACTCCAAGTATTATTAACCTCCAAAGCCTCAATTTCTTTGTCCATAGCAGCCCTCCATTCAAGGAATTGAACTGCCTGAATAAAAGAGACAGGTTCTGATGGAGTTGTGGTGATTGCCATGACAAAAGAACGAAAAGTGGGACCAAGATGAGAGTAATCCAAAAAATCTGAAATATTATATGGCAAACCAAAACTAGGCTTGGTACTAACAAACTTGCAGGAATACTCAAAAGATAAGGTGGAGGATTATGAGGTCTAGTAGACCTTCTTAAGATGGGCGAAGGAGGAATAGGTGAGGGAGAATCAGATGGAATAGGATTAAATAATGAAGTAGAAGGAATCAGCTTAGTGGAAACAGTAGGTTTTGCAGAAATTATAGTGGAGGTACCTAGGATATCAGTATTAGGCTTAGTGGGGATATTAGGTGAGGGAGGAGTAACTAATGGCTGAATGGGAGGTATGGATGAGTCTGAGGCAAGAATAGAAGTAGGATTATCTGAGTTACAATGAGGAAAGGCAAAACCTTGTAGCCCTTTATGCCATAAGGATAGCCTAAGAACACACACTTCCTGGCCCTAGGTGCAAATTTGTTCCTATTATGAGGTAAGGTAGAAATGAAACACAAGCATCCAAAAGATCTAAGATGATGATAGGAAGGCGGAGAGTTAAAAAGAAGCTCATAAGGACTTTTGTTCCTCAGAGATTTTGAGGGAATTCTATTGATTAAATGTATTGCTATTAAAATACAATCACCCCAAAAACACAAAGGAACTTCGGACTGAAACTTTAAAGCTCTTGCAACATTAAGAATGTGTTGATGCTTCCTCTCAACAACTGCATTTTGTTGAGGAGTATCAACACATGATAATTGGTGCAAAATGCCATTGGAGTGAAAGAAATCTTTTAAGTAAAATTCAGTACCATTATCACTCCCAATGGTTTTGATTTTGCTATTAAATTGAGTATTCACCATAGTTGCAAATTGAGGAAGAAAAATTTGAGTTTCAGATTTATGTTTAAGAAGGTAAACCCAAGTACATCTAGTAAAATCATCCACAACAGTCAAGAAGTATTTAAAACCATCAATGGTACTAGTAGCAAAAGGACCCCATAGGTCACAATGAATCAATTCAAAAGGTTTAGATGATACATGAGTACTAGGAGTGAAAGGAAGCCTCTTTTGCTTTGAAAAATGACAAACATCACAACAAGGTGTTTTATTAGAAACATCAAACTATATAACTTGTTTCAACAAATGAAGTTTTGAATAAGAGGGATGACCTAGTCTATGGTGCCACAAATCTGAAGGTGAGATGTGACTAACAGCAGCAGCAAAAGCAGATGCAGCTATACCAAGAAAGTTTTGTGAGGCAGGAACAATGTCAGATTGAGCACTAACATTAGGCAAAACACCAGTAGGTAAAGCACCAGCAGTAGGTAAACCAGCATTCAGTTGTGTAGGAAAAATATCCAATCCAAAGTTTCCAGAGGGCAATATTGCAGAAACTTGATTTGCCATAGCTTTGTTACCTCCTTCTGGTTTATAACCTGGAGGATAACCATGAAGCTTATAGTATTTATCTGCTATATGACCAGTGAGACCACAGTAAGTGCATATAGGCCTTTCTTTCTTACAATTACCCCCTTTTCCACCATGATTGTGACCTTGATTAAGATGAAAACCTTTGTTGTTATTCACATACATAGCAACAACATCTACAGATTGAATCATGTTGAAACTATGACCAGTACTCCTTTTCTCTTCTTGCAAAATCAAAGAACATACTTTGCTAAGAGAAGGAAAAGGTTCAATTAACAGAATTTGACCAATGATATTCCCATAACTATCATTCAATCCCATCAAAAAATGAAATACATGCTCTTTGTGCTGAGCATCCAATTGAGAAGACTTGGATCCACAAGTGCAAATTGTGAAAGGTTGATAATTGGCAAATTCATCCCACAAGGTTTTGAACTTTGTGAAATAAGAACTCACCAAGAGTGATCCTTGTGAAAGATGAGAGATCTCTTTTTGAAGCTCAAAAAGCCTTGGAGTATTGCCATGAGAAAGCCTGTCCTTAAGGTCAATCCATGAGTCCTTTGTAGTATTGATGTACATGACACTTGCTTTAAGCTCCATGCTAAGTGAATTTGTTAACCATGAAAGCACCGCAGTGTTACATCTACTCCAAGAATTGATTAATGGAAAAGATGGATCTGGCTCAGGAATCAATCCATTCACGAAGCCAAACTTGTTTCTGGCACTCAAAGCCAAGAACATAGATCTTGCCCAACTCATGTAATTCTTAGGACCAGTCAGAGACTGTGATGTGAGAACAAGACCAGGATTCTCATTCGCTGGAAGAAAAATTTATTTACAGATTCATTTGCCATTACTACACTTGAAGAAGGCACTGAATGTGCAGTTTGAGATTGAGTGTTGTTTGTGGAATCAGAAGCCATGAACAAGATAGAAAATCTCAAGAAGCTCTGGTTTTGTAAAATCAAGCTTTGTTTGGAAACTAAGAAACAAAAGGAAAATGCTTTGAAACAGAGGGAAAATGCTCTGATGCCTTGTAAAAAGAAAAGATTCTTGAAGAAACTGAAAATCTTATTGATTACTGAGAGAGAATGTTATGAAAATTTGTTACAAATAATTAACAAACTACTATATATATATATATACACACCGAGAACAAAGGTTGATTTGCCGCCTAAAATAACTAACAAACTCTTAACTATACAACCAATCAATGCTTGACACCTGTTTCCACCAATCAACGCTTAACAGCTGTCTCCACTAACTTCTTCTTTCTTCTTTCACTGGCACGTGCAATGACTTTGTTACTCCCTACCATTTTCTTCTTTACTTTACACTTGCCACTGTCATTTCTTCGACTTCAACAATATATATATATATTGTAAAATCTCAATTATACAAGAGGTAATTATTTCTCTATATATTGAATTGATGGGAGAATTGATGGGATACAACCAGGAGAATATATATACTATAGAGCATATATACATTAAGGAATACATTAGCACAGGAAAGGTAGTGACAAATTAGTGGAGTTTGTTTGCATATGGGTCATGCTACCTTGATTGATTTCCTCTGTTTAAGCTTTCCATGACAGAGGTGCTTGTTGACTTATTTCCTCTGTTGGGGTTATATTTGGAAGTGAGTTTGCTGTCTTGCCCACGAGATCAGCACTGTCATGAATGGAAATACTTTCCTTAACATATATAAATAAATATATATATATATATGTGGTGTACTTTTCGTGGGTGTATACATCTTTAATTGTGAGATGGGTCATTGTTTTTTAGCTTGGGAAGGATTGTTGCTCATATGGCTCAGCTGAAAATTACTACAGTATGTTCTTCTTATCATGTAGCTCGGAATTTGGATTAGCTTCATTTTTTTATGCTGAATTTCTGCCTTACTTCTTTTTGGGTTTCTTTGTCATCAGATATTTAGCTGTGGTGTTGATCCTAGTAATCTGTGTTGTATGTGAGATTTATATCATTTTTGTGAAAAAAATTGCTTTCTTTTTCTCAGCTCTAAGTTGTATTATTTGATTTTCAGTATTTTGGGTCTGATCTGGTTTTTTTTTTTTTTTTTTTTGGAGAAAAATGTATGGGGTTGTTATAATATTTTAAAAGAATGATTTGTAGAATAGAGAGTGAGATGTAGAGTAGATTTGTAAATTTGAAAAAAATATTTAAGAGCAAAATTAGAGAAATTATAAAAGATAGGTATGAATACTCAAATAGATATTTTATTATTATTATTATTATTATTATTGTTTTATATATATATAAAACCGAGAAGTATGAAACTTTCACAATTTTTCACGTCATTATTATTTTTTTTTTTAGTTTAATTTTTTTTAAGAGAACAACCCGACTATTCTTTATCTCTCCTGACTCTCCTCCTACTGCAGAACTCCCTCTCTCTTTAAATCTCTAACCTTCCCCCAAATCCTCAACCTCACACACGCAGTCTCTTCCATTTAAAAAAAAAAAAAAAAAATCCTAATGCTAATGCAGAAAGAGACCTAATGCAGAAGCACTCCCTCTCTCACTCTAAATCTCTAACCTCTATGGGCTATGGCGTTCCTGCTACAACGTTTTCAAATATATTGATTGGACTGGCTCAATATATTCTGAGAATGGTCAGGATCGATAGCCCTCATGGACTGGCTCGAATCCCCTAATGCCCACATCTTCAAGATCAACGTCCCAGGTAACACCTGACTCTCTAATTTCATTTGGGTATTAAGCAAAATTGAATAATTTTTGTTTTCTGATTTATAGTTAGTTGTGACTAAATTACACCCTTACGTTCTGTAATTTTTAATAGAGAGTAGTTGATTGGCTTGCTGAAAACTTTAAGATAGATGAAGGAGCGAGTCGATAATGCAATTATGTAAGCCTCTATTGAAAAAATCAGTGGTAATTTTTTTTTTCCCTTTCATTTATATGCTTATTTTTGTATGTTCTCAAACTTATATCTGATAGTTTGGCATGGATAAAGATCAGAACAAGGTGTTAGCAGAAGAGTCGCTCCTTTTCGAGAATGGCTTCATTATGGGCGCAGCTGATTCCTTGGATATTTGACGATTTTTTAGTGAAGTTATTGAAAATTTTCAAACCTAAATAGGTAATTATTTTAATTCACTATATTTATTTCTTTATTAAAATAGGTTGGCCATGATTCTCAGTTTGTGGCTTTAGTTTCTGTAACCATATGAATCATAAAATGAGTAATAAAAATCATGTTGTTCTAGCTTTGGTTAAATAAAGAATAAAATTCAACTGCATTAGCTTTCCATCCTACTGAATAGAGTATATTTATGTACAGAATGTGAATTGTGACACTAGCAAGTAACATGATTTAAAGGCATTAATTTTGATGGTAAGAATAATACATTGCTAAAGATCAGCAAGTAACATGATTTAGAGGCATTGAAACCAAAGATTATAGCGACATGACCAAGCATCCTTTTTCCTGTCTATTCTTTTTAGTAGAATCTTGGGAAACATCATAGAAGATCAAATTCTACATGGGCTTTAAAGAATAGTTAGTGATTTTTTACTTTAATTTTAGGATTTTCCCCTTACTAGATATCTTTATTTGTTAGTGGGAGTGAAATTGTGGTTTTTAGGTCAAATTTGGCACTTTGGTTTACTAATATTTTTAAATTGTATTCTTTTAATTCAAAACTTTTGAATAAGGTTCTAGATACATAATAGATTTTTGGGTGTCAATGTCAGTTAGTTACTGTTTTGTTATATTAGATGTTACCCATAAGATAATTATACACAAGCTATGAGTTTTCCATCTTTGAAAGACTGAATCTTCATCAAAACATATAGTGGCTTAAAAAGAAAAATTTTATTTTGAATTTGGGGGTTTAATAGGATTTAGTTTTTGGTATTTTGTTCAGTTGGATTTGATTTAGGTGATTGGGTTAGATTTTGTTTTAATTAAGGTTTTGATTTAGAACTATTCCTCTTCATCTACTATGATTTCAAAAGGTTGTTTATTCATTAGAATGAAATTGTTGCCTCTTTTTGGTTGTTTAATTGTTCTGATAATGATTGAGTTTGTTTCTTTGTTTTGTGTTTTCAAGTTCACAAAGCAATTTATTTAGGCTATTATTAGATTGACCTCAACCTTGGACTCATGATTTGAGCTTTTTCACAAAGATAATGCTCGGTGAAGGTGTTACACGCTAAGTCGAAACATAATGATTTGATGGCCCTTGGTGAGTGCAAAAGTTTGAGTTTTTTAAATGTTTGATTTTTTTTATCACAAAGTCATTATCTTTTTCAATCATTTTTTATTATTTTAATGATTTAATTTAAAAGATATTTCATTAAACAACTTCATTTTAATAAGTTGGGTATTTTTGGTGTTTTAGAAGGTGCAGAAGTGGTGGAGAAAGTAGAGCAGCCTTAAGTTGCACATTGTTATGGTGGATATTAGACTATTGTCCTTATTAGTTTATGTAGTTTGATATATGGTTCCTTATGATTTAAAGAGTGAAGGAGGTTGTGTATGGCCTTGCAAAAGATGGGTATGTGCAGAGTGATTTCTTAGCTTAAGGTTTCTGTTGATGACTTGATATGAGAATAATTTGTGCTTGATATATTGTTCTTTGTAACTTTTGTTACTTTTGCTATAAGTGAATGGACAGGTACCTAGGGTCATATTTTAAAGTTTTATTTGAAGTCTTCTGTATATGTGTTGTTGTAGTTTAAACTTGGCATTTGAATTGTTAAATTGTTAATTCACAGTTTCATTGTTCATCTATTAATCATGAATAATAATATTGTTATTTGCAACCATCATAATTTGGTATCAATGATGTGATCATTTCGAATGCTTTCCTTTAGAGTTTAGATAGAGTCTATTTTATGATTAAAAAAATTTATAATTAAAAGACTTTTGAAATTAATTTAAAAAAAAAAAACAAATTATTGGATATGTTGGATCTTAAATGACTTCTATTAGACTCCATCCTTTATAGCATCATTAAAAAGAAAACTCATATAGATAGGTATTAGGATATTATTTGAAACTATCATAATGAACTAACGTATTATACATGGTACGAAGTTAATTGTAACATCCTATGCTATAAAATAAAAATTCGGCCTGTGGTTATCTTCACTTTTAGTTAAAATAGAAACTCTATTAACTAAGTTTTAAGAAATTTAAAATTCTATTTCAAAAAATTTCCCGAACATTAGATTTTATTTTAATTATATTTTTTTTGATAGGTTATTTTAATTATTTTAATCATCTATCATAATAATTTTATATTGTAAAATAATATTGAGCCAAACAAATTTAATTTTGTGTAGCACTTAAAGAAATGAAATCATTTTGAGTTCAAGTCTAAGGTAGACTTGGCTATGTATGAAAATAGAGGAATGTCTTGATTTGGTTGGATGAAAGTTTTTGATTTAGTTGAGCGAATTTTTTTTGTATTGCTGATTTTTTTTTTTTTCGTTTAAATAGTAATATTGCTACAATAATTTGATGATTTAGAGACGATCTTATATTGGGGACTTTTTAGCTCTCAATAATTGAAATTAGAGAAATGTTTAAACCTGAACATGTTAACATTTAATCTAAAACAATCCTGTGCATTGCACGGGTTAGCGACTAGTTATTATTATTTGATGTTGTGCAATATTGTTATTGTTGAATAGTTGCATTTCTAGATTTGATACCAAGACAATCTAATTTGGCTTTCTTACCAATAAGCAATAACTCAACTTCCTCCCTATGGTGCTCCCCTCTTCTATCCGCAATCTTAATTTTAATTGTTTGTTAGTTTCATATTTTAGGGATAAAACTGGTTTGCACTTGATTCTAAAAAAAAAAAAAAAAAAAAACTGGTTTGCACTTATACTTGAGCTCACTAATTTTCCGATTTAGAGCTTTTAGGATTCTCGGGTTATATTGATCTTAATTAATCTGTACCTTGCTACTTTGTGATTTGTCAGTTTGTGCATCATATATATTTGGTTTTGATCTTGGTAATCTGTGTTGGGTGTCAGAGTTATTATCATGGTAATCTGTGTTGGGTGTGAGAGTTATTATCACTTTTGTGGAATGAATGTTTTATCTTTCCCTTCTCTGAGTTAAACTATTTGATTTTCTGGGTGCTTCATTTATTTATTATAACAAAATTTTCATTCTTATATACTTTATTTGATTCTAGGAGGAAAAATACGTCATTGGTTTAATCATTGCATAATTGGATTTGATGTATTGAGAGAATTAAATTTGGGCCGGACAGGTTGGGGTTAGATATTATATAAATATAAATATATATATAAATATATATATATATCCCTTTTTTTGGGCAAATTGTAATTATAGACCTTTGACAACGGACTTTTCAAAAAGTAGTTCTTGAAGTAAAAATATTATTCAATAAAACATTATTTTAACCTTGATGCATAGGCTGTTTAAGGAACTGAAGCTTTATAGTATTTGTATCTAGTTGCTAACAGAAAATAAGTAGAGTATACTATACAGGTTTTTAAATGCAACAATTGATTATTATGGTGGGGAAATGGGTAATTGTTATTTGGTTCCTCAAGTTCTTTTGCATGTGTCATTTGAAGACTAGTTAAGTTGACTTTGCATTGTTTTTGGATGTTGAATTTGCTATTCCAGAGCTTTTGTACTTTGGGAAATATGGAATTCCCTGAGCCATTTTAAAAAGTTTTGGTAAAACTAATTGATATGCTTCTATGTTTATACACGGTTCTTCTAGAAACACAGACACATCTTCCTTTTGTGATCAAAACACAGGAATTTAAACGGTAACATATGTTTGGTTGTTTAGAAAAGGCAAACAAAGTTATTAACTTTGCAGTTTGGATAGTTTCAGCATGTGAAAATAAGGTACTGAACAAATAGTATAAGAAAGGTCAAGATTGATAGATGTACATATGAGTGGTATGGTCATGTTATAGTGTTTAGTGGGTGGCAATGAGTGGGTTTGAGTGTTGTGATGTTCAATTTCAAATTTGTTTCTTAAAAAAAAAAAAGAAGTTTATAAAATTTAGGAGTGAGAAGCGAGTGAAAGCTCTCTATTGGATGAGACATGAGAGATTGAGGGTTGAAGACGTCTGGTTTTAATGGGTCAACCAACATTAGCCCAAAATTTAACCCACTAACACGAATTCGAACTTTAAGCAATGTTACTATACTTAATATTTTTTAATTGGATGCAAATTTTGACAAATTCATCATTGGATTACATTATCTTTGTATATTCTTCATTCTTGCAGAATTTCAATGTGATCAAAAATCAATAACCATATCATTAAACAATTGCTTAAATTCAAGTTTTTGTCTTTTAAAATAATGCATAAAATATAAGTTTATAAATCGAATGATAAATAACATTCAATTGGCAAGAAAATTGGTGTGTATGTTAAGAATATATAGAAAATGTAATATAACACTTAGATTTGCAAAGCTAAGAGAAAATTAAATTAGATTTTCAATTGGAGTCGAATTTTAAGACATATGTCTCATATAATTCTTAATTTTTTTGTGCCAAGTGAGTTATTAGGACAAATGCCGAAAAGTCAAAAATAGAAAATCCAATTAGATTTTTAATTAGAGTATAATGTGCCACATGTTCCATATAATAATTTTTTAGTTTTTGTGTCAAGTGAGTTATTAGTGCAAAAACCAAAGAATAAAAAAAAATAATAATAAAAAAAAAAAAAAAAAAAAAAGGAAAAAGATAGGTTTGGTTTAACTTTGACAAGGTATTGACGTGATTGTTCACAATGGGAATGGAGAAAATTAAAAAAGATAAATAAATAACGCAAACGAAATTTATATTTATACTAGACTTAGGCTTCAACTTAGATTTCGTTCTCATCTAGACCAAATCTAAGATTCTAAATCAACATAAACTAAATTCTAGCACAAAAGAGCTATCAATAATTTTTTTCTTAGATATAGCATTATTACTATTATTGATAGGCCAAAAACATATTGACCCCTTGTGATGAATTAATTAATTAATTAGCCAAGTTTATCAATTAATCAAATTAACATGCAATATGTGTGATAGTACAAACAAATCACCAATTATACTAAGTATGCAATGGAAATTAAATTGACACGGTGATTTGTTTACGAATAGGGAAAACCTACACGGCAAAAACCCCATCGGGTGATTTTAAGGTCACTATTCCTGAGAATCTACTATTATCAAAATTAGTTGCTAACCGTGCGATGCACGGGATTCATTAAATTAAAAAGAAAAAAAACAATATTGCAATTATCATTTGTTGCACTAAATCAGAATGTCTCAAGACTCACTAATCAAATAATACAACTAAATGGAGAAGACCCAAACATAACATAAAATCTTCATTAATTCAAATATTAAACATTGTCAAACCTAGTACACAATGTGCTTGTGCCCAATAAAAAATTATAAAGACAAATAAGGGATAAAGAAATCCTGTATATCAGCTCCATAAAAATAAAAACATGCCGATAAGATTAATACCACTACCATAAGTCCATTGACAATGTAATTATTTTCATAGTTACATATATACTGTGAATAAACAAATTGCAATAATGATCGCAACCTTATTTTCATAATAAATAAATAGAATATAGTTACCAATGTCCAATTCTTTTGCTATGACTCAAAAAGAGAAGAAAACATAATACAACACATCTGCATTATATAGAAGAGTACATCATATATGTATTCAACATAAATCATTGAGTTCTATAAATTGTTATTAATCTGTATTTCAAATCTCTTGTTAAATAAATTAAAGACACAACCATTAAGTCCATCAACACATATTTGGGAGCTATGTAAATGCAATAACAAAACTCAAAACAATAGAAGAGACATCTTCATGGGCAGTGTCCTACACAGCCTTATTAAGTGCATCCCTTTCTTGAGGATCCAAATGTCCCTTATAGTGAAATAATTGGCAAATGGCCACTGAATGTCTTTGCATTTTAATCAACCTCAAAGCCTGCATAAAATTAAAGAATAATTAGTGTTATAATTTTTTATAAATTATATCTTCAAGTGACAATCTGCCAAACACATCCATCTAAATCCACATATCCAACTAATTTTCACAATCTAAGCAATAATTACGTCAAAAGCTAAGTGTCCTGTATTAGATTATTAGAGCTATTTATGTCAAATCAATTTCCATTCTCAAATAAAAGACAATGCATTCTCTAATTCCTAGTTTTATAATATTGAAATCAAATTAGAGCATATACATAGCATTCTGTATGCAAACTTCAACCAAATCAGAAAGAAATAACTGGGGTTATAATACAAACCAATTTTTGCAACTCTTTCATTTAGTTATTTCTTATCTATTCATTTAGCAGTTCAACTATTTCAAAGCAACAACTTGAAGAACTTGCTTTTTCCATTGCTCAAATACACAATGGAAGGCCTTGCTCTCTTTTTGTTTTTACATTGGATAGTGACTCTTTTTGAATATGATGTCTGGTTCAAAAGTAACCATTAAGAGACGTGAGCACTTAACAGTACTTCAACAATCATCAATTTGCATATTTTAAATAAGTATCATGCAACATAAATTTAACATGACACATAATGTTCATAAATCATTGTTAAGAAAAATCTAATGCACCTACTTTCATAAGAAACTTACCATGATACATACAGTTCTTTTAGGCAAACCAATCATGGGTAGGGGGCCATGCAGGCAAATCCTTCTGCCAAGGAATTCAGTACATTCTAAGAAACAAAAATGTTATATCCCTCATAACTAAAAAGCAATGCTCTACCAACTGGAACTCATAAGAATTAAAGAATTCACACGGAGTTGTAAATTAACCCACATAACCTGCAAGAATTCCAAATTAACACAAATTACTTAGCACAAATTAACACAGAGTTGTAAAGCAATCTCTTAAAAAACTAATAAACAAACAAACAAAGAGGGTAAATTGAAGATAAAAGGGAAATATGAAAAGAGAAAACATACAGATACAGTATTTAAAATTTTAAAAATAGAACAGAGAAAGCAATTATTTGACCTCACCCCACATGGAGAGAGAGAGAGTAAGAAAGCTTTTACGAATTTGAATCAAAAGAGGACGTCCACGGCATCTTGATTTTGCTCCTTCAATCCCAATTCTGCAAAGCTCACAAAAAAGTAAAAGCTAGCAGATCAGATCAGCTCTCTCACTATTTGTGTATTGCATGTTTTTTTCTTGGTGAAACCCAGAGGTCTGTGTTAGGAAGGGGTGAAGTGGTAAGAGAGAAGAAGGTTTTGGATGAGTATACTTGAGGGCTGAAGATATAATCAAACGGTGGGGCTTCAAAAAAAGAATGTTTAGAAACAGAATGTTTATGGGTGGCCGACAAATATAGAACTGGAAAAGGGTGGTGCCGGAGAAGGTGGAGCCGTTGAGCTGCGATTTGTGTGTGGGGGAACGGTAGAGCGTGGTCTGTGTTTTGGAGGAAGGAGAAGGTAGAGCGTGTAAGGGGCTTAGGGCTTCTCTAATTTTGCGTTTAAGTTTTTTTTTTTTGGGTTTTAGAATAGTTTTTTATTTTTTTTTGTTTTAACATTGTGCTGACGTGAAAAATTGTGGGAGTTTCAGAGGTTTTGGTTTTATATATATATATATATATATATATATATATATAGACAAGCGGTTACAAGTAATGGAATCTCAGTACCTTATACCAACCTACAGTTGAACTCTTACCCCAATACTCAATTGGACTTGTTCTGTAGTGACAATCTCTCCTTTCAATGCACGGCTCTCAGTACGTGACTAACCAATAGATGCGCGGATCCTAGTACGCGACTTGATCACCAACTAGAGATGTTGGCTGCAAAGTTCTTCTGTTCATCACACGATGAAGATCATGAAGTTGCTTGGTCACAAAACCCTATGGTGTACAAACACAGCAGCTTCTAAGAGAACTAGGGCAAACTAGATTTCCAGTCACACCTTTCTTTACACTTGTGGAATTTGCTCTTGTGCAACTTGTGTAACCTTTTACGGCTCTCAAAATAATCCTTATATATGTTTAGGGTTGTGAGAAAAGAAAGCCCAAACATACATTCATGGATTGGATGAAAATCAGCTTGAAAAATTGAACTTCATAAACCTCGATAGATAGCCATCTATCGAGCTAGCTGTCGAGCCACGGGCTTCAACAGCTTTTAAACCTCGATAGATGCTAGTTGTCGAGCTTTAAAATCCTGCACTTTCTGACTTGATTATTGGACAGACTTGCATGGTTTTAACACTTGAACTTGAAATATTGTTTCTTGAAGCATTAAACACATCCTAGATCTACCCAATTACAAGTAAAGTGCGTTTTGTCAAAGGATTAGCCAATTACATAAAATGTTGACATATGTTCCTATTATTGAATCACATATGTCCTAACAATTATTATTATTATTATTATTATTATTATTATTATTATATAAATAGTGGTTGGATAAACTAAAATAGAGAATTGCATGAATAAAAATTTAAATTATTTTTTTTCTGGGTAAATTTATTGGGTCTAATTATATGTTATTGTATTTTGTTGATAAATTTCCTGTTTTGTTTTATATTGGCCGCTATATTAAAAGAGGTCAATTTAGGTTAAGTAGTACCTTCTTACCGGTAAACTTAGTTCACGAACTTAATCTTTGGGATGCATATTAGGTTTTTCTATGTATTTTTTTTTTCACTTTCTTTTTTAGACATTAACTAGTAATTTGAACTTTCTTATCTTCTTTTTTTTAGATTGATAGGGTGGCACGTGCTACCTTTTGAGTGAGAAAATTAAGATAAAATTTCTATTTGAAGAAGTATGAAACTATAAACATAAAAAAATGTATGTCATACAATGTTAATCTCATTCGTATAAGAATTTTTATCACACAAAGTTATAGTAGCTATTTAACATATGAATATCTATTTTACTATAATAGTTTCTTAGTACTTATTTGCTAAATGCAATATCCACTCACTAAAAACTTTTAAGAATATTTACAAATATTATCATTTTCCAACAATAACCAACTGATTTTTCTTAAGACATTTCACAATATTTAAATTTTCGTAATGAATGATGTCATATGCTACAATTGAAGTTCTTCATCAAATACCTTCAACCATACACAATGAAAATTTTGTCGTTCATACTTTCTTCTTTATCATTCTACATGAGATTAGAGCAATGTTTAGTTTACTTAGTTTTTAATGACACCCATTTTAGGTAAGAAAATAATTTTTTTTTTTTTTTAAAGATAACAAAAGACATGTGTCATCGAATTTTCCATTAGATAAATTATGAGTTTCGAATATTTAAACCTAGAAAATCAATGACCTCTGGGTAATAAATAAAACACCTTATACCACCATCTAAAACTCAAAGTACGTGAATACAAATTTTGGGATGTTAAAATTTAGTGGGGGTATTTTAAACATTACACAATAGAATATTTTAAAAATCATAAGCTTTCATTAGGGTTTAACTACAATATGACATGTGCTATTTTCCAAAATATTAAGAGAAAAATTGTTTGATTTTAAAATTTAAGGAGGAATTGTGAACTATTCTAAACATAAAGGATGAAAAGTGTTTTTATCCTAAGTTTTTATTTTTTATTTTTATTTTTTTTGTGTGTGTGTGTGTGTGTAAAACTATGTGTTTTTACTTAAAATGATGCTTAAAGATAAAAATACAATAAAAAATACAAAAAGTCAACCTAAGAAAACTGCATATGAAACAGTGAATTTTGGCTCAACAGAATGGTACAACATTTTGAAAAAAATACCTTTATAATTTTGTTATATTTTATTTTGACTTGTAAAAAATTGACAGTTCAGTAGTTATGAATATATTATGACGACAAGAAGATGTCTTAATATTTTCACAAGAAAAATATTATGTCTACAATATTTTCACAACAAATTATAAGTGGTTGGTTGTTATGAGTTGTTATTAGTGGGTAAAAAAGTAATTTCACAAGTAAGTTTAAATTAGAACCAATAATAATTTACCACCTATGATTTGTTATGAAAGTCTTGTGAAAAATGTTGTGAATGTTGCACTTCTTTTTCACAATACCTTTGTTTTTAGTCGTGGTTAGTACCAGTATGATATTTTATTTTGATCTATAAGGAATTAACTCCTCAACAATTATGAAAATATTGTGACAATTTGTTGGTTAACTAACAGCTCTATTTATTTAAAAAAAAAAAAAAAAGAGTTGACTGGGCGATATTATCGAAAAAATAGAAGGCTAGTGAACAGTGCAAATTGAACAAACCAAAAAAAAAAAAAAAAAAAAATGTAGCTACTACTATAGCTTTATGCATTCACACTTTTGTTATGAAAGTGTTATGAAAATTGTTATAGATGTAGCACTTTTTTTTTTTTTTTTTTTTTCACAATATCTTTATTTTTAGCTGTGGTTGGTTCTAGTATGATATTTTATTTTGACCTTTAAGGAATTAACACCTCAACAATTGTGAAAATATTGGGATAGTTTATTGTGTTAACTAAAGAATTACCAGAAGAAAAAAAAAAAAAAAAGAAGCAGCGAAACAGTTCAAAATGTTGAACAAACCAAATCACTGTAGCTTTTTACTGTAGTTTTAGCGCATTCGCGCTTTTTATATATAAAGAAATAAAAATTTACCACTTATGATTTGTTATGAAATTGTTGAGAAAAATGTTGTGGATGTAGCACTTCTTTTTCACAATACCTTTATTTTTAATCATGGTTAGTACCGGTATGATATTTTATTTTGACCTATAAGGAATTAACACCTCAACAATTATGAAAATATTGTGACAATTTGTTGTATTAACTAAT
Source organism: Notholithocarpus densiflorus (assembly GCA_030021035.2). Taxonomy (NCBI): domain Eukaryota; kingdom Viridiplantae; phylum Streptophyta; class Magnoliopsida; order Fagales; family Fagaceae; genus Notholithocarpus; species Notholithocarpus densiflorus. The sequence goes on along the minus strand of JARYZH020000273.1, from coordinate 394,206 downwards.
AGCTTTATATAAAAAATAAATAAAAAAAGAGTTGACTGAGCGATATTATCAAAAAAATAGAAGGCTAGTGAACAGTGCAAATTGAACAAACCAAAAAAAAAAAAAAAAAGAACAAAAATGTAGCTACTACTATAGCTTTACGCATTCACACTTTTGTTGTGAAAGTGTTGTGAAAAATGTTGTAGATGTAGCACTTCTTTTTTCACAATATCTTTATTTTTAGTTGTGGTTGGATCTAGTATGATATTTTATTTTGAGCTTTAAGAAATTAACATCTCAACAATTGTGAAAATATTGTAATAGTTTATTGTGTTAACTAAAGAATTACCCGAAAAAAAAAAAAAAAAAAAAAAAAAAAAAAAAAAAAAAAAACAATGAAATAGTTCAAAATGTTGAACAAACCAAATCACTGTAGCTTTTTACTGTAGTTTTAGCACATTCGCGCTTTTTATATATAGAAAAGGTATATTTTGTATTTTGTATTAGGTTTTCTTAAGTGTCAACCCCGTTGAAAGCCTCTTAATTTAAGGGATATTCATCGACAATTGAATCTCAATCCGCCTTGAAATTAACAACAGTCATGACAGTGAGAATCCCGAACTAAATTTTGGGTAGCGTTTCACACATAAGGGGATCCTTTGATTGAAACCAATCCTTAATTTTAGTTCAATTAAGGATATATTAAGCTAGAATCAATCCTATGCATATACGAACAGATATGGTATACTAACAAGTAACAACAACCAAATTCAAGAACCCTACGCATTCACAAATCACAATAATTTCTCCTTAAGTGGTACCACACGAGACAAGAGAATATGCACAAAATGTGACGTGTTTAATTTGAGTGTAGTAAAAATTTGCTTTTTTCAGCCAATATTTGTAGGTACAAAGTACAGACTTCAAAGTTTACTAATCACATTTCAATATTTTAATTTTTATTAGGTTAGGTCCTCATTAGTGATGACAATTTTGCCCCGCGCTGCTTAACCCGTCCCTCCCCGTTTCGTCCCGCGTGGATTTTCCCCGCCCCGCAAAGGTGGCGGGCGGGGATGGGGTGAGATTTTAGCCCTACATTATGGAGAGGGGCGTGGATGGGTTTATACATTTTAGACCCACCCCGCCCCACGTTGATAAGAATTAAATTTGTTAGGTTCTAAAAATTCAGGATTAAATGTTTAGAGCCTCAATTTGTATATATTGGCAAACAGAGAACAAAAACATGTCTAAAATAGGTGTTAGACATTGCTCAAAGTGTTTCAAGTCAAGTCTCAAGAATATTCAAGCTGCAGGAAAAAGAATTGAAATTTTGTGAAGCTCGACCGATCGAAGAATAAGGCTCGACCGATCAAAAATCGCAGAAAAATAATTTTTGTAGAATTTTAAATCAGGCCCAAGCTCGCGAAAATGTTTAGGGTTTCAGTTCAACATTCCTAATTATAAAAGGAAAACCTAATTACGTTTTGAAGACTCTTGGAAGACTTGTGAGTTACTCCTATGAGATCTAAGAGGTTCTATGCCTTCTAACTCTACAAGTGTCTACTGGAACAAGATCTACATTCAAGTGCTGGTGGAATCTAGTTGCTACAAGATCAACAAGTGGTGATTTGAAACCTTTGAGTGAGATCTCAAAGTCACGAGCGTGGGTGCTTGTGTGCTGCAAATCCATGAGAGAAAGAGTCCGTGGATTCAGAGCTTGCACATGGTCGTGTCAGTAAGTTACTACTGGAAGTAGCAATAGGTTTAGGGTTAAATCTTATTGTAAAAACTTCAATTCTCTTTTTAGTGGATTTGTTTTACCTTGAGGATAGTTAGGTCAAATCCTCCCCAAGTTTTTACCTTAAGATAGTTCGTCTCATTAGTTTTCCTGGGTGATCATATCGGAATGTTATTTACTTTTCTGCTATTGTGCATGATATGAACTTTTACCATTTAACCTAAATCTTAATAATAAATCTAACTGTCAACTTGGTTAATTAATTAGGTTAAACAATCTGTTTAAGGGGTCTAAACAAACAAACAAAATTGTAAATTTTCCATACCTTAAAACCCTAATATTTAAACAAACATATCATCAGCTTATTTTATTCTACTCAATATGCCTCTCTGCCCTTTTTTTTTTTTTTTTTTTTTTTCTCTCTCTAGCAAGGTTGGAAATAAAATACCAATTTTAACATTTTCTTTTATCTTTATTAGAAACAAATTTATATACTATTTAATCATTGATTTTGTATTATGAGATTTTTATTTTTGTTGTGATATTGTCTTGTAAACACTTTGATAATATTATTCAATTTTTGCTAAAAAATAGTTTGATTTGATGGGATAAATTTATTTTAAATTTCAAGTATATTTTTATTAACGAAACAGGATTTATTAAAAGAAATTGTAATAGTTGTGGGGAAATTAATAAGAAGTAGAGTTTTACATAATATTATTCAATTTTTGCTAAAAAATCGTTTGATTTGATGGGATAAATTTATTTTAAATTTCAAGTATATTTTTATTAACGAAACATGATTTATTAAAAGAAATTATAATAGTTGTGGGAAAATTAATAAGTAGAGTTTTACGGGGTGGGGCAGGGCTTCGTAGAGCCCTAAGGGGATAGGATGGGGCAAGAAAAATTTTCCCGTTATGTGGGGCGAGGATGGGGCAAGACAAAACCATGCGGGGCGGGGGCGAAGACCCCATCATTCGAACCTGCCCCGCCCCATTGCCATCTCTAGTCCTCATGGATGCTTATTAATTATTATATGGGTGTTTGGATATGTGGGGTTTGTTTATCGTCAGCAAACGGTACTTATTTTAATGGGTGTTTTTATTCTTGGGCTATTATTGGAAATGAAAAATTCTTAGGTACTCTCGGAGCACAAAGAAATGGTGCTCCCTCCTCTCACATTCATGGTGGACCTCACCATGAATTTAATAAGTGAATCCCATCATGAATGTGAAAGGAGAGAGCACCATTCTCCGTACTCCAAAAATACCTAAGAATTACTCCTCGGAAAGAACTTTAGTGCGCCCAAGAGCAATCATAGGCTCAAACTCTTAGTAAAATAATTTTCAATATTCGGAGAATGATAAGATATGTTTCCCCAATTTTATGATTATCTTTATTCATAACCTTCATATCCCCTCATTTGTTGTGCACCCCCAAATGAAATAAAAACCATTTAAAAGTTAAAACCAGCTTCTTAAATACCCAACATTATATAAGATACCCAGCTAGCCATGTTCACATAGCTCAACCAGCTGTACCACATGAGCTCAACAGGCTTTACTTGAAATTGAAAAGTGAATATCACAACACTTAGAAAACCACTCATGTCATTGCTATCCACTTAACACTACCGATCTTCACCTCTCTTATACTATTTGTTCTCGTAGTTTACCAATGACACGACCAAAAAGAACCTTAGGAACCAAATAAAAATTGCCCATTTGCCCACTCAGTAGACCATCAAAGAAAAAGATGAAATTATTTAAACACATTCAACACATTAAAAGACAACCATTACTCATTGACCTTAAAACTCCCATCATACGATAACTGTTACACGTGGGTAATAATCACCTCAAATTATGTATAACAGCTACCCAAATTATCTATAAAAGGGACAATACATCCCACTTACTGACAGGGCCGGTTTAAGGTATTTTGGGGCCTAAAACAACAATTTTGGGTGGGCCCTTTTTTTTATTTTAAATATTAAAATTTTTTATCGGTTGATTTTTTTTTCTCACAAAAATAGTTTTATTTGTTAACAAAATAACAACTAGTAGTGTTAATGTGGACCCATACAAGAGTATACAAGTAAATTTTTTTTATAACGAATTAACGAAATTCTCAGCAAAAAATTGAAGGTGAAATTTATTTAAAAAATTAAAACCCTAAGAGATAAGTATAGATGTAGTTCCATGATTACTAAAATAATAAAATAAAATAAATTTATGGTCCTATGCTACTCCACGTCCCAACCAATATGTTAAATGAATGAACGAATGAAATAGAGAGTGGGGTTAGAGAAAGTAATTACCAAGAATAAAATAAAGAGAAAGTAAAACAAGATAGCTTGAATTATGAGAAAGTTCAGGAAAGAAGCAAAGGTTCTAGAGAAGTAACAAACCTGAGGATCAGACTCAAATGAGGAGAAGAAGATCTAAAGCACAGTAGCTACAGCTTTAAAACAATTTCTTTTTTATGCTTTAAATAGAGAGTGGGGCAAAATTTCCAGCAATTCGTACAAGAAAAATTGAGGTCTGAGATTGAATATGTATATAATTTTTGTCTTAAAATTTTAGTTGTTTGGTTGAGAGAGAGAGAGTGTGTTTTTTTAGCTTCTCTGTGTGGGAGTTAATGAATTCTACACTGAAAAACACCCATGGAGAAGGTGAAAGGTTACACATCAAACGAAAAATTATTTGTTCTAGTTTTTTCTTTGATAAAAAATTATTTTTTATTTATTGGTTAGAATTTTGGGCTTAATTAATACTTTCAAGAAATAGATCCTATTGGGTAGAAGTAATGTTACGATATATATTACATTTTCCACAACAATTGAGTTAGCAAATTTTGGTTTTTATTGGTTTTTATTTAGGTCACCATTAACATTATTTTATCATCTAACATTTTGAGACTTAAAAATTTTTGATTGGTTAAAATTTGGGGCCTTTTTTTGCTTGGGGCCCTTAGGCGATCGCCTCACTTGCTTAGTATGTTGAGCCGGCACTGCTTACTGAGGTATGTTAAAATGACTACAAAACACTACCAGGTGCTATCCGGTGGTCTCTTCGATCAACTCTTTATCTATCTTGCAGATTCTACAAGATCGTCAAAAGCTCTAGATTGGATGAGTGACCCAACTGACAATTCTTGGCATCATCACCCACCATAATAATCAATAGTTGCAATTAGAAAACTGTTCTGGACAACTCAGGCTCTGTTCGCAGCAGATACAGAGACTATAAGGTTGCAGTTGCTTAAACAGGCTATGTATCAGGATTAAAATTACTTCCTTCAAATTTGAGCTTTGGTAATTCGGCATCATAGGATCTTGGTCATCCAATGATGAGTTCCAAATTTCCAATTAGTCTTCCATCTCGTCACTCTCCTAAAATTTTCTTTTACTTGTTACCCTTGACTAATGTTAATTTCTTTCTTTGCCTCTAGTTTCATGTTTCCATTCCCATGATAAAATTCCATTAAGATCCCATTTATATTTAAGCTTATAAGCTAACTTCTTTTAAGCTAATTAATGTATTTTAAATTGCAAATTGCAAATTTATTTTATTCAAGTTATATTTAAGCCAATAAATTTAAACTAAATCCTAAACAGACACAAAATCAAGAAAATACATGGATTAATATAGCTAGAAAGCCTAAACTAATATTTCATTGTCAAAAGACTCAGAAGCAAAGTAACAGACCATTAGACGAACCTAGACTGGCCCAACGAGGGGGAAGAAACGAACAAAATGACTTCCCAAGAGGTTCCCGCTATCTCACCATCATAATAAAAGAGCAACTTCAAATGGTGGCTATTGCTTAACAAGTAATCAAACAACTTCGGACGGTGTGAAAAGTGATCTCTTGATTAATTTATTGGCTAGTGGCTAGGGCCCACAGCCTCCAGGTTTGAAAATGGAAACCAGTAGTCCAGTACTGGCTGTAACTTGTAAATAAGACCCAAAATTGTAGGATTTGGATCCGGTGCAATACCTAGGGTATTGCACCGGGTGCAATTGCTATCAATGGTTGAGATTGAAAGTTGCTAAAAGCAACTTTCAATCTCAACCATTGATTAAAAAAAGTTAAGAAAAAAGTTAATAAAAGTAAAAAGTAAAAGTTTAAAAAGTAAAATATAAAAAAAAATTGTGAGAGAGGGGAAGGTGAATGCAATACCCTAGGTATTGCATCGGATCTTAATCCAAAATTGTAAAAGGTAGTCAGTAGAAGATCAAAATCTTGTCTCTCATCGCATATCATACCCCACTTTATGTCCATTGCTCGCCATAAGCCGCACGTGACATGTCCTCTCATACATCAAGGATTGGAAATCCTATATCAAGGATTCAAGAGCGCTCCATCAATTTTAAGCCCACCTTGCCCATGAATTTAAGTTCATCAAATGATCCTTTTGGGTTTTTTTAACAAAGATGTTTAGGGTTTTAAATTTTTTTTCTCACTTCTTAAAAATCTCACGGTATGCTAACCAACTTAACGTACACTCTAAAATTGATTCAAAATATCCTGAAAACTGGGTGATCTGTTTGAGTACACAAAAGTATATATATACTATGAATATGTCTGTATAGTTTGTTGCATAGTCAAGCTCAATATCCGACGGTAATAATATGAGTAAAGGATTATTAAAATATAATTTTTGGAACTAATAAATAAAGTTAAAAAAAATCTAATTAGATTTTAATTGGATTCTCAATTTTACGTCACGTGTCTTATTTAATTTTTAATTTTGTGTCAAGTGAATTATTAAGCGTAAAAATCAAAGAGCCCAAATTCAATTGGATTTTAAACAGCCGACCTTTGCGGGTTGTTTCTTCACCTTCCCAAAATTGTCGTGAACATGGAGGATCACTGTTTTTTGCATTATGGGAATACAATTCTTATCACCAATTGAATAAAAATACTGCTTTGTTAGTTGTACAAGTCATGCACTTATTTTATTGGGCAAATTACAACTTATGTACTTGTGGTTTGGCTGAAATTTAAGTTGTTTACTTGTGGTTTGAAATTTAACATTTTACCCACCCGAGGTTAGCTTAGTTAAAATTTCATAACCCAACTTTGTTAATAACAAGGCTAAATATGTAATTTTGCTCCACTTTTATGTCTCTCTCCACCAAAAACATAAAAATACAAGATCAAATAAGATAAAATAGAATACAACGGAACACTTGCATCATGGAATTTCAAACCACAAGTAGGCAACTTAAATTTCGGTCAAACCTTAGGTGGGTAAAGTGTCAAATTTTAAACCACAGGTAAACAACTTAAATTTCGGTCAAACCACAGGTAGGTAAGTTGTAATTTGTCTTTTTTTTTTTAGGACAAAACTTGCTTAGGTTTATGAATAATAGTGAATTTATTTAAATTTTTTTTTTTAAAAAGGCGTTGATTCAAGCCTTTTTCCTTTTCTTGGCTCGTTTGGAAACCTAGTTTGTATAGGTATACGTTTTAGGCCTCCGATATGTTTGGGGCTCACAAAATAAACTATGTGGACTTGGACAGATTTGTATAGAAGCCCCAAATCTTCATGTTGAGATTACTTTTTTTTCATCAATTTTCCAAAATGGTTATCAGTTGTTTTCTTAAAGAGAAGTGCTATGTCTACAACATTTTTACAATATTTTCGTAACAAATCATAGGTGGTATGTTGTTATTGGTTTTAATTTTAATTCACAACTTAAATTACTTTTTTACCTACCTGTAACAGCCAATAACAATCTATTACTTATGATTTGTTATAAAAATGTTGTGAATATAACATTTCTCTTTCCTAAATGGATGGGAATGTGAGCAAACGCACTAACACCAAATCCCCAATTCAAATGTATAATTAACTCTTTAGAAACAGGCATATTTACATAACAATTTCTAACAAAAATTATCTAAAAACTAAAAATAACTTCCATAATAAAGAGCTTCTACGTAATTTAGCACTAACTAAAAATAAACATCTAGAAATCAATAAATGGTGTGCATCCTAGTTAGCTTAATTGATTTTTTTTTTTTTTTTTTCTGTCATTATATAAAAGACCTAAATTCGAATTCAATTTACACAAAAAACTAATTAGTGTCTTGGTTTGATAATAAAAGTGAATCATAATTAAAGGCAATGTCATAAGTTCAAACCTATCATATATATCAAAAGTAAATTAATAAATAAATGGTGGGAAGCTATGAACCAACAAAGAAATAACAACTTGCCTCCTTCATGGATAGCAAAAGCAACTCAAACAAACTAGGGTTGAAAACAAAACGAGTTAAGTTGAATATCAAAATTTCAGGATTGTTGATGTTAAATATATTAGCAACGCGATGTGTATACCATGTTGTATATGCTAGAGTGGATGCGAAAAAGGAAGTATAGAATAGGAACACCGAGAACATGAGAGTTACGTGATTCAGCTTAATGGCTTACATCCACGGAGGAAACCCTAAAGGGATACATCTTTAATATATGTAAAAGTGTAGTACTACAGCTGTGTAACAATGAACCATAACATGAGTATATATATAGGCGACTAAACCTTAGTGTGGGCTTCGTATATTGCTCTTGCACTCTTACTTGGGCCCTTAACTTATTTATATATGGGTTTTAACTTGATCCTACAAATGGGACTCCAACCTTAGCCTGGTTTGCCTTTGCCAAGCCTTTTTCTCACACTCTCTTCCTTACTCTCCCCTGGTTTCCCAGTAGTTCTTCTTTTTCTCTTACGATTTTTCCTCCCTCTCTCTTTTTTCCAACCCCCTTAACCATTGCTTAGGCCTTCTTTTATAACCCCTTCGTGAGTGGAGTGCCCATCATTTTTATTCCCACTCACACATATATTCCCATATCTCTCAGAATCCCAAGGGATCCTCACGAATTTAGAGGATTCCCTTGGAACTTGTTCCAAACGCCGAATGGTGCTCGGTAGTGGATTCATTTCAGAATCATTAACTCTCGGTTACCGATCTCTTAGGGATTATGTATAGACTTTCTTCATGATCGGTTTAGACCCCCTCCTTCTAAAGGACCACTTGGGAAGGGTTGCACTAATTCCCAGTACTCGGCCAGTGATTGGGTCCATTGTGATGAAGCCCCGAGGCAACCTCTTCATCGTGTATCGGGCCCACATCACCCAATGGACCTTGGGCTTCACGCTAGGCTTTGCCTCGACGGTTGGTTTGGTTCATCAAGCCCAGTTCAGCTACAATAGCCCCTCACGATCCTATTCTTGCGTAGTAGGGATAGGATCGGGGTTTAGCTACTTTATGGTTAGTGCGTTAGTTCCCGTTCAAACCCTGGGGATGGAGCGTTTACATCTCGGGAAGTCCAATGGACCATCTTTTAATGCGATGGATTGGACAGCCTGCCCCATCTGGGAAAGACATGGCAGGGCTTGGCACATCCAACAGCTTTAATGATCTGACGTTTCGTTTACTGAAGCACGCATGATGCGTAATGATGGTCCGCATTTATTGCCATGTGACAGTTACCATTAATGGCTCTCATGCCTCTATAAATACTCATCCACAACCATTGTGTTCTTCTCTTCTCTCTTTCCATTCATTTTCTGTTTACTTTAGTGCTGTCGTCTTCCCTACGTTCCCGAGCCTTCATCTTCCTTAAGAGACCTCACTCCCTCCTCCTTAAGAAAAAAATTCTGTAAGTCTCTCTTTCTTCTCCCATCTCAACTTATATTTCAACAATATGCCTTTTTCTTATCTTTTAAAAACTAAGGAGAATGTAGCATCATTCAAGGCTAGGTTTAACATTCCTTGAGATGTAGAAATCTCATATTGTGATGAGGGTGACATAGAAATCCACATGTAGACCCTTTATTAAAGGGTGGGGTTAGGTTCCCAGTAGACCCTTTATTACTTAGGACCCTTAGTTTCTACGGTTTGAGCCTCGACCAGTGCTCGCCTAACTTTTATAAGGTAGTGAATTGTGTGGGGCGTCTCAACCGTTTGTACGGCCTGAGCCTTACCCATCACGATATTAACTTTATGTACTCCATTCAGGGGAGTTTAGGCCTTGGGTATTACCTTCAAACCCGAAGCACCATGGTCCGGCTGATATCCTGCCTCCCCGATTCCAATAGGAACTCGGCAGGGGAATTTGTGAAGGTGAGTGGCAATTGGCTGAACGGAGAGCTGACTTGCCCGACCTCACCCCGCCAAATAGGTCGGTTCCTCCTTCTCCCGACTACCAACCCTATTGCAACTTGTTCCTCTCCCATAATTTATTTGTATATGAATGTTCAATTAGTGTGTAAAACACTAATGAATGTTTAGATCCCCAATTTCAACAATACCAACACAAACTTATACACAAACAATATATGTGTGGAATGATGAATATAAGCTATATCCAAATTGGTAAAACATTCTAAACCATAATTAATCACAAACACAGCAGCAATTAAAAGGTAAAGGGTAAGGGAAGAACTAGGCGAAAAACCTCTCCGCCTTCCTCCAAGCGGTAAAATGATCCACTAAAGAATAAAGTTGGGATACACGAATAGCAATAGACTCTTCAAGCCTAATCTACCCAATGCACCTAAGCCCTCTAAGCTTTTTGCTCCAACAGGGTTAAGTCTAGCCATGTCTTCTTTAGCTTCCCGAATCCTGCAATAAGCTCATTGCATCAACCAAGTAAATTGTTCATCTCCAAACTACTTCCCAAGCACCAAAATACCTCCTCACTAATATGGGTATGGTGAGATAAGGATTTGGCAAATGTACCTCTCAAGGGTATGTCAATGGAGAGCGTGAAAGTAGAGGAATTTGGAGAATCAAATGTCTAAGATTGTGGATGAGTCAATCTTGGTTTTCTCTAGGGTTTCTCTCTCAAAATTCTCTCTAGAAGCTCTTTACATTTTGTGGGTATAAGGGTATTTATAGTAAAGTACATGAAAATGTGAAAAGTCATTTTTCTGCATAACAAGGCATTCTGGCGACTTAGTCTTGCAAGTGGGATGAGTCACGAGTTTGAGTCGCAAGCTAACTACCTAGCCAGACTGTACTTTTTGTCCTATAGTCCTCCAGCTATCGTAACCCTTCAGCTTCCTGCGTGCTTCACATGTGTGGCACTTTGGCGACTTGCCAGTCGCGAGTCAGTCGCAAGATCCAGTCGCGAGACTCCTTTGAATGTACACAACTTAAGTTTTCTTCACACTCTCTCACACACAACCCTTACATAATTCCCATCTAAATACAGGATATCTAATTGCTAAAATACAAGCAAATTTGGCATGGAATAAAGCCAACACATTATTGGATAAATTCAACCTTACAATCTCCTCCTTTGGCTATTCCGTGACAAAACCCTAAAACAGACTCTAGACTTAAAATGTGAGTTGGGAACAGTTGCCAAAACTCACTCACACCTAACTCTAGATATTGTGAAGCTCTTGAACCATACGGACAAGTTTTCCTAAAAAACAATAACACAAGACGATCATTGTAAGCAAAAATCTTGAAATGCATATGGATCAAGCATAATGCGATCAAGCAATGAGGAATATGACAATAAAGCATGGCTTGATCACACATGAACAATCACTAGAAATAGTGATCACAATGATCATTCACACAAGGAATGAACATCCGGACATGCAAACTAATAAGCTCAATGCAAAGAATCATTTGCATGTCCAACACTCAGCCGATACAAAAACACTAAGGTAGATGCATCAAGGATACAAGATCCAACAAGGGCACAAGAGAAGAGTACTAAAGATAAAGCATACATAATCTAAAAGTACTAATAAGCTACAAAGCAAAGGTACATATTTAAGCATAGTTTAAATAGCTAAAACATATCCAAGCATTCATAACACACCATGTCCAAGTATTTTAAAACCAAGTACTAAAGTTATAGAGTACTTAAAAACCAAACCAAAGTACTAAAATAAGTGCTATGAAAGCCCATAATAGAAACTAAAACCAAACTTAAACCATAAAAACTATAAAAACTTATAAAAGTTCTCCCCTTCAAGGTAAGGCTCCCCCTCAAGAGCTACTCCATCTACTCCCCCTTTTTGATCGGAATGGCCAAAGTGTTAAGGCTGGTTAGTGAAGCTATCAAACTTGGCTGCAAGCAAGTTGATTTGTTCTTGAATGGTAGTCAACCTGTTGGAGTGATCATTTTGGACTTCTCACAAGCCGTCAATCCTCTCAAGAATGATTTGAAAAGCATCTGGAGGCATTACTGAAGATGATGAGGCTCTGCTCCTTTTACCACGACTTCGTGAAGTTGAAGGTTGTCCTTCCGCTTCAGTCTCGGTGTCCATAGGCTCTCCTTGTGCTGGATCACCCTCCTCTTCATCACCCAGAAGACGAACTTTGATCCTTGCGATTGTTAAAGCATTGATAGCCGGAGGAGTAGGCATGAGGCTGATGTCTTGGGGGATTTCCACACCTTTTACACGAAAGAGCCTCATGAGTAGACTAGGGAGTATAAGCTTTGCCCTTGAAGTTGTCCTTGTTTCATTGGCAATGATGGAGAATGCATGAGCACTAATGTCAATGTAGGTATTTTCCCGAAGCTCCATGAGAAAAATGGCTCTAGCATTGCTGATGGTGGTCATCTTCTTCACTAGGTAAAGATTGAACATCATGATGTATGTAAGACATCGCAAATCCTGTGGAAAAGCAGTTGTGTTAAGACATCTTCCTTCTCTAACACCACCAACATGGGATTGAACCGTCTCTATGGAGAGCATTCTGTCCTTGAAGTGAGTGAAATCATGTTCTAGATCCTCAAAGCCAAGAACATCATCAATGTCCTCCACTTCAATGGTGAACTCATGGCCTCTAATCCAACAGTCTATTTCGTCCTCTCGTAGAATGGCATTGGCATAGAATTCCCGAATCAATGGTTCACAAACCCCAGGGAGATCACCAAGAAGCTTTTCCCAACCTCTATCTTGAAAACAGCCTGGGATAAAGTAGTCCTTCAAATCAACAAGGTCTACAAATTGCTCTTGGATGATTGAAGCCTTCTCAAAGTACTGATTGTATCTCTCAAAGCAATGAGTGGAGTGAAATTGGGTATTGTCCATTTTCTTCCTTTTGTTAGCACGTTGTGTAGTGGTTTTCTTCTTCGGAGTCATCTGTAGAAACAGAGCAGCAAGCACCACAAAATAGAGCATAAGATATGATAACAAACTAGATTAGTAACTAGTTAGTACCAACACAATGGACATTGAATTATAACCCTAAAAACAAAAAATTAAAAGAGTAATACAAAAATAGATTGACATGTGAATACATAAATCATCAAAGCATGATAGAATCATGACATTAAGCACTCAAACATGTCAAAGAGTGTGTGTGTGTGTGTGTGTGTGTGTGTGTGTGTGTGTGTGTGTGTGCATCAAATGCAAAAAGTGTGCAAATTAGGGCAAAGTGTAAAAATACATAATCATATGATGTTTCAAAATCAAAGAAACATGATTATCTCAACAACCTTTGTATTCCATGGAATCCAAAGAAACACACAAAAACATCTAAGAGATGTTTTATCATGAACTTGATATGCACAACACAACACAAACATGGTACAATGCACAAGAAAGATGAATAAACATGTAAAACATGTACAGTAGGCATTATACTAACAAAACCAACGAAACCCATACATCAAACTCAACAAAACGTCAACAAAACCATATTCAAACATCATATTTTCAAATCTCAACATAAACACAAAATCCAAGAAATCTAAGGCTAGAAACATGAAATACTTTGGAAATAATAGAAAACCCATACCTTTTCTTGAAGATTGATGAAGAAAAATGGAGGTTTTGTGAGTGAGAATGGAGGTTTTGGAAGAGGGAGAGGCGGACAAGACAAAGTGTGTGTGCAAGATGCGAGGGAAAACTGAAAAGTTTTTGAAAACTGTCATGGATTTAACCCTATTTGTGCAAACCACGTGATTTTCACAACTGGAATGAGTCGCGAGTAAGTCGCCAAAATCCCTTGACAAAATTTTTGAAAAATTTGTCTAAGTGTTTTTCGCGACAGGGAAGTCCACTTGCGAGCAAGTCGCGAAGGGAGTCGCGAATCATTCTGAGTAAGCTCGCGACTGGAGCTTCCACTCGCGACCAAGTCGCCAAACTGAGTCGCGAAAATGCCAAAAACCCAGAAAATTTGAAAATTTTCTAAGTATTTTACACGACTGAGGGACAGACTCGCTAAAAAGTTGTGAGAGCTTTTGAATAAGCTCGTGATTGGAGTCTCGCGACTAATGTGACCCGCGAGAATGAGTTGCCAAAACAGAGTTGCACAGTTTTTGTATTTTTTGAAATTTTTTCAAAACAAAAACACTTTCCAAAAACAATTAAAAATACTAAAAAATCTTTTTGTGTTTGATTAACATATGATTGAGTAAGTGCAAACATATGATTGAGTAAGTACAACACATTTAATCAAGTACAATCACACAAATGAATAAGACATTCATTGAACATAGACATGTGTGATGTGTGAGGGTACCAAAAATGAGATTATCCTTAATCTAATGTGAAGCTTCAATGATCAATTCAATCAAGACATACACAATTAGCACTAGGAAGAGTGACCAATCTTAATTATAGAAGTATGCATATATGACCTCCCACATAACTTGATTACATAACATTGAAGCTTTTCATTTGGCTTCTTACATTTCATAACATATGATCATTCTTGAATAATACATCTCATTTTGAGATCGATGCCTGAAATTTTTTATATTTCAATTTAATGAATAAGCCTTTGGCTTTTGGGCACCATATATTTTCATATAAGTCACTTTCCCTTTTTCCTAGTCGAATACTAGTATGTGTGACGGCTTTTGCAACTCATTATCTCTTTTTATTTTGAGATTTAACATTGGTTGAGCTCTTTAAGCAAAAAAATATAAATGAGTGGGAAGATATATAGACACAAGTCTATGCAAGTCTCAAGATCAACAAAACCATTGGCTAATCATTCATGAGAAGTTTGAAGATCTATTTACAACAATCACATAGATGTAAAGATTTTTCCCACAATGATATAAGTGCATAGAGAACAAGCTACGCTTGTAAATGCACAAAGCCATTTGTACAAATGTACAAGGCAAAACATGCGTATGACAAAACACAATAATGCCGATCAAACTTTTTGGATTTTCTAATTTTTATGTGTTTTTGGATTTTTGACACAAAAGCAAGTAAAGATTGATCAAAAAGAATTTTCAAAGCTATTAAAAAAATTAAAAACATGCTAGAATTAATAAATAAGCAAACAACCAAACAAAGTCACAGCATATAGGAAGAATTGATGCATGGACATGTTCTAATGCTTATGCATGTGTACCCTTCTTCACCCACACGACACGTGCATTTAGGGTGATATCCTTGGAGGATTGGGTACTTGAGTTGTGATTCTCAAACCTTAGGGTGAAGTTTGCCAAACAAGAAGTGATGGTGTCTATCATCTTCATCACATCACCAATATCAGAATCAACTTCTCGCCCTTTTGATTGCTTGAGGTTCCCCTTGCCATTTCTCTATCCTTGTGGCCTTTGGAAGCTGGCATTCTTCAATGCTTGAAGCTTGTGGCAATTAGGTCTAGTGTGTCCTCGGATTCCACAATGGTGGCAAAAGTGTTAAGTTTGTGGTCCTTTTTATGACTTCGGAAGAGATTTTCCTTTAGCCTTGGGTTTAGCCATTAATGGGTTTGGAGGCTTTGTCAAAACCCTTCGAGCAATCACATTTGGCTTCTTCTCAAACTTCATTTTCTCAACAGTTGGAGTTGCTACCATTGGTTCCTTTGCTTTAACAAACTTCATCTCCTTGGACACATTGGCGCTTGAACTACTCTCTCCAGTGTATTCTAAGCCACTTTTATTAGAAAAAGACTTTTGATGTGCAAGCACTTCATCAAGCTTCTTGGAGGCAACTCGCTCCACTTTAGCATTAGCTTGAATCACTTCAAGCTCAAGAAACTTGATCTTGGAATAGGCTTCGGTTAGTTCTCCGTTCTGCGTCTCAACTTCACATTTAGTCTCCTTGTACCGCACTAGAAGACTTTTGTAATTTTGCTCGGCTTTCTTCATTTTCTTAATGGCTGTTTTGGCCATTCTTGCATACTCATCGGTCTTCTCAAGAAGAGAATTATAGGTTTCTTGTAATCCCTTGGTACCTTCATAGACACATTCTTCATCTTCATCTTCGGATTCCTCCCCAACTCCTATTAACTCCACTTCGGTGTGCTCACCGAGCTCTTCCACTAGAGCATTCAAATCTTCTAAAGAGTCCACGGGTCATAAATGCGGAGTAGTTTCCTTCTCCATCGCAACTTTCTTCCGAGTCTAAATTGGAGCTGTCCAAGTCACTAAGAGTAGTGGCAAAGACTTTGCCCTTTACCTTTAAATAAGTGGGGCATTCCGTTTTCACATGCCCATGCCCTTTGCACTCATAGCACGTGACTGCTTGAGATGGAGAAGAATCTTTGGAGTCTTTCTTCTTGAAATCTTTCTTATCCTTCTTGAAATTTGAAAATTTCCCTTTATCGAAAGACTTCTCATCCCTCTTGAATTTCAAGAATTTACGAAAGTTCTTAGTAAGGTACGCCACTTCCTTTTCAACCTCATCCTCATCCGAGGAGTCTTGAGCTTCCACTCTCTCATTGATTGTCTTTAAAGCAAGAGATTTGCTCTTCCTTTGTGATGGTAGAGATAGCTCATAAGTTTGAAGAGAACCGATGAGTTCTTGAATTTTAATCTCATCTAGGTCTTTGCTTTCTTCGATGGCAGTAACCTTTGCACGAAAGCTCTCCGGCAATGATTATAGAATCTTCCTCACAATCTTGGAGTCCTCCGTCTTTTCTCCCAAGTTGAATTTCCCAATCACCACTTCATTTAGCATCCCATAAAATGAGTCGAATGACTTGTCTTCACTTATCTTCAGCTCTTCGAAGTGTGTGGTAAACATTTGCGACTTGGTGTCCTTCACCTTTTTGGTGCCTTCATAGGTCGTCTCCAAGATTTGCCACGCCTCCTTGGCAATTGTAACATGAGAAATCCTATGAAATTCGTCAGGAGAAACACCACAGAAAATAGCATTTAATGCCGTGCTATTAGCATTAGCTGCCGCAAGGGCTGCCTTATCCCATGTGGATTAGTGGCCTCCGGCTTAGTCCATCCTATCTCAATAGTGTCTCAAACACTATCATCAATGGAACATAGAAATGCCCTCATATGGACTTTCCAAAATGCATAATTGCTTCCATCAATGTATGGAGGAGCATTAAGCGATTGAGATCGATCCATCTCAAACAGGGTCCAGGATCACACTTAGGTAATGAAACCACAGCAAGTGCACCCACTTTGATACCAAATGAATGTTCAATTAGTGTGTAAAACACTAATGAATGTTTAGACCCCCAATTTCAACAATACCAACACAAGCTTATACACAAACAATATATGTGCGGAATGATGAATATAAGCTATATCCAAATTAGTAAAATATTCTAAACCATAATTAATCACAAACACAACAGCAATTAAAAGGTAAAGAGTAACGGAAGAGAGATGCAAATACAAAGATAACACCGGCACATGTTATCGAAGAGGAAACCGAAGAATTCGACGAAAATCCTCTCCGCCGCCCTCCAAGCGGTAAAATGATCCACTAAAGAATAAAGTTGAGATACACGAATAGTAATAGACCCTCCAAGCCTAATCTACCCAATGCACCTAAGCCCTCTAAGCTTCTTGCTTTAACAAGGTTAAGCCTAACCGTGTCTTCTTTAGCTTCCCGGATCCTGCAATAAGCCCATTGCATCAACCAAGTAAATTGGTCATCTCCGAACTGCTTTCCAAGCACCAAATTACCTCCTCACTATTATGGGTATGGTGAGATAAGGATTTAGCAAATGTACCTCTCAAGGATATGTCAATGGAGAGGGTGAGAATAGAGGAATTTGGAGAATCAAATTTCTAAGATTGTGGATGAGTCAATCTTGGTTTTCTCTAGGGTTTCTCTCTCAAAATTCTCTCTAGAAGCTCTCTACATTTCGTGGGTATAAGGGTATTTATAGTAGAGTACATGAGAAATGTGAAAAGTCATTTTCTGCATAACAAGGCATTCTGGCGACTCAGTCTCGCTAATAGGATGAGTCGCGAGCTAATTGCCTGGCCAGACTGTACTTTTTGTCCTGTAGTACTCCAGCTGTCGTGACCTTCTAGCTTCCAGCATGCTTCACACGTGTGTCAATTTGGCGACTTACTAGTCGCGAGTCCGTCGCGAGATCCAGTCGCGAGACTTCTTTAAATGCACACAACTTAAGTTTTCTTCACATTCTCTCACACACAACCCTTACACAATTCCCACCTAAATACAGGGTATCTAATTGCTAAAATATAAGCAAATTTGGTACAGAATAAAACCAACACATGATTGGATAAATTCAACCTTACAGTATATTTGAACAGTACCAAACAGTATACATTATTTATTTAAAGTAAGGAAATCCCTTTCTAACTATGATTGCTCTCGGTTGTAGTTTCCAAGAAATTCTTACCGGACATCAGCGTCGTGCGGGTTAAGGAGCTTAACTTCATTCTCTGCTCCAAGATATTTGTGCACTTCAACGGGTAGTTGAGGGCTTCCCACTTGATTTTGGGTTGTGTACCTTCCTACATGAGCTATCAGGGTTCATCAAGCGCCCTCACGGTCGGCAGCCCATTGCTGTCATACTTAGACATTCAGCTGCCGGGTTTCTTGTCGAAAGGACTCATTTCCGGGGAGGCCAGGAATTTAGGTCCCTGACTGGTCAGATATGACTCTCTTGACCCATTCAAGACGGTTTAGGAGACAACGTCTTTCAGGATCGGGCAAGACACATTCCCGTGGAGGCTCCTCCCTTAGGAGATCTTGATGAAGAGGGTCCAACTGTCGAAGAGACTGAGCCCGTGCTTCCAGACCCGGTAATAGACATGGTGAAAAAGCAGTCGATGGCCTTAGAATGCTGGTTCCTAGCCACTCCAGCTTCGGGGGGCCCAACCTCCTCCTAGTCTGTCCCTCAGCAAACCACTCCTCCCACACCCAAACAGCAAAGGAAGCGCCTGAAAGGTGCTGGGGGCACCGTGACCCATGAAGGTACCCCTCCGGCTACCAACTTACCTACTCCCGTTTCGGGCAGGCCAATCGTTTCACCGGCTAGTAAGACTCCACAAGAAGCCCAGCCCCCGAGCCAGCTTGTTATAATCGGCTCGCAAGTCGCGGCCTCCTCCTCGAGCTTGGCTGTCCTATGGGAGTGCACCTTCCATTTGGGGGACAAAGCCTTACCCTCCAGATCTTATCTCTAAACCTAGAGAAGCGGCGAGGGGGGCCAAGTGTCTGGTAGTTTGGGGTAGGCGCTCCAACTCCCAGCTGACATGACGCATTACGCCAGGTGTCAGGATAATGATATGGTGCTTAAGTTGAAATGGAACGCCATTTGTTTACTTGTTTTACTTCTTTTTATTGTAATTCTGTTGTAAAATTCACAAGTGTTACTAGTCGGTCTTGGATCACCCTAACTTTGCCCTTCGGTTGATTTAGGCCGCCCAACTGACCCATGTGGTGGAGGGTTGGTTGAAGGATGCATAGGAGGAGGCCGACAAGGAGAAAGCCCTCAAACAGGTAGCCGAGGCGAGCCTAAAAGAGAAAACCTCAGCGCTGAACGTTATGGAGAGGCGTGCAACAACTGTCAAGAAAACGTTAGAGCAAGCCGAATAGAAAGCCAATGAAGCCTTGGGTAAGCTTGGGGAGGCCGAGCTCAAACTCGCCAAGACTGCTAGTGTCTTCTCTACCCGGGATAAAGAGTTTGCTGACTATAAGGGGGGTGAAAAGGGTCGGAAGCAAACTTACTATAACAAGGGCTTCAAGAATGCCGAGGACTCGGTGGGCCCCATGATCTTCCAGGCCCAAAAGTTCAAGTTTATGGAAGGTTAGATGGCTGTTGTTAATGCCATTAGGCTCCCTGAATACTCTCCATTCAAGAACGCCGACCAAGTGCCCATTCCCAAGGACCCTGTGGTTGAGGCCCAAAATGAAGAGGAGGAGGAGGACAGTAGTGATGATGAGAAGGGCAGAAAGAGCCCCGAGTCCCGGGAGCTGTCTTGACAAATTGACACTCATGCCGTGGTGCTTGATGAAGAGCAGCTGAGGACTGGGGTCATGATGCCCGAACAGACAGTTCAACCAATGGCAATCTCTGTTCCTCTACTCCCTAACCCACCGACCGACCAGGAAGCCCCTGTGACAACTCCCGCGGCCAATGTTACCCCTGCCGTTTAGTTTAAAAATATCTGTATTGTTCATCTCTTTTTTATATATATTTGTATTGGATTGGTGGCTTTACTTTTCTCTTTAATGTATTAAATTTGTATGGTGAAAGATAAATCTTTCCGTTTATTTTCAGTACGCTTCTACTAACTTAGCACCAGTACTGAGGATTTTGACGCTTATGCTAGAAACACTATGAACGTGTAAAACACTATGAACGTTTAGACCCTCAATTTCCAAATTATCAATTCAAGCTTATTATCAAACAATTAATGTGCGGAATATAAATATAAGCATATAACAGAATTGATAAACAATCTAAACCAAATAAAATCACATCCACAGCAGAAATTAAATGGCAAAGATTAAAGGAAGAGAGATGCAAACACAAGGACAACACAACGACATGTTATCGAAGAGGAAACTGAAGCCCTCGGCGTAAAACCTCTCCGCCGCCCTCCAAATGGTAAATAATCCACTAAAGAATGTAGTTGGGATACATGAACAGCAGAAGACCCTCCAAGCCTAATCTACCCAGTGTACCTAAGCCCTCCAAGCTCCTACTGCAACGAGGATACACCGAACCTATTTCTTCTTTAGCTTATCGAATTCCGCTATAGTCCATAGCATCAACCAATAACCATTGGTTCCTTCCTAATTGCTTCCTAAAGCACCAAAAAGCCTTCTCACAGATGTAGGTTTGGTGAGAAAAGGATTTGGCTAAGAACCTCTCAAGGATGTAACAATGGAGAAGGTGAGAGTAGAGGAATTTGAAGAATCTCTATGTAAAGATTGTGGATGAGTCAATCTTGTTTTTCTCTAGGGTTTCTCTCTCAAAATTCTCTCTGGAAGCTCTCTACATTTTGTGGGTATAAGGGTTTATATATAGTAGTGTGTTGGAATGCAAAGAGTTAGTTTTTCCCAAACAGGGTGTCTTGGCAACTTGGTCTCGCAACTTGACTGAGTCGCAAGTTCAAGCCGCGAGATAACTGCCTAGCCAGCCTAGGAATTTTGTCCTGTAGTGCAACAGCTGGCATGACTCTTCAGCTCCCCTGCATGCTTCACACGTGTGCCTGCTTTTGGCGACTTGCAAGCTGCGAGCCACCCGCGAGATCCAGTCGTGAGTCCCTGCTTCACTGCACAGTCTTGAGAATTTCTTCACACTCTCTCACACACTACCCTTACATGATTCCCACCTAAATACAGGGTTTCTAAGTGTTGAATTACAAGCAAATTGGCATGGAATAAAGCCAACAGAATGGTTGATTAAATTCAACCTTACAATCTCCCCCTTTGGCTATTCCGTGACAAAACCCTAAAACAAACTCTAGACTTAACATGTGAGTTGGGAACAGTTGAACATAACTCACTCACACCTAACTCTGGAATCTGTGTAGCTCTTGAACCATAAGAACAAGTAACTCCTGAAACACAACAACACAATATGATCATTGTATGCAGAAAACTTGTAATGCATATGGAGCAAGCACAATGTGATCAAGCAAAAATGGAATATAAGTAATAAACCATGGCTTGACCAAACAGGAACAATCACTATAAATAGTGACCACAATGCTCATTCACACAAGGAATAAACATCCGGACATACAAGCTAATAAGCTCAATGCAAAGTATCATTTGCATGTCCAACACTCAACCAATGCAACAACGCAAGGAAATTGCATTAAGGATAAAAATCCAACAAAGGGCATAAGAGTGAAAGTACTTAAAGAAAATACATAACATTTAACAAGTACAAGGCTACAAAGGAAAGGTACAACTACATGTACTGTAAATAAAACTAACATCTTATATATATAAACCAAAGTACCAAACAAACCCATAATAAAAATTATCGAAACCATAACAACAAAAACTATTGAGCATAAACATAAAGTAAATTGCTTAAGATAAGTTTTTGGCATGCTCCCCCTCAAACAAACACTCCCCCTCAAGAATTGCCCTTAAAAAATTCTCCCCCTTTTTGATCGAAATGGCCAAAGGGTCACTGCTGAGTGGAGAAGCTATCAAACTTTGCTAAGAGGATGTTCATCTGATCTTGAAGTGCAGCCAATCTGTCAGATTGTTCATTCTGGACATCTCTGAGCCTATCAATCCTTTCTAGGATGATCTGGAATGCATCTGAAGGTACATCTGATGAAGATGAAGCTCTGCTTCTCTTGCCACGGCCTCTTGAACTTGAAGGTTGTCCTTCAGCCTCTGTTTCAGTCTTCATTGGTTCACCTTCTCCTTGGTCACCCTCTTCTTCATCACCTGGAAGACGAACTCTTATCCTTGTAATGGTCAGCTTGTTAATGGCTGAGGGAGTAGGCATGAGACTGATATCTTGAGGGATTGCCACACCATTTTCTCTAAAAAGCCTCATGAGTAGGCTAGGGAAAACCAACTTGGCCCTTGAAGTTGTTCTAGTCTCATCCACAATTGTGTCAAAGATGTGAGAGCTGATGTCTATGAAAGTTTTCTCCTTGAGCTCCATGAGAAATATAGCTCTAGCATTGTTGATTGTAGTCAGCTTCCTTACTAGGTACAAGTTGAATATCATTATGGTGGTTAGACACCTTATGTCAGCTGGGAAGGCATTAGTGTTGAGGCATCTCCCTTCTCTAACACCACCAATATGAGATTGGACAGTTTCTATGGATAGCATCCTGTCCTTGTAATTGGTGAAGTCATGGTCATCTAAACCTTCAAGCCCTAGCACCTCATCTATATCACCCGCATCTATATTGAATTCCTTTCCTCTTATCCAACAATTAAGCTCATCCTCTTTTATCACAGCATTTGCATAAAATTCCCTGATCAAAGGCTCACACACTCTAGGCAAGTCACTAAACAACTTATCCCAACCTCTGCCCTCGAAACAGTTTGGAATGAAAGTGTCCTTTAAATCCACCAAGTCTACAAATCTTTCCTGAATGATGGTTGCCTTAAAGAAGAATGCTCTATATCTCTCAAAGTGTTGATGTGATATGAACTTGGTGTTGTCCATTTTCAACCTTTTATCACCTTTCTTGGCAGTGGTTTTCTTCTTGGTAGGAGTCATCTGCAGACATAGTAGAAAAGGCCACAAAAACAGAGCACAATAGATGGAAATTCAAACATTAGTAACAAGTTAGTATAACTGAAAAGA
This sequence comes from Notholithocarpus densiflorus, assembly GCA_030021035.2. NCBI lineage: Eukaryota > Viridiplantae > Streptophyta > Magnoliopsida > Fagales > Fagaceae > Notholithocarpus > Notholithocarpus densiflorus. Next base: position 371,015 of record JARYZH020000273.1, on the reverse strand, counting down.
GCATAGAACTATACCACCATTCAGACATTGAGAGAGATAGCTCAAATCAGAAAAGGATAGAACAATCTATCAACAATACTAATGCATAACACAATGTGATAGTGAGCACAACAACTCAATCAAGAACACTCTAAGGCACATTCCCAAGCACAGACTACAACAAGCAATAAACAACTGTATTGAAGCAGTGTACACCACATTCATCCAGAATAAAGCATATGTCACTGAGACATTTTAATGAGTATGAGATGATCAAACCAACACAGAGCAGACAATATCCTTAAGGCAGATGCAACACACATGATATCAATAATCTATAGCAACTTGAAGTCAAAACATTATAAGCCAACTCTCAAAAATCAACCAAATTGAACCAACCATACTCACAAACAGAGTATATCATAGAAAACCAAAACAAATGGCATATGACAATGAGACATGTTATCATGGGTATGAGATTTACCAACCAACGCAAAACAGTTTACAAAGACAAACAGTGAAACTAAAACATGATAACGACCATATTTAGCATCCTAGAAACAAGATCAACAAAACCCAAACAACCAAACACAACAAACACGAACTCAAACCATATCTGAATCATCTTATATCCCAAATCTCAATAACAACTCACAAATCCAAGAAATCAAGGCAAGAAATATGAAATACTTAGAGAAAATGAGAAAACCCATACCTTTTTCTTGAAGATTGAAGTTGAAGAGATGATGAAAATGGTGGTTGTTGTGTGAAACACGATGGGTTTGTGAAAGAGAAGACAATGAACAGTCAAAATGTTTGAGGGAAAACTAAAAAGTTTTAAAATAAAATTGTCCTTAAAACGCAAAACACGCATTTTTCGCGACTGAATCAAGTCGCGTGCAAGTCGCCAGGTTAAGCCACCAAACACCTTAGAGACAAAATATTGAAAATTTGTCTAAGTGTTTTTCGCGACTGGAAGTTCTACCTACGAGAAAGTCGCGAAGGGAGCCACGAAAATTTATGTGTAACCCTCGCGACTAGAGCTTCCACCCGCGAACAAGTCGCCAGTATAAGTCGCGAGAAACTTAAAAACTCATATTTTGAAAAATTTTCTAAGTATTTTTCGCAACTAGGACTTTGACCCACCAGTGAGTAGCGAAAACCTTCTGTGTAACCCTCACGACTGGGGCATGCGACTGGCTTGACCCGCGATCAAGTCGCCAAAACAGGGCAACACTGTTTTTGAAGATTTTGACAAGTTTTGCAAAACAAAATACTTTTCAAAAACAAATTAAAATACTCAAAAATATTTTTGTGTTTGATCAACAAAAATTGAGCATGTGAAAACACATTTAATCAAGTACAATCACACAAATGAATAAGGCATTCATTGAGCATAAACATGTGTGATGTGTGTGGATACCAAAGATGAGATAGTCCTTAGTCTAATGTGAAGGTTCAATGATCAATTCAACCAAAGCATACACAATTAGCACTAGGAAAAGTGACCTATCTCAGTTATAGAAGTATGCATATATGACCTCCCACATAAACTTGATTACATAATATAAAGCTTTTCATTTGGCTCCATTCACATCATAACATTTGATCTTTTTGAATCAATACATCTCATTCAGAGATCGATGCTTGAAATTTTTAATATTTCAATTTGATGATTGAGCCTTTGGCTTTTTGGGCACCATACATTTTATTTTAAGTCGCTTTCCCTTTTTCCTAGTCAAATACTAGTATGTGCGACAGGCTTTTGCAGCTCATTATCTCTTTTCATTTGGAGATTTACATTTGTTGAGCTCTTTAAGCAAAAACAATAAAATAAAAGAGTGGGAAGATATATAGGCACAAGTCTATGCATGTCTCAAGATCAACAAGATCATTGACTAATTATTCATGACAAGTTTGAAGATCTATTTACAACAATCACATAGATGTCAAGATTTCTTCCACAGTGATATGAGTGCATAGGGAACAAGCTACGCTCGTAAATGCACAAAGCCATTAGTACAAAGGTACAAGGCAAAACATGCTTGTGACAATACACAAAAATGCCGATCAAACTTTTTGGATTTTTTACTTTTTATGTGTTTTTGGATTTTTGACATAAAAGCAAGAAAATATTAATAAAAAACAACAATGTAAAAACATTTAAAGCAAAAACAAATAATCAAAATAATTTTCAACTCAAGCTAGCAGCAACGCACGACCAAGCATAGTCACAAAGCATTGGAAGTATTAATGCATGGACATGTTGTAATGCTTATGCATGAGTACCCCTCTTCACCCACACGTCACGTGCGTTTGGGGTGATATCCCTATAGGATTGGGTATGAGAGTTAGGACTTTCAAACCTTCTAGTGAAGCTTTCCAAGCAAGTGGTGAATGCACCGATCATCTTCATCACATCCATCACACCGGAATCACCTCGGTCTCTTGATTGCTCAATAACCCAATTTCTTTTGTCATTTCTTGGTCCTCTTGGCCTTTGAACACCTGAATTCTTCAATGCTTGCAGCTTATGGCAATTAGGTCTGGTGTGACCTTGAAGTCCACAGTGATGGCAGAAGTGTTGAGTTCTCAGACCTCTTTGTAAATTTGGGAGTGAGTTCCCTTTATCCTTAGGTTTGACCACTGATTGTTTAGGAGGTTTAGTCATAAACCGTTGGACAGTCACATCCTTCTTCTTCTCCGGCTTCACTTTCTCAGCATTTGTGGTAGCCCCCTTCGATTCTTTGGCTTTCACAAACTTCATTTCCTTGTATTTATTTTCAGCCGAACTGCTCTCTTCAGTATATCCCAATCCACCTTTGTCGGAAAATGGTTTTTGATGAGCAAGCATTTCATCAAGCTTCTGAGAGGAGACTCGGTCTACTTTAGCATTGGCTTGAACCACCTCATGCTCAAGGAATTTGATTTTTGAATAAGGTTCGGTTAGCTCACCATTTAGCGTCTCAATCTCACACTTGGCCTCCTTATATCTTACTAGAAGACTTTTATAGTCCTCCTCTGCTTTCTTCATCTTCTTCACAACTGCCTTGGCCATCCTTGCATACTCTCCTGACTTCTCAAGGAGTGAGTTGTAATTCTCTTGAAGACCGGCTGCATCTTCATCTTCTTCAGCATCCAATTCTTTAGCAATTCCCATGAATTCCTCATCACTATGCTCCTCAAGTTATTGCACAAGCAAATTCAAGTCCTCTAAAGACTCAACATGAGCAATAGTCATAAATGCTGAGAAATTCTCTTCTTCATCACAGCTATCCTCCGAATCAGAGTTGGAAGAATCTGAGTCATTGAGAGTGGTTGCATATGCATTGCCCTTCGATCTTAAGTAATCAGGACATTCCTTTTTGAAATGGCCATGTCCATTACATTCAAAACAAGTGACTCCTTGATTAGATTGGGACTCCTTCCCGTCTCTCTTTTTGAAGTCCTTCTTCTCCTTTTCGGAACTTTTAGATTTCCCTTTGTCACCAAATTTCCCACTGTTCTTGAACTTCAGAAATTTGCGGAAATTTTTTGCAAGGTAAGCAACATCTTTCTCGACAACATCCTCATCTGATGAGTCGTGTGCTTCTACTCTTTCATTTATGGTCTTAAGAGCAAGAGATTTGCTCTTCCTTTGAGTAGACAACGACAATTCATAAGTCTGAAGCAAGCCAACCAGTTCTTGGACTTTGATATCATTAAGATCCTTGCTCTCTTCAATCGCCGTCACCTTGGCACGGAAGCTTTCTGGCAATGACCGAAGGATCTTCCTTACTACCTTGGAATCCTCCATTTTCTCTCCCAAATTAAACTTGCCGATGACAACTTCATTCAACTTACTATAGAAAGAATCAAAAGACTCGTCCTCACTCATTCTGAGCTCCTCAAATCGGGTGGTCAGCATCTGTAGCTTCGTGTCTTTTACTTTCTTCGTTCCCTTATACGTGGTCTCCAATATCTGTCATGCCTCCTTGGCAATGGTAATGTGAGAAATCCTGTGGAACTCATCTGGAGACACACCACAAAAAATAGCTTTAAGTGCTTTGCTATTAGCATTTAATGCAGCGAGGGCTGCCTTATCCCATGTGGATTTGGCTGCCTCCGGCCTTGTCCAACCTATTTCAACTGCATCCCAAACAGCCTCATCTATAGAGCACAAAAATGCTCTCATCTACACCTTCCAAAAGGCATAGTTGCTACCATTAAAATATGGTGGAGCATTTAAGGATTGAGACTGGTCCATCTCAAACGGGGTCAAGGATCGCACTAAGGTAATTAAACCACAGCAAGTGCACCTGCTTTGATACCAATTGAAAGTTTAAATAGCGTGTAAAACACTATGAACGTTTAAAACCCCCAATTTCCAAATTATCAATTCAAGCTTATTATCAAACAATTAATGTGCGGAATATGAACATATGCATATAAAAGAATTGATAAACAATCTAAATCAAATAAAATCACATTCACAGCAGAAATTAAATGGCAAAAATTAAAGGAAGAGAGATGCAAACACAAGGACAACACAACGATGTGTTATCGAAGAGGAAATCGAAGCCTTCGGCGTAAAACCTCTCTGCTACCCTCCAAGCGGTAAATAATCCACTAAAGAATGTAGTTGGGATACATGAACAGCAGAAGACCCTTCAAGCCTAATCTACCCAGTGTACCTAAGCCCTCCAAGCTCTTACTCCAACGAGGTTACGCCGAACCTATTTCTTCTTTAGCTTACCGGATTCTGCTATAGTCCATAGCATCAACCAATAACCAATGGTTCCTTCCTAACTACTTCCCAAAGCACCAAAAAGCCTTCTCATAGATGTGGGTATGGTGAGAAAAGGATCTGGCTAAGAACCTCTCAAGGATGTAACAATGGAGAGGGTGAGAGTAGAGGAATTTGAAGAGTCTCTATGTAAAGATTGTGGATGAGTCAATCTTGTTTTTCTCTAGGGTTTCTCTCTCAAAATTCTCTCTGGAAGCTCTCTACATTTCGTGGGTATAAGGGTCTATATATAGTAGGGTGTGCTGGAATGCAAAGAGTCAGTCTTTCCCAAACAGGGTGTCTTGGCGACTTGGCCTCACGACTTGACTGAGTCGCGAGTTTAAGCTGTGAGATAACTGCCTTGCCAACCTGGGACTTTTGTCTTATAGTGCAACAGCTGGCATGACTCTTCAGCTCCCCTGTATGTTTCACACGTGTGCTTGCTTTTGGCGACTTGCAAGCTGCGAGCCACCCGCGAGGTCCAGTCGCGAGTCCCTGCTTCACTGCACAGTCTTGAGCATTTCTTCACACTCTCTCACACACTACCCTTACATGATTCCCACCTAAATACAGGGTTTCTAAGTGCTGAATTACAAGTAAATTGGCACAGAATAAAGCCAATAGAATGGTTGATTAAATTCAACCTTACAGTTCGGTAACATTAAAATTTTGCATACTCGATAACAATTTCATACTTAAAAATTCTCAATGAAATTCATTTTAAGTGTTATCATTCGGCAATCCCTCCTCACTGTTTAGGCGTTATTTTCCTAAGTGTTACCGTTCAGTACTAACGTTGGACACACCACCTCGGTGCCTGTTGGTTAATTAACGCTAAGTTTGGGCACTTCCCTATCATACTTTAAAACATAATATTGCAGTAATTATGAAACAACTGCAATCGATTACTTGTATTTGGTATCGAATGTAGCTAATATGTATCCTTAGGGCAAGCAATAATGTTTCCACTGGTCGGTAACCAGAGTTAGGTCGAGGCCAGACTCCTATCCTTAGAAAACAAACGTAAGGTTTCCATCTAGTCGGTGACCGGAGTCAGGCCAGGGCCAGACTTCTGTCCTTAGGAAAAACCATAAGGTTTCCGTCTAGTCGGTGACTGGAGTCAGGCAAAGGCCAGACTTCTGTCCTTAGGGAAAACATAAGGTTTCCATCTGGTTGTCGACCGGAGTCATGCTGAGGCCAGACTTCTGTCCTTAGGGAAAAACCTTAAAAGCATGGGTGCTCCATTAATTACCATTACATCACACAAGATCTAGTAACTAAAATTTACTCAACCTCCTTGCCCTTGTTATTTTACAACTTAAAACAGCCATTATTTACAACACATTACACTCACTGGTAATATTTTTTCAAATTGTAGATGTTCCATGGTCGGGGTAAGGGCCTTTCCTCTAGGTCCTCCAAGTAGTAGGCTTCTGCCCTAGCCGTAGCAGTCACTCGGTAGGGCTATTCCTAATTCGGAGCCAACTTTCTAGCATTTTGATCTTTCATACTTCCAACGACTTTTTGTAATACAAGGTCTCTTAGTACAAGTTCCCGAGACTGCTGACTATACCTTCATTGTTTTGATCCTACGTAAAGTGGGCCACCCTTGGGCTTGACAAACTAATCTCAATAGGAATCACCTCTTCGATGCCGTAAGTCATGGAAAAGGGTGTTTCGCCTGTGGACCTTCTGGGAGTTGTTCGGTACGCCCATAGGACATTTGGCAGCTCGTCAACCCAGCTTCCCTTCGTTCCCTCTAGTCTCTTCTTTAAGCCGCTAACAATCGTCTTATTCATTGCTTCATCCTGTCCATTACTCTGGTAGTATAAGGGTGGAGAATACCTGTTGATTATCCCAAGGCTACCACAGTACTCGCAAAAGGCCTTACTATCAAACTGTAATCCGTTGTCGGACACCAGTGCTCGGGGAACTCTAAATCTCGTGACGATGTTTTTCCACACAAACTTCTTTACGTCCACATCCTTGATATTTGCCAAGGCTTCGACCTCCACCCATTTAGTAAAGTAGTCTGTCGCCACTACCACATACCTTCTATTCCCTGAAGCCCTAGGGAATGGTCTGATTATAAACAGGCCCCACTAGGCAAACGGCTAAGGGCTGGTGACTAGGTTTATATTTCCCCCTGGTTGGTGCAACATTAGGGCATGCATTTGGCATCGACCGCATCTCTTAACATATTCTACCGCTTCTCGTTGCATGTTTGGCTACCAGAATCCCTGAGTCATGGCTAGATGGGCTAATGACCTTCCCCTCGTGTGAATACCGCATATCCCTTCATGAAGCTCGGCTAGCAACTCAGCGGTCCTGCATGGATGAAGGCACAGCAAATAGGGTCCCCCAAATGAGCGTTGGTACAATCTTTTATCCTTGGACAGCAAAAAATGAGCGGATGTTCTTCGCACTTTCTTGGCTTCTTTTGCATCCTTCGATAGGAACCCGTCAAATAAAAAGGCTACCTAGGGGTTTTTAGGACATATGTGAATCAATGTTAGGAATATATGTCAATATAGAATTGGCTAATCCTTTGACAAAATGCACTTTACTTGTAATTGGGTAGGTCTAGGATGTGTTTAATGCTTCAAAGAACAAGGTTTCAAGTTCAAGTGTTAAAGCCATGCAAGTCTGTCCAAGAACCAAGTGAAGAAGTGTTGGATTTTAAAGCTCGACAGCTAGTATCTATCGAGGTTTAAAAAGCTGTTTTAGCCCGATGCTCGACAGCTTCTCAATAGATAGGTTATCTGTCGAGATTTATGAAAATCAGTTTTTCAGATTTGATTTCACTCCATTCCGTGAATAGATGTTTGGGCTTTCTTTTCTCACAACCCTAAACATATATAAGGGTTTTTTTAAGGGCCGTCACAGCTGATGCAACTGAATGCAAAAGTTTTTCACAAGCATATTGTGAACTGAAGACATATGCCCTAGTTCATCTTTCTATTCAAGAAGCTGCTGTGTTTGTACACCGTAGGGTTTTGTAACTAAGGAGCTTCGTGATCTTCATCGTGTGATGAACTGAAAAACTTTGCAGCCAACATCCTTCTTAAGTTGGTGAGTAAGTCACATACTGGGATCCGCGCATCGAATTAATTAGTCACGTACTGGGAGCCGTGCATTGAAAAGGAGAGATTGTCACTACAGAACAAGTCCAATTGGGTATTGGGGTAAGGATTCAACTGTAGGTTGGTATAAGGTACTGAGATTCCATTACTTGTAACCGCTTGTTGTGATAATAGTGAATTCTCAGGAGTGGTGATTTGACGGGTCATGTAGGTTTTTCCCATTCGTAAACAAATCACTGTGTCAATTTATTTTTCGCTGCATATTAACTTAGTTGGTGATTTGTTGGTGCTACCACGCTTATTGCATGCAAATTGAATTAATTAATTAACTTGGCTAATTAATTGGTTAATTCATCACAAGGGATCAATACATTCTTGGTCTATCAGGGTTTTGCTGAGTTAATGTATTGGCCTTTGGATCCCTTCGTGTTGTCTGATCAATACCGTGCTCATGGCATGGTCATACATGTAAAGGTCCTCCTCGAGCTCTGGTCGGGATAAAACGGGCAAGCTCACTAGGTAAGATTTTAAGTCTCTGAAGGCCGCATCACATTCCTCGGTCCACAGGAAACCCTTCCACTTCTTCAACAACCGGTAAAACGGTCGGCATCTATCTGCTGATCTGGATACAAATCTGTTTAAAGCAGCAATCATCCTGGTGAGCTTCTGTACTTCCTTCAGGTTATTATGAGGCTGTAGTTACTAAATTGCTGTAATCTGGTCGGGGTTCACTTCTATTCCACGAGTGGTTATCATGTAGCCTAAGAACCTACCGGATCCTACTCCAAAAGAGCACTTCTCAGCATTAAGGCGTAGCTTGTGCTGCCTTAGTATACTGAAGACCTCCGCCAAATCCGTTGTATGTCCTGCACTCACCTTAGTCTTGACCTCCATATCATCTATGTATATTTCCATGGACTTACCGATTTGGTCCTTAAACATACAGGTAACCATTAGCTGATAAGTGCCCCTTGCATTCTTCAACACAAAGGGCATTACAGTATAATGGTAGTTTCCACCGGGCGTGATGAAGGAGGTTTTCTCCTAGTCCTTGGGTGTTAGAGCTATTTGATTGTACCCTTGGAAAGCATCCAAAAAGCTCATTCTCTGGTGCCCGACCGTTGCATCCACCAATTGGTCTATCTTCAGCACTGGGAAAGGATCTCTCGGACATGCTCGGTTAAGGTCGGTGAAATCGATGCAAACCCTCCACTTACCATTCTTCTTTTTTACAACCACCGTGTTGGCCAACCACTTTGGGAAAAACACCTCTTTGATCATCCCTGCCCTTTTTAGTTTCTCCACTTCCTCCTTCACAGCCTCAACATGGGGTTTGGCAGCTCTCTTAGGTCTCTGCTTTTTTGGAGGGACCAAAGGGTCCACATTCAATCGGTGCATGATAAAAGCCGGGTCCACCCCGGGCATTTCATATGGGCTCCAAGCGAACACGTCCAAATTTTGCACTAATGATAACAAAATCTCCACTCGATCTTCCACTGACAAGTTCTTCCCTATCCAAAAGTACCTGTCAGAATGCGACAATATTCTGATTTGGACCAATTCTTTTGCACTGTCTACACCCGCCGAACTCTCAGACGTCAATAATTACTATAATGGCTCCCGATCAACTTGCTCCTTTTGCTTTAGTTCGTGATTTATTGCAGCCACCAAACATTGCCTGGCTACCTTCTATTCGGCATGGACTACCGCGACTCCATCCTCTGTAGGAAACATAATCTTTTGGTATAATGTCGAAGGCACCGCCCCCATGGTATGGATCCAGGGACGTCCTAGAATCATAGTGTAGGGAGAGTAAGCATTAACCACGATAAAGTTCACTTCAACCTCCTTGCCCTCAGTAACCACTAGGAGCTTGATTTGCCCATCAGGTGTTACTACCTTTCCATCGAAACCCACCAGAGGCATGTCGTACTCACTTAAGTCCTCAGGTTTCAATCCCAGCCCCTTGTAGAGGTCGGGGTACATAATCTCAGCTCCACTCCCTTGATCCACCATGACTCTCTTCACCAGGAAACCACTGATCATACAAGTTATCACTAAGGTGTTGGCATGTGGCTGGGACGTTCCCTCCAGATCGATTTCTCCAAAAGTAATCGGGTCCAACACCCTTCTAGGCTTCTTCTCCGATCGGTTCCCATTGTTAGCTTCAGACGCGGACACAACACTTAGAACACCCCTCCGACTGTTTAAGCTCACGCCTTGCGAGACTGCATGAATAACCTCAATAACCCCCAACGGAGGGGGATGTGTGCGGTCGTTCCGGCCTTCCAATCCTTGGCCTGCATTCCCTCCTCCTTGCTCGACCAAATACTCCTTGAGGTGCCCTGCTTTCACTAGCTGTTTCAAGTGATCTTTCTATACACGGCATTGCTCGGTCGTGTGACCTTTCTCTCTGTGATAGGTATAATACAAACTTTGATTCCCCCTTGTCGGGTCACCGCCCATCTTACCCAGCCACCGAAAATATGGCTCATTCTTAATACTTTCAAGGATTTTATAAACGGGCTCTTTGAATGCTAAGTTAAATCCTTTGGTGCGTCGCACCGAGCCCTCGACTCCCTTGTCACTCTCTTCTGCATTTTGTCAGGATGATATTCTTTGCGATGTCGTGAGGAAGCCAGGGCCTTACCTTTGCCCTGTAGGCGATCATCCTATAACCTCTTATATTCTTCAATCCTTCTCATCAGCTGGTGCATTCCCTTGGGAGGCCGTATGGTTAAGGAGTCCCTCAACTCGAAATCCTCAAGAAGTCTCAACTGGAAAGTACTGGTGGTGACCCGTTCGTTCCCCCCTATCTCATTATACAATTCCCAGTACCTATTTGCGTAGGAACGGAGGGTCTCCCCACTTCTCATCCTCATGGATAACAAAGCATCGATGGGCTAAGGAACTATATTGCATTTTATGAACCTAGCGCTGAACTCTTGAATCAACTCCCCAAAATTCTAGATGGAAGCTTTCCTCAATCCATTAAACCATCTCATAGCAGTCAGTCCAAGACTGGACAGGAACACCTTACACATCAACCCATCATTATGAGAATAGAGTGACATTATGTGTATATAATGACTTACGTGCTCAATCGGATCGGTTTTCCGTCATAAATTGTAAACAGCGGGCGGGTAAATCGCCTCAGCATCTTCGTGCGCTCAATCTCTTCTAAGAAAGGCGACCGGGCCACCCTTCTTAATGCCCTACTCACTGCATTGAGGGCCGCATTATGATAACAATGCCGACCATGGCGTGAGGACTTGCTATGGAGCCCTGCTGTCTCGCGAGATCTCTCCATCGACCGACAAGAACTGCTGCCACGGGACGAAGCCCCCGGAATATAATCGAGGTCAAACGACGACTCCTCCTACTCTCTCCTGTGGTGTCGGCCTCTCAGCTCAATCTCCAAGTCATTAACCTGTTTTCGTAGGTTCTCCAGCTCTCTTATCCGATCATTTCGGTGAGATCGCTCTAGGACGTAAGACATAGTTCTCTCCCTTTCTGAAGATCCTTCGTTGGAGTCCACCCTCGTCTCATGTCCATCTTGCATGTGCTGCTGCTCCCTTCTTCTCTCCCTTTTTAGCCTCTTTTGGCCCCGTGATGAAGCCCTTGAACGATTTCCCGCTACGGAACCCTCTCTAGCTTGCGGGCCTTCCATAGTCAGACAGTATCAGGCCAATTCGAAGCCCCTAAAAGAGTAAGATCCCCACAAACGGCACCAATTGTGGGCTCTGTATACTGCTTTTGCACTCTTACTTGGGCCCTTAACTTATTTATATGTGAGTTTTAACTTGATCCTACAAATGGGACTCCAACCTTAGCCTGGTTTGCCTTTGCCAAGCCTTTTTCTCACACTTTCTTCCTTACTGCCCCCTGGTTTCCCAGTAGTTCTTCTTTTTCTCTTACGATTTTTCCTCCCTTTCTCTTTTTTCCAACCCCCTTAACCATTGCTTAGGCCTCCTTTTATAACCCCTCCGTGAGTGGAGTGCCCATCATTTTTATTCCCATTCACACACATATTTCCATATCTCTCAGAATCCGAAGGGATCCTCACGAATTCAGAGGATTCCCTTGGAACTTGTTCCAAATGCCGGATAATGCTCGGTAGTGGATTCTTTTCAGAATTGTTAACTCTCAATTACCGATCTCTTAGGGACTGCGTACAGACTTTCTTCATGATCGGTTCAGACCCCCTCCTTCTAAAGGATCACTTGGGAAGGGTCGCACTAATTCCCAGTACCCGGCCAGTGATTAGGTCCATTGTGATGAAGCCCTGGGGTAACCTCTTCATTGTGTATCAGGCCCACATTTCCCAATGGACCTTGGGCTTCGTGCTGGGCTTTGCCTTGGCGGTCGGTCTGGTTCATTAGGCCCAGTTTACCTACACCTAGACTACTAGTACAAGTAGGAGATTTGTCTTGCACACATAGTAGGTGAGCTTGAACCTATTACATTGAGCTAATATGTCTAATATATCTCTAATAGTTTATTTAATTTTATTTCGAACAAGAGCTAAAGCTTGAGTTTATCATCAAACTAAAAAAAAAAAACAAAAATTATAAGACCTCTAGGATGAAGATGTAATTTTATGAAATTTTAGAGAAATTTCTTAATTTAGTTTGATTTTATAGTTTTTTTTAAACAATAAGTTTTGTTTAGATACTTTTATATTATTTAGTAGTTGAAATATCTTTAAGTTTTATCCACAATTATTATTATCTTTATTCACATGTTATGAAATAATTTTTACTCTTATTGAAACTTAAAACCTTTTAAACATTTAAATTTTTACTTTGAATTATAACTTCATTGAACACTCACAATGCGAAAGGAACTTTTGAGATACACTAGATGTCCAACATATATAACAATCATTCGATTCATAAATAACAAAGCAATACACCAATAAAAATCATTTGAAGAAACTATCATTCTAATTAATTTCTTATAATATATATATATATATATATATCAGTAAATAAAAAAAATATGAGTGCTCAAAAAAATTATAAAAACTAAGCATAACAAATTAGACGGGAGCTCTTCTACCCGAACATCTAAACCTAAGGATGAAATAACTCTTCTAGCAAAGGCATGGGCTAAACTGGCGTCCTCCCTCTCAACATACTTAAAATTAAAACATCGTAAAGATCTTGACAAGATTTTTGTCTCTTCTATAAATGTCCACGCAAAGCAAAGGATGTTCTATTGTCTCACAAGACCGAGATGACCAATAGTGAGTCTCCTTCAATTTCAAGCTTGTGAATGCTAAGATCCTTGGCAAACTGGACCGCTGCATTAGCAACAAAAGCTTCAATGGCTTCAACAGTTACCTACTCTAACTCTTGATAATTGTACAAGTGATCTTACAATAAAATTTCCAATCACTTGCATCTTGATAAACATAAGGAATAAGAAAGACCAAAATGCAAAGTATTGCTAAAACATAAGGAATAAGAAACACCACCACCACCTCTCCTACAAGTAGCAACCAGCCAACCACCAAAGAAACCCACCCAAAATTTATTGGAACCTACCCAAAACCGGAGCAACCCAACCCAAAATTGTCCCACCCACCCGCTGACCCCACCATCGGAACCACCCATCAACCCACAACAACAAAAAAATAATAATAAAAACCCACCATGAGAAGGAGATCTGGACAGAATGGAGAGATCAGTGGTGTGATGAGAGTGAGACAGGCAAAGAGTTAGAAAGAAGCATACTGGTAAGGTTGGCTGGAGCATATATAGGTAATGGCCTAAGGCCCCCAAATAAATAATGTCCCATTTTTTAACTAATTCTACACAGTAACGGCTCTAGGAATGTTTTCTAGGGTGGTCATTAAGAGCATTCATATTAGTCCATATAATGATATAAAATGGCATAAGGGTCAAATTTTGCATAACCAACCAAAAAAATCATCCACATCAACTTATGTATTATTGTGCAAAATGCATTTGTAGTTACAGTGATCGTGCAGATATATATGGTTACTGTTTATATACAAATTTGTTTTCTAATATTTTCTTTACTCATATACAGAGAGAGAAATTATTTGGGAGAGTAGTAAAAAATTAATAAAGAAATGATACTTTAATAAGATGTAGTGTCAAATAGATGATTTGATGCAGATTTTTTTTTTTTTTTTTTTGAAAAGGGATGTGTAAAATAGAAAATTTAGCTTTTTATGCTAAAATAGATAATATTTTTTGAAGAATTTTTGCACTAGGAATTTTTGTTGTTACTCAACTTATTGATTTTTGTAACTATGTTTATCCTTATTGGTCTTTGTAACTGCATTTAAGGGTGTTCATTTTTATTTATGGTAGACAAAATATATATATATTATATAATTTTTTTTCCAAGGTCAGAGTGTTCATTTGAACACCCTAACCATAAATATTATGTGTACATTGTAATTAAGGCTTCTTTAAGCCTATACTCAGGAAAAAATTAATAATAATAAGGCCCATTTTGTTAGCCAATAAAATGCATTGTGTATTAAAAATTCCCTTCTAATACTCACAAAACACAGAACATGAAAGCGAAGAGACAAAATTAAATTTAAAACGACCCCACTGACACACGTTTACACACCTAGCCTGAACCTTTTATTTTACTAACACTAGACTACACCAATCTTCTGAGAAAGACTGAAATCCTGCAAATTCCTTTCACAAGCCTCAAAAAGATCAACTGAAACAATAGTGTCCTTTTTATTCAAAACATCACAATCAAAAACAGTAAGACACTTAAAACTATCCATGATAACAGGGATCAAGGATCAACTCTTAGATCAAAAGATCTAAAACAAAAGAGCTACCCGCTCTGATACCACTTGTTTGTTTTTAGACCCCTTAAAACACAACCAGATTAACCTAGTAATTAGCCAAGTGATTACTTAGTCAAATTAAACAGATCTAGGTTAACACAAATATATCATATCATTGTAAAGTGCGAAAAATAAATTACACAACAACATGATAACCTAGGAAAACCAAACCGATAAAAAACCTGGGGAGGATTTAACCTAGCTATCCTCAAAGTAAAAAGCAAATCGACTATGAAAGAATTGAAGTTTACACAATAGTGACTTAGACCACTAACATCCTATTGCTACCTCGAGTAGGAAACTTACTACCACGATCCCATGATAGCTCTGAGTCCACGGACTACTTCTTTCCTTGGCCTTTGCAACAACACAAGCTCACCTGCTTGTGACTTTGAGACTCCACTCAAAGGTTTTGGATCTCCTTAAACATTGATCTTGTATGCAGCAACTTCTATAACACCGGATCTCGAGATTCTTTAAGGAATAACATCGGTAGAAGACATAAGAAAGTTTTTGGGTACAAAACCCTAGATCTACAAAAGAGGCACAAGATGCAATCTAATCTCTCTAAAAAACTCTGAAAACCCTCTCTAGGGTTAGCTTATAATGTCTTTTAAATACTGGAAAAAACGGCTCATGATTTGGGCTTCAAACGGATAAGTTATGGTCTTTTTACGTTTGCTGATTTTGCTGATATGCGACTTTCGATCAATCGAGTACCAATCGAACAAAACAGATTGTAATTCATTTTTTTTTATCTCGAACATGAGTTTTTTGTCTTGGGCTTCAATGTAGACCATTCTAAACTAATGAGACTTAGTTTTTGTCATGGTTTGCCAACATTACAAACTTAAAACCTAACAATCTCCCCCTTTGGCAATCTGTGACAAAACACACATACAACATAATGCCCATATACAATAAAATGCCCAAATACATCACAAATCCCAATCTAAGACTCCTAACCTAGAAGTTGCAATAAGAGGTAGAAGGTCTTGATCAGAATGTACCTGTCTTTCCTGAAAACACTCAAAAGAACACATCACCGCATATGTGGAAAGAAAGACATATAAACAATAATATGAAACACAATATAAAAACAAAAGTAAGCTAACTCTCCCCTTAAGTTAGATACATCAAAAAGTTTTTATATTCTCCCCATTTAAAAAACAATTTCAACTCCCCCTAAACAAAACAAACAGGATTCCCACATTTCATCTATTTCTCCCCCTTTTTGTCACGTATTGACAAAGACAACTCAAACAAAGAGTAAAGAGAAAACATATGCAACAAAAGTCAATAGAAAATAGAGAATTAAGGGAATACAAAACAATTCAACTCTATAGAAAATAGAGACAACTCCCCCTATGAACAACAAAAGTTAAAAACAAATTTCTCCCCTTAGAAAAATAGGAAAAAACAAAACAAGTTTTGGGAAAAACAGTTTTGGGGAAAACTTTAGGAGGTGGGGATAAATAAAAAGACACAAACCAAACTCAAAAAAAAAAATGAGGATACACATAAAGAAAAATATTCTCTCTTTCAATAAATGCAAACTTAACACTATGTGACCCATAAACAGTTGCATGAGTAGAGAAAATATTTGCACATTGATTATCCATCATATCTCTTAAGAAAAATATTTTCTGCAGTTCACACATAAAAATAGCATATACTAAAAAGTACATAACTCAAAAATTAATCAATCAATTTTTAAATCAAGTTGAGTACCTAATTTAGCAAAGTGTATGCATGTTATGTGTGAAAACAATAAGAGATATGACTACAAAACGGATACAAAAAATAATGCAATGCATGTGAATCCTAAACATAAATGATGCATGAAAAAAAATTTGGTCAAAAACTTAGAAACTGAAAATTTTCCAATTTCGATCGGTTGAGCATCGATCGAATACCAATCGAGTCAGGGAGAAGCTAGACTTGAAAAATCTGGAAATTTTCGATTGATCGAAAAGCAGATTCGATCGATCGAAATTCTGGAAAACTGAATTTTTTGAAAAAACCAGAAATTTTCTGCAGAATCAATTTTCAAAAGATTTTTCATGATATGTAATGCATGAGAATGATTCCAAAAATTTTCAAAAACATGAGTTTTCAACCCAGAACTTCAAAACAAGGTTTTTAATTATCAAAAACACAATTTTTGCCAACCCTTAAACATATTTTGCATCAAAATCAAGGAACATATAATCTTGGATGGCCAAAACAAATTCACACACAATATCATGTACAAAGTTTAGCAAAGAGTAACTTGTGTAGTGTATGCAACTAGCAAAAGCTTGAGACACATGTGAGGTGATATGTGAATAGTAATCAAGCACAAATTCTACAAAATTCATCACATAGAATTGGAAGAGACTATCACTTAAAGAGTTACATCATATAACTCCCACATCTCCTAGAATAAAAGCTTGCAATCATGTAAGTTTCTTGATTTGCCTCAAAATATACACACCAATTTTATCTGATTAGAAACTTATTAAAATAGCCAGGATAATGTACACACCAATTTTATTTGATTGTGAAGTTATTAAAGCCCAATAATGTACACACCAATTTTAGCATTTAAACTGAGGCTACACCTTAAGTTCTTTTTGTGCATGTGCTACACTTTCTCGAGCACAAAATCATACGATATGCACTAAGGTGTTCATGATTGGCTAGTAAACAGTGGTGAGATGGTTATTTATGCCTTTCTCAAAAAGTTCAAGTCTGACAATCAAAGGCATGTGACTTCAAGATCAAGACAATGTTATCAAAAAATATAAACATCTTCCCACATAACATGCACTACAAAGCTTAAACTAGTAAAGTGCAATAAATAAGCTCATCCAAGCTAAACAAGGCACATAAACATGTTATGTAAAGATAATATTACCAGCCTTGATTACATATTCATGATGTGTAGTACAAAACACATAAAAATCTTTTTGGTTTAAAAAAAATTTATGACAAAAAACAAAAAGCACACATTATGCTAAATGAACAATGCAAAGCTATGCATGATAGTGCTTAACTAAGCTATAGAAGGTACACAAACAAGAAATATCAATTTCTTAATTAACCCTTGAGTACATGTACAAACTAGTACATACTCACACAAAATCAAAAATAACTTAGCACTTATATAACACATACTATTCAAGTTTCTCCACAATGTCAAGCATGTTATAAATCAAGAGAGAGATATCATAATTCATGTAATCCTCAAGAAAAATAAAACAAGACTCAAAATAAAATATTTTTGTCTTGTTGAAAATTTTTCAATGTTTTTGGATTTTTTTAATAAAAAAAAAACTAAAAAAAAACAACCAAAAACAAAAACAAAACACGTCCACAAATAATTGAAAGAATTAAATCAAGGACAAGTCAACAACACTCACCTTAGAGAATCTTTTCTCACCCATATAGCACGAGTCTTCGGCTTTGTTGGTGAAAATCCATGAGAAGCAGAGTGTATTTGAGGGATTACTCCAATCTTCTGAGAAAGACTGAAATCCTGCAAATTCCTTTCACAAGCCTCAAAAAGATCAACTGAAAAAATAGTGTCCTTTTTATTTAAAACATCACAATCAAAAATAGTAAGACACTTAAAACTATCCATGATAACAGGGATCAAGGATCAACTCTTAGATTAAAAGATCTAAAACAAAAGACCTACCTGCTCTGATACCACTTGTTTGTTTTTAGACCCCTTAAAACACAACCAGATTAACCTAGTTAATTAGCCAAGTGATTACTTAGTCAAATTAAACAGATCTAGGTTAACACAAATATAACATATCATTGTAAAGTGCGGAAAATAAAGTACACAACAATATGATAACCCAGGAAAACCAAACCGGTAAAAAACCTGGGGAGGATTTAACCTAGCTATCCTCAAGGTAAAAAGCAAATCCACTATGAAAGAATTGAAGTTTACACAATAGCGACTTAGACCACTAACATCCTATTGCTACCGCGAGTAGGAAACTTACTACCACGATCCCATGATAGCTCTGAGTCCACGGACTACTTCTTTCCTTGGCCTTTGTAACAACACAAGCTCACCTGCTTGTGACTTTGAGACTCCACTCAAAGGTTTTGGATCTCCTTAAACGTTGATCTTATATGCAGCAACTTTTACAACACTGGATCTTGAGATTCTTCAAGGAATAACATCGGTAGAAGACATAAGAGAGTTTTTGGGTACAAAAACCTAGATCTACAAAAGAGGCACAAGATGCACTCTAATCTCTCTAAAAAATTCTGAAAACCCTCTTTAGGGTTAGCTTATAATGTCTTTTAAATACTGGAAAAAACGGCTCGCAATTTGGGCTTCAAACAAATAAGTTATGGTCTTTTTACGTTTGCTAATTTTGCTGATATGCGACTTTCGATCAATCGAGTACCAATCGAACGAAACAGATTGTAACTCATTTTTTTTTATCCCGAACATGAGTTTTTTGTCTTGGGCTTCAATGTAGACCATTCTAAACTAATGAGACTTAGTTTTTGTCATGGTTTGCCAACATTACAAACTCAAAACCCAACAAATAATTTCTAATGCAATATTGATTTAATTGTGTATTTTTACTAGTAACTCTATATTTATTTAATTTGTTGCTTTTTTTTTTAGAATCTGTTTATATATAATGACAAACTTAGGTATAATTTTTTATTTGTTGTACTTTAGGTTTCTTAATTAAAATTAAATAAATTATTGCATGAACAATACAATACAAATTATGTTACTTTCCCTAAAACAATTACATTTAATGTAATCAATTTTTTGAATTTAAATGAGATACATAATGTATAGAACCTAAGAAATTGTCTCAAATGTTTAACTCATAGGCAAGATAACATGCTTTCTAAAGGTTGGCATAAACCTCACCAGAGGTATCTGCCTGGATTTTGGTCTATCTTTATATAATAATGTGTGTAATTATATATTTGTACATATATGTGTACATGTGTTAGAATTATTGTGTCGAATTTTTTTTTTTTTTTTGTTAGATGATTCAATAATTACAAGCAGGGGGATTTCAACATCTGGAAGTAACAAATGGGCTAAAGACATTTGGCACGTGTTAAAGTATTTCAAAACATTTTATTGTGTAACAACAAAATCTATGTTGAAATGAAAAGGTTGCACCAAATTACCAATGACCTTTAGGTCAATTGGCCTGGTACTTTTGAGTGTTTCAAACGTCCGGTGTTCAAATCTTCATCTCTTATTTGAAATATATACATAAATACTATGAAATTACTCAGATCTATTCAGTATACAATTTAAGCATGGCATATGACCAAACCAATATATAGGTAGCTAAATTTGGCTCATAAATCGTACTGTAGATCAACTAAATCTTCTAACTGTTTGTTATTTGATAATGCATTTGAGACATCCTTCTCTTCCTAGTTATATGGACATAAAACATAGTCCCTCAACAAGGCGTTCTTAAAAGATTTTATTATCATTAAATACTAGTGTAAGTGAGTAACACAACAAAATTTTGTTACAACAAAATTATTATGAAGTTTTAGGGATTGGTTCAATATAACATTTAAGCATGGCACAAGACCAATATAGGTGGAGGTGAAGTTAGGGTCATAAAATTGTACTGTTGATGAATTAAATCTTCTAACTATTAATAATGCATTAGAGACATCTTTCTATTCCTATAGTCAAACGAACTTTACATATTTTCTTTTAGAGAAAATGATAAAAGTTAAAATTTTAATGTAGTATTAATTGAGTTGTATACTTTTATATATATATATATATTTATATATATTATATGCATTTTCTTTTGTTGTTGAGGGAGATAAACTAGAAGCAGGCTAAATGATTCAGAATTATTGCTGTAAATTACCTAGTTAATTAAATGACAAAGTCCCACATAGGATAGAAATAATAAGGATGAATGGTTAATATCTGGTTGTGAGTCTTGTGACATTAACGTATTTATTTGGTAGTTCCCGAACTTTAACGGTTAATCGACCACTAATGCGAGCGTCCCTTATCAGCAAAATAAAATCAAAATAAAATGACTACCCAGCAAATGAAAATGACTCTTAAAAAGTGACCCAGCAAATGAGCATCCCTTAACACATCCCTTGACTGCAAATGAAAATGACTCTTAAAAAGTGACCCAGTGACTCTTAAAAATCAACATGAAAGCAAAAGCAAACATGAAAACAAAAGCAAATGAGCAAATGAAAATGACTCTTATCCCTTGACTCTTAACACATCCCTTGACTCATGAGCATCCCTCAACAAAAAGTTTCACACAAAAATTTGTTTTGGAGTGAAAGATATAGAAAAAAAATATTATCAAATCATCACCTTTTATTAGATCATAAATTCTGAGAAACTTTTGATCCATACCCAATTTTAACATTCTTTTATACATATAAATTGCATTTTCTCACACTGAATGAAAAAAAAATTAGAATGAAAATCTAACATTCTAACATTCTTTTATCCATACCCTTTGGAGACGATTATCTATAAATCCTATCCAAATATATTTAGAATGAAAAAAAAAATTAGCTCATTGATTATCGAAATATCGCATGTCATATGGTTTTTATTTCTATTTGCTCTGTGATTAGGTTAGCAAGTATATGGAAATTTAAGATTAAATATAATGAAAATTTGAAAAATTTTAGCTGTCTAATTTACCAGTAAGTAAACAAAAGTCTAAGGTTATTACATATTTCACCACTGTTGTTGAAGTGAGAAATTGTTAAAAGCTTCTTTTACTTTCTTATAAAATAAAATAAATTGTTAAAAATTGTGGAGCCATACCAGAATGAATAAGATATTGACAACTCAGTAATATTTTGAGTGTTGCCTTGCATTCCTCGTTGATTAATATAAAAGGCACAAACCATTATTGATAGCACAAACCAGCCAATCACATGCTACAACACTTTATATATTTGCAGTAACTAAAGAGGTAAGGTCTACCATACCAGTCCCATCTTTGATGTACACCACCTATAAGCGAATTATTATTAGGTGCTAGTCTAGCACGACATAGCCTCACAGCCTTGTCTTCACAAGATAAGAGGCCTAGATCTATAGAGCATACCCCTCCAAAATACCAAAATATAAATAAATTTTGTGTAACTAAAAAGTTACTTTTATCTATATTACATTATTACTAAAAATTTCGAATTAAAATGTTCTAATGGCACCTTTATAGATACCTTAATAGTGATGGTATTTTCCTCCATCCGAACTGTTTGTCAACATTCTTTTTGTAGTTAATGTTTTTTTTTTTTTTTGTATACTTATTAATTTATAGTAACTTGTTAAAGTTTCAATTTCATATAATTATATTTTAATCTTTTATATTTCAAAAAATTATATCCAAACGGACATGAATCAAAAGCGTTGTCAATTAGCATGGTTTCATGAAAGGAAAGAGTGAGCAAGGATATCTATTCCCCTTACTATCTTGGGCTTTTGTGAAGTAGATGGGATAGGTTCCTATGCTATTTTGCCTCTTTTGTCTTAATACTATCCATTTCACGTTAAAAAATATATATCAATTTATAAATCTAAGAGCAACCACATGAGTTCGTTTAAAATTTTTGTCTATTTTACACGAAAAAACCTTCTTTTTTTATTTTACACATCCACTTTTACAAAACATCCACATCAGTTTATCTATTCTACACATTTATTTAATAAAATATTCATTCTTTTTACATTTTTTATTATTTCCTTCTCTCTCCTCTCTGGCACAAACTCACCACCTTGTCTTCTCCGTCCACACCCACACTCAGCCAGCCACCCTTCAACAAAATCCGGCCACTGATTCATCGATCTTCCACAACAACAAAATCCGGCCATTGATTCACCGATCTTCCACAACAACAATCACAACAACAATGATTCACCGATCTTCCACAACAACAACGACACAATCACAATCACAACAACTCTGACCCACTCGCCCTCCATGTCCGATCAATTCTCCGTCACCGTCTCCGTTTCCAAACGGATTGTTGGATCGGAGAGGCTGATCGGCGTTCCCAACTCACTCGCCGATTGGACTCAGTCTATGCCGCGCGAGATCTCCGCCGAGCTATCGTTGTCTTTGTCTTTGAAGCCTGAGATTTTGAAGAAGAAGGAGAAGCTGATCGGCTTTGCAGAGTTGAGATGAGAGAAAGAGAGAGTTGTGATGAAATGAGAAAGAGAGAGTTGAGATGAGAGTCAGACGTAGGAGAGAGAAGAAAGTAATAAAATAATTATAAACGAGCTACAATACCCGTGTAAATATACACGAGTACTGTAGCTCATGGAAATATATACACAATTTTACACACACTGATGTGGGTGTTTTTTTGCTCAAAATGTGTAAAATTTGTACTGTAGATTTATTTTAGAAGACTTTAGATGATTTGATGTGAATGCTCTAAGCGATCTTAGTGGTTAGCTTAGAATGATACAAACTGTCCAAGCTCTAGGGACAATGGTCAAGCATAATGGACGAAAATCAAAGGACAGAGGAATGCAACAATTACATGCCTTGGGATGACATGGGCATTTGCTAATGGATTCCTTCGCTCTAGTCGGTTAGCCAATACAATCATCCTTAAAAGAAGCATTCATTGACCTCCCTTACAAAAATATTTATTGAGATCTAATAGCCAACTATTGTATTCAATTCTATTAAGCCTATACCGCTTGCTTTCATATGGAGGTGCTGCCCTAACACATGTCTTTTCAATCAACTTGAGGAGACAATTTGCTTGGAGGACTACTACTTAATTTTAGGGTGGTTAGGGTTTCTATCATGACACGTCTTTATGGTTAACCTAAGGACTCAATTAGCTGAACGGCTACAGTTTAGTTTAAGGTCATTACCTTGACACATGTCCCTGCTATTTTTTTTTAATAAATATTTTAAGAAAGACATCCCCTCAGTTGATCTAAAAGGACAACCAATTGTTAGGCATATTGCCTAGTTTTAGGGTGGTCGGAGTTGCTTCCTTGGCACACGTACCCTTAGCCAACATGAAGGGATATCTAACACATACTTTTAGGGTGATTTTGCTAATTCTTTGATATACTTCACCTCAATCGATTACCTGATAAACTTCCCTTCAACCAACTTGAAAAGGTGACCAGTTGATAGGCTAATTGCTTAGTTTTAGAGTGATTGAAACAACTACCTTAACACAAATCCCCTTAATCGACTTAAGGGGACCATTAATTGATAGCTAGTTTTAGGTTAATTTCTCACAAACCGAAAAAAAAAAAAAAAAAAAAAAAAAAAAAATTCCACACACAATAAATACCCTTTGGTTCCACTAAATAAAGGTAATCAACCTCTTCACTATTACTTTGCCATTCTCATTTCTTTCTCTGTCCACCAATTTATTAACTTAGCCATCAGAACTTCCTTATACAAACATCAGATTGGTCAAGACTGAACTAAGATTTCTCTTTTTAAGCAGAATACTTGTCAATTTGCAAGAAACCACAATTATTTGGTCTTTGTTGAAGTCCTTGTTACAACTCCCCCAAAAATCTCACCTACTTATGGTTAGAATACCTTTTTCTTATGTGGATTTGATATGAATTCTTACAAGCATACATCATGCACTGATGCACATGTTTATCAGTCTATCATAAATTCAAATTGAGTCAAATTTCACAAGTAATTACTATGCAAAGAACTTCAAAAAAAAAAAAAAAAACCCCTCAGCTTTCATTTTTATTAATGATACGCATCTAATCCGTTGAAACTTTGGCTGTGAGCCTCAGTGCAATAACAAACAGACAGATGTTCCTGTATTATTGCTACAAGTCAATCAATTAGAATAGTTTTTGCTTTATCATCATCAATTAACATACGACATGGAAATCATACACTAGGGTCTTCTTAAATTCTTTGTGGCCTCTGCTTTTGGCATCTTCCAAATTCCCACTGTGCCTCAACGGCAATTGCCCATCCCACACATGAAATTGTCCACCAATCTTTGCACTAAACAACTAGAATGGTCCAACACTCTAATTAGCTTTTGAGAAAGCGCTAATATTTTCACAATAAATTCATAATAGATTTTAGGTAACAGTTTATTACAGATTTTTAAGGTCTGTCTGGATACCTCTTATTTTGCTGAAAATTGAAAACTTATTACTGAAAACACTGTAACAAAATATTTTTTAAAGCTGAAAACACTTTGTATAACACTTGCTGTGGATTTCTGTGGGTGGCTGGTCTATGAACAGTGCGTGTGACTCGATATCCAAAACGCCTAACGCAGCAAAACGCCCAATCCAAACGCACGCTTAGTATGAATCTATAATTGAAATTACATTTTTTGTCTATCAACAACAACAAATAACAAACTGTTACTTAAAATTTGTTGTGAAAATATTGACCCATTCAGAGTTTTCTGAGCCTTTTTTTTATGGCCCTATGATGTTAAAAACCATGGATCTAGATTAACGGCTAATAATGCACAAATTTTATGCACTAAGCCCCCGACACGTTTATCACAGACAAGTGTACTCGCATGGTTTGGAATGCGACCAATCATGTGGTCTTTTGGATAGTCAAAGGATTTGGGTCCCACACCCACTTCTCAGATTGAGAATCAAAGCTTGTTTAGACTACAATTAACTCCATGGGCTGTAGAGCAGCAAATCAGGCACTAGGGAGTTTTTAAATTAATGAATCAGTTAATTCATCAAGTTGTGTCGGACATATCGGACAACTAGAATCGTGTCGGCCACCGTTAAAAGGCATAATGGCATATAGGGCTTTGTAATCTTTCCTCTCACCCTTTGCATCTCCGTCTAGGGCTAAACTCTAGATTCTAGGGTTTCTATATATATATATATATATATATATATATAAATCCTATTAGGGTTATTGTAATTTGCACTTCATCATTTAATAATGATAAATAGTTAAAGAATTACACCGCGGACGTAAGTTAAATCACATCATTCTCGTTTTTCTACTCCATTTCTCTTTTGCAATCGCATTTTTCTTTTTGATTTTAACCTTTTTAGATGAAAAAAAATAGGGTAGGGGTGATCTGAGTAAGCATTTTTCAATTCGGCGTGATCATAGTACGTGACACCCTACCTTTTTTATTTTAATTTTTGGCAAGTGAAATATGTATACAATAGTTGAGAGAGATGTTTCTCAAAAAAAAAAAAAAAAAAAAGTTGAGAGAGACCATTTAAATTTTAGATGTTTGTGTTAAAAATATAAGGGTAAATTGCAAATTATACTCCTAAAGTTTGGAGGTGTTTGGATTTTACACCTTAAAATTTCAGAATTTGGAAATTATCCCCTAAAGTTTGGGGGTGTTTGAAATTTACAGTTTGTCGATTCAAAATTTAGAGTTTACCCTCTAAAGTTTGGAGTGTTTGAATTTTACAAATTTCAAAATTCTAAAACTTTAGGGTGTAAAATCTAAACACTCCCAAACTTTAGAGGTGTAAAATCAAAACACCCCAAAAATTTGAAAGGTAAAATCCAAACACTCCCAAAATTTAGGAATGTTATTTGCAATTTACCCAAAATACAAAGAATTATTGGGTTTTATGTTGTTGTTGTTGTTGTTGAGAAAAACAAAGAAGCCAATGATTTTTCTATGTGAAGAAATAATTTCTAGTATTTTCTTTTCTTTTGTTGATAGAATATTTCTAGTATTTTATAAGGAGATTTTTTTTTTCCACTCCTAGATCTTTGTTAAGCGAATACTTAGAAAGATTTGAATCATAATCTCATCCACCATCCTATGCTAAGGAAGAATGAAAATATCATTTATCTAAAAGACTATTGATATTAAAGTGCATTTTTTTTTAAATGTATTTAAACTTTAAAGTGCCCATTGATGCTCCTAAAATCATTTAGGTATATTTAGAAAGATGAACAATAATAGAAAGATTATTAATATGACAAAATGCTTTCACATCTCTTTGATAGGCGAAAGGCTTAATGAATAGAATATAAATTATTTTTTAGGAATCCCGAAACACCCTGAAACGGTACGCCGAAATCGGCCGGTACCGAAATATTCCATTCCACTGAGCAAACCGAAACGGGGTCCGAAACGGTATTAATAACAATGATAAAGACATAAAACACAGTAAAACGAATATTATGCTTTAAAAAAAAAAATTCTTTTAATGCAGAATTTATAATTTAGTTACATAACGAATTTTACATAATATATGTTTATTTATTTTTTAACCTTTTTTTTTGGAATCTGTTTGTAAATAACTCTTTTTAGAACACATCAAGAATAATTTTGAAAAAACGGATTAGATCCTCTCAATGGCAAATGAATGATGATAGGTGAGAGAGTTTCAACTTCTTCCTCTCCACAAGCCATTATTGACTCTCTGTAAATTTTTTTTTCTAACAATCTGCTTTTTGTTTCAGATTTCAGCAAGTTGAGTTGGTCCTAGAACTCATTTCTGAAGCAGTTGAGACCCTTGTCGGCATTGTTGTTCTACTCCAACGGTTAATACGCGATCTTCACCAGATAATCTTAATGGCACATGATGGGTGAGAAATATTTCAACTTCTTCCTCCCCCATAACTCATTATTGACTCTATGTAAATTTTACTGTTATTCTAACAATTCCATTTTGTTTCAGATTTCAGCAAGTTGTGTCAGTCCTAGAACTCATTGATGATGAAGTTGGGTCCCTTGTCAACTTTGTTGTTCTACTTCTACGACTGATACGCATATGCAGAAGGATTTGGACCATTTGGACTGCAAGACAACCTATTGTTGTTGCCAATGACCACCAGAACGAAGTCCCACTCGTTGATGTTAACTATGGCCAGAACGATATCCCACTTACTGATGCTGAAGCTGATGTTGCGAATGGCCAAAACGATATCCCACTTACTGATGCCGAAGCTGATGCTGCCAATAGCCAAAACGATGTAATTGTGAACGAGGAACTGAACATCTGAACTCACTGGTTTCGAGAAAACCTATCTTGTACGTGTAATACCACTTTCACCAACTCCACTGTTCATAATATGTAGTCTTTGTTCTTCCAGGTAGCTTTATTATGTGTGTAACAAGTAAACCAAATGTTTTTGCCTTTTTTTTTCCTTATTTTTGAGCTTTCTTTTCAGACTTTACTGTAATCAAAGTGTCCTTTTATGCTTTTGTTTGAGTTATTACTACATAGTTTCTATCATATTTTCTCATGGTATAAAAAGAGAAAAAGAATGAAATGCATGTTTGCTTCTAATTTCTTCAACAGAAAAAAATAGCTTTAGAAGATTTATTTATCTTAATTATCTGTGTTTATTTTATTTTGTGTTGGTTATCAGTGTTTGGCGTAAGATTTATATTATTAGTGAAAATTGAATGCTTTGCTTTTCACATTTGATTTTCTGGGTGTTTTTCACTATCATGATTATTATTAGACACTCATTCTTCTATACCATCTGATTTTAGGAGGAAATAACATATTATATATGCCAACGATTTGTAATTTATTACTATAAATTTTACAATATACTATGTTGGCTTCATAAAGTTGAAACAAAGTGTACTGTTATCCATGCTCTGTTTTTGTTGGTTTGTTTGAATTACGTAGCTTGAATTGAATTTTCTTGTGGTGTGAGGTTTGCAATTTACTTCTTGCTATGTTTTGTATTATTTTTCTCATTTTGTAGAATATATGTTGTGTGGATTTGTTGTACTTTTTAATCCTCTGTTGAGGGGTTATGAAAATTTGAACTGTTTGGTTTTTTGACTATTTTAGTACAAGTCATGCTCTGTTTTTCTTTTCCTCCAAAACTTGCTGAGGTTTATGAATAATAGTGTGGATATGGACCTTTTTCTTTCTGCTGGCAGGTTTGAGAAGTTTTGATAGGGGAAATTGATTTGGGCCTCCAAAATCAAATCTTCCGTTTTGGGCCCCAAATCAACATAGTCCATTTGAGCCAAGTTTTTCTTTTCCAATGTGGTACAACAAACTACTTTCCTACTGCGGAATTTGGGTTAGTGGACAGACACATATACAATACAGATTCATAGAATTTAGAAGTGAGAAGCGAGTGAAACCTATAGGCTATAGAGTAAGCTTCCAGTCCAAGCCATTTGAATCGACCCAAACACATAAGAATAAATAGCCCAAAAACTAACATCTTCAGTAGACTTTTTAAAGGAGTAAAGAGAGCGCGTGCACACGCGGTTGAGTCTTTTGCGACTTAGTACCCGTTTGTTTCAGCGTTTGAAGCCCAAAAGTTGCGTTTTCAAAAAAGCCAGCCCAAAAATAGTGTTTGGTTAGTATAAAACGCAACTTTTTGGAAAAAGTTGCGTTTTATATTTGTGAAGAGAACGTGCGTTTGAGTTATGGAGCTCTGGAGGTCCATAAAGCCAAAAGTTCGTGGGCGTTTTGATATATCCGTTAGGGGTGAGTTGGCAATTACCAAATTACCCTTCATCAGTTCTCATGCTTGTTCTTCATTCCTCTCATCTCTTCTATCTGCTCTGCCCACACCGTGCTGCTACAAACACAGCACCACCCAGTCTACCACCATAATCAACAAAATCAACAAAACCCATTTCAACATTTGATAATCCAAACACAAAATCAACAAAACCAAACCAAAAATAACTCAAAATCAACACAAAACAACTTAAAATCAACTCAAACCCCATTGGAAAACTCATCCCAAACCCAACTCAAAATCAACCCAAAACAAAATCAACTCAAAATCAAACCCAAAATCCACAGAAAATCAACTCCAAATTAAACCATTAACTGAAAACCCATAACCCAAACCCAAAATCAAATACAAACCCAATGTTTCAATCATCTTCATCTTTTTCTTCATCATCATCATCATCTTCTCTCTTCCTCTCGGCTTTCGAATTATCAAAAAAAAAAAAAATAGCTCAGCGGTGGAACGTTCTGGAGGAAGTGAAAGGGAAAAAGGGGAAAGAATGAACAAAAAATGAAAAGTTCATCATTATCATCATCATCTTCTCTCTTCCTCTCGACTTTTGAATTGTCAAAAAAAAAAAAAAAAAAGAGCTCAGCGGTGGAACGTTCTGGAGGAAGTGAAAGGGAGAAAGGGGAAAGAACGAACAAAAAATGAAAAGTGGAATGCTCTGGAGGAAGTGGCAGGGAAAAAGGGGAAAGAAGGAAAAAGAAAAAAAGAAAAAGAAAAAAGAGAAGGATACGTGTGTGGAGGAGAAAAAAAGAGGGAAAAAAAAGAAGAAGAAGGAAATGTTATCACAATATTTTCACAATACTTTCACAATAAATTTTAAGGGGTAGGTTATTATTAGCTAATATTGGTGAGAAAAAAATAATTTTTTTAGAAAGAGAAAAAAATAATTTTAATAGTACGTTAAAATTAAAATCAGTATCAATTTTTATCACAATATTTTCACAATACTTTCACAATAAATCTTAAGGGGTAGGTTATTATTAGCTAATATTGGTAAGAATTTTTTTTTTAATAGTACGTTAAAATTAAAATTAGTATTAATTTTTATCACAATATTTTCACAATAAATCTTAAGTGGTAGGTTATTATTAGCTAATATTGGTGAGAAAAAAATATTTTTTTAGAAAGAGAAAAAAATAATTGTAATAGTACGTTCAAATTAAAATCAGTATCAATTATCACAATAATTTCACAATACTTTCACAATAAATCTTAAGTGGTAGGTTATTATTAGCTAATATTGATGAGAAAATAATAATTTTTTTAGAAAGAGAAAAATTGATTTAAGTATATGAAGTAGTTGATTTAAATATGAAATAAACTCACATCCAAAAAAAAAAAAGTATGAAATAAACTCTCTTATATATACATTGTCTTTTTTAGTAATTTATCCCTCAAACTGCCACTTTTATAAGTGCTAGCTAAACACTCAGCTTTTTCAAAAAGCACATTTTAACATCTTTTACCAAACACTCAGCTTTTTGAAAATGCACTTTTTGAAAATTCCACTTTTTCATTATGCACTTTTACAAAAAGCTAAACCAAACTCACCCTTATCCATCTAGACTGTCGCCCACTTACACTTGTCTCTTCTCTCTTCAAATTATTACTGAAAAAACATGTGTACACAACTTCTTGTGCTTTATCTTTCTTTAAAAAAAAAAAAAAAAAATTGTGTTTTATCGTTCTGTCTATAAAATAGAACCAGAAAGTTGGTTTTTTCTTATTACTTTTTTCCCTTGTTTTGCAATGTTGTTATTGTTGTATGATTGCATTTCTAGTTTTGATACCTATGTTTGCAAGACAATGTACTTTAGCTTTCTTACCAATAACTCCACGTCCTCCCTAAGGTTCACCCCATTCTATCTGCAATCTTCATTTAGATTGTTTGTTAGTTTCATATTGTAGGCATAAATCTGGTTTTCGCTTATACTTGAGCTCACTACATTTTCTGTTTTAGAGCATTTTGGCTTCTTAAGTTATATTGAAACTTAATTAATCTGTGTCTTGCTACTTTGTGTTTTGTCAGTTGGGCATGAAATATAAATGTGGTTTTGATCTTTGTAAATTGTGTTGAGCATGAGAGTTATATCATTTTTGCAAAATGAAAGTTATGTTTTTCTCACCTCTAAGTTTAACTATTTGATCGTTTGGATGTTTCTTTTAAATATTATTAGATATTATTCTCATATACTTTAAATGAAAATATGACAAATGTTAATGCCTAACTGATTAAATACAATGCATATACGACCTATAGTACTGTACAGTAACTATAGCTAAACTACTTGTCATTTACTGTGTCTGCAACATTGCTAAAACTGAACCAATGAATAACTTGCAACTTCTGAGTTTATGAGCCCCCAAAACCAAATCTTCCGTTTCGGGCTCATAAATGAATATGGATTTTTTTGAAAGGCCCAAATCAACATGGAGAGGTCACTTTTTTTCATCATCTTTTATGGGAAATTTTTTTCAGTTGTTTTCCTAACCTCCAATCAGAGATCTGGAATTAATTTCAAAATTTTCCCCTAACAAAGGACCAAATAAAGTTATCATTTGGAGTTGGACATGTTTGTATTATCCATTAGAGCCATCTTTCCCTTATCTTATGTTGTACAACAGAGTTTTGCACCACATGCACATTTTTCAAGCTTCTTTGGACTAATTTAGCTTAGGCAAGGTCTTTAATATCTAAATATTTATTTTTCAAAAAATTAAGAGGGGGAGGAGGCATTGGGGCACGGGGGTCACCATTGTTTTGGTTGGATTTAAAACCATATCTTAATCAAAGCAAAAGAGGTACTTACAATTTGTTACAATTTATTTTGTCCACTCCAAACCTAGTTAGAAAGAGATAACATTCATGTCATACTCAACGGAGATTCATTGCACACTAAATTATTTGTCTCATTTTTTATAGATATAATTAAATTTTAACATATTTTATAGATATAATCGAATTTTAACATATGAGCATACGACGTCCACCTCATATGATGATTGCTCTTATTATTAGGATAAGACACTAATCGATTTTTAGTGCAAAAATGACCAAAACTTTTACAACTCTCTCTTTGCCAAGCCATATACTGCATCAGCGGCCCCACACAAAACCCACAAATCCTCTTTTTAGAAGTTAGAAGTAGGACATCTACTTGCTTCAAAACCAAACAAACAAAACATATTCAATCCTGCACCATATCATATCAGCTGGCCTACAAACACAGCTCAAAAATAAATTTTTTCCTCAAAGAAAATAGAGAAAAGTTAACTGAGTATCCACTTGGCAAAAATTATTTTTGCCAAATTATGAAAATTCATTTGAAAAGTTGTTTAAATTGTTTTGGATATTTTTTAAGTCAATTTTTCTATGAATTTAATATATTTATTTACTAATAATGAAGCTTGGTTTCTTTAGGTTCGAGCGTAAGTATTTTTTTTTTTTTAGAAACATTGGATATATGCTTGAACTCCGTCCCATTTCCCCTTCGAACTAAACTGAAGCAATACAAGTGTAAATGTGTAATCGTGTAACAATCCGCGTTAGAACTAAACTGAATCAAAAGAGGGCGAGGGTGATCATTAAAAGCGACATACGGAATTCTAGAAAAGTTGAGAATATAGCCAAAAATTCAACCCAACCAAAATCCAAGTTAATTATTAGAAAGCCAAGCCAATCACGTCCCGAGTGGGATCTCCATAAAAATCCATGATAGTTAATAGAAATCCAAGCCAAATATATAGTATAAAGGCATGCCTGCAGTCACATATCCTGAGTGGGACCTCCATAAAAATCCAAGCTAGTTATTAGAAAGCCAAGAATTCCAAGCTGTTTAGTTGAAAGCCAAGCCTGCAGTAACATCCTGAGTGGTATCTCTATAAAAATCCAAGCTAGTTACCAGAAATCCAAGCCTTTAATAATAGAAAGCAATTCAAGCCAAATGGTAGAAAGTCATGCCTGCAGTGACATCCCGAGTGGGACTTCCATAAATCCAGGCTAGTTTTTATTATTATTATTAACTTTTTTTAAAAATTAAAAATCCAAGTTTATTTAACTTTTTATTGATTGCTTTTTAGAAGTATCTTAATATGTGTATAAATAAGAAAAAAAAATCAAGTTTTAAATAAATGTACATAAAAACTAAAAATTAGAAGTTAATCAAATAAGTTGGATATAAACATACTCAAATCGAGTGAGTTTAAAAAGTAATTATAAGATATATTCTTGCCTATTCTATGTATTTTATGTATTGTTTGTCGGTTTTCACACAACATTTTCTCTCAATGCTTTATTTGCCTGGCTAAGTTCTTTGATGCTGGTTGATAGGACATGTTGACTAAAGGGTTAATGGAGTTGTATGAGATCAACGCCTAGGGTATTGCATTGGATGGAATTCACTCACTTTCTCTCACAAATTTTTTTATATATTATATTTTTAAACTTTTCTTTAATATATTTTATTTTTTCAACTTTCAATCTCAATCTTAGTAATTAATTACAATTGCTGAAATCTGAGTTATTTGGTTGGATGAAATTCACCCACTTTCTCTTACAATTTTTTTATATTTTATATTTTTTAACTTTTCTTTAATATATTTTATTTTTTCATCTTTCAATCACATACGGTTAGCTGGGCAAAATGGATTATTGACTAGATTGACTAGATTGTCGATGCATGTGGTTGATTGGGCTGGGGCTGGTTGTATATTTGGCTTGGCTTGACTTAGCTTAGCTGATGGTGTTAGCTTAAATACGCTTTCAAATGATGGGGTTTTATATTTGGCTTGGCTGGGATTTTGATGCATTGTATGGTTGACTGGACTAAATTGATGATTGGGTAATTTGGGTTGTATATTTTGGCTTGGCTGGGGTTTTGAGGCAGTTATATAAATATATATATAAATATATATATTAATATAAAAAGACACACACACGACTGCCTCAAAACATATATATATATATATATATTTTTCTCTCTTATTTTTACAGAAGAGGCAGTCGTATATATAAATGGATGATGGGGTTTGTACTTTGTATACTTGGCTTGGTTGTGCTTCAGGTTGGTATTCTGGGGGTTTTTCTCAAAAAAAAAAAAAAAAAAAAAAAAAAAAAAAAATCGTTGATGATGTTAGGACCGGTTGTATCTTGTATATTTGGCTTGGCTTAGCTTGGTTGATGGTGTTAGCCAAAATGGCTTAAATACGTTTTCACCGATGGGATAATTATACAACCCCAATCTCTCTCTATATATTAATAAATAAATAAATAAAGTTTGAAGTGAAAATCTTCATACTTAATCTATATCTTTTTATTAATTGTAAATTTTAAAAATTAAACTATTAGTTTACATATTCTTATTTTATCTTTCATACTTGCAAAATTCAAGAAGATCAAGGATTAAATGCTATGTTATCAATCAAATGTTTAAATTTCAAACTTTTATGGTCTAAAATTATGCATAAAAAAAATAGATTTATTGATCGAATAGTAAATGCTATTCGATTTGAACGAAATTTTATATGAATGTTAAGAATATAAAAAACATATAATTCAACAGTTAGATTTTTAAAATTCACACGGTAAAAAAGTATATAAATCGTTTGAAAATTTTCAATCCAAAGGAAGTTTTTTTTTTATATGGTTTTTTTCATAAACGAATGTATCTAGACTTCTTCAGGTATTTGACTATTCTTTATGGTATATGCAGTTTTCACGTCCCATACACACCAAGTTATTACATGAAGGAATCCCTTGGAGATAGCATCAAGATGCTGACAAAAGGTTTAAAATATTATGTATGATATGTAATAGATATATGAGCATACAAAAGAATATATATAAATATGTATATGTAGTCATGGTTTGATGAGAAAGAACAATCATCCTTAATAAACATTATAGTTTTCACATTCACTTGTAAATTACCTAGTTAATGAAATGGTTAAGTCCCACATAGGATAGAAATAGTAAGGGTCAATTGTTAATATATGATTGTGACATGTGGTAATTTCAAATATTAATAAATAACAAAAAAAATTTCAAATATTAACCTATCTCGAACGTAAATCCATCAACTTAAAAGGTTTCAAGAAAATTGAATTAATTAATTTAACGCAACTTTCTTACGTAATCAAGAAAATTAACAGGTCTTCATGAAGATGGGTATTTGCTCAAAGAACGAATGTCACAATCAAATCAAGAAAATTATGAAGATGGGTAAATTAACTTGCTCAAAGAATGTCAAAATAAAGAACAGACCATAAACTTCACTTGCCGCTCTATGGGCATTTGCTCAAAGAATGTCACAATCAAGAACAGGTCATAAACTTAACTTGCCGCTCTATGGGTATTTGCTCAAAGAATGTCACAATCAAGAAAATTAACAGGTCATAAACTTCACTTGCCGCTCCTTTCTATAAGAGAGTCAACGGAACAAACAAATAAATATTTTTAATATAAAATTCAAAACTAACGAGTAACTGTAGCACAAATAATCATTCAAAACTAAAGTATATCTCAATATCACAAATAATCAATCACAATATGTCAAAGAAAATAAACTAGAACAACTAATAAGTTTATATACCTAGAGTTTAAAGGGTATATTGATAAAATGTCATTTAATTAAACAGGTCAGACGGGTTCTATATGTTGAACACTAACCCAACCCGTTTATTAAACGGGTCAGACATGTCAACTCGAATATGACATGAACTCATTAAGGTTTAACCCATAACCTGTTAATTTCATGTCGTGTCGTGTCGTGTCGGATTCATGGGTCGTGTCTAATTTTGTCACCCCTAATCGTCATCTGCCTCTACTCCCCTAAACGGGTGAGAATATATGTAGCATAATATTTTTTTTATTAACAAAAACTTTTCTAATTATATAGTAGAGTATTTCATACAATTAAATTTATTTTGTTACTGTAGAGATCAAATATCATTTCTTTCAGACGTTAAACTTGCTGCTCAAATACTTGGCCTGGTCATCCTTACATAAAAGTATTAATTTTAGCAATTTTGTTTTATAAAATTACATTTTACACCCTTTAAAAATAT
Source organism: Notholithocarpus densiflorus (assembly GCA_030021035.2). Taxonomy (NCBI): domain Eukaryota; kingdom Viridiplantae; phylum Streptophyta; class Magnoliopsida; order Fagales; family Fagaceae; genus Notholithocarpus; species Notholithocarpus densiflorus. The sequence goes on along the minus strand of JARYZH020000273.1, from coordinate 334,799 downwards.
CTTTAATTATTTTGAGAATGCTACGATCACAAAACTTTTCTACATCATTTTCATAAACGGTTGAGGTAAAAATTCTTATTGATTTGCATTTGAGTCTATCACTTATATTACTTTTTTACATAACAATAATCACTAACCATATCAACAATTTATAAAAACGTTCGTAACTCTAGCATTTTCCTTCTTTTAAAGGTGTTGGAGAAATTACCAATATAATAATTGATTACAATAAAAATAAAAATATAAAGAACAATGTCGGACTGAGGCATGGAAATCTAACTCTCTTTAAGGAGATTCAAGCCCTCTACGGTTGGCAAAGCCTACAAACCCACTGTTGAAGATCTCAGACCTTGTGTGGGAATTTGGTGGGGCAGGGAATTGGCCATGGATATGAGAATTGAGAAAAAGAGTTTTGAAAAAAGGTCTTTTCACACTTCAAACATGATAAATTAACGAGAATGGTATAATCTTCTACTGACTTCAAATATTTTGCATAAACCTAAACTAAGAGCAACCGCATTAGAGGTTGTAAAATTGTGCAAAATACAAAAAATGGTTAATTTACACATTTTAACCCAAAAAAAAAAAAAAAACACCCACATCAGTACTTGCAAAATAGTGCATATATACAAAAGTGCTACAGTAACCGTGCATTTATGCACGGTTATTGTAGCTTTGCATTTAATATTTTAGTATTTTTTTTTCTCTCTCCTTCTTGCTAGTCCCCTTGACTCTCACCTCACTCTCTCTTTTTCTTATTTTTTTTCTCTCTCTGCATTAACCCTCTTAACTTTCTCTTTCTCTCGTCTCATAATTTTCCTCTTCCATGGCCGGACCCACAGATTAGCAGGGGTTATGCATCGTGGGCTTTGACACACTTGGGGTGCGATATTGAAAGAGTCAATCAGAGCTTCATAAGCTTCGTGCAATGTTGACACACCATTGTGGGCTTTGATGCATCAGAGCTTCCATGGCCGGATAGTGGGAGGTGTCGATCTTGTTGCACAGTGGCTGGGTTGAATGGATATTTGGATTTTATTGATGGTGTCTGGGTTGAATGGGTATTTGGATTTCATTGGTGGTGGCTGGGTTGAATGAGTATTTGGGTGGGTTGATGATGGAGGCTAGTTGCTTGATGATGGTGGTTGAGTAGGTTGATGATGGATCATAAAAATTTATAAATAATTAGTCAAATTTTTTTTTTTTTTAAAAGTAAATGTAATCAGTTACATATTAAAATTCTTACCTAAATTTAATACTACTTATGATCATTTTTTTTCTTCTAATTTTTAATAAGATAGAACGTGTGGTGATTTTTGTATGTAATGATTTTTATTGAGTATATGTGATTGGATTTATAAAAAAAAAATTATAGTTCATTAATATTAGATTTTTAGTATTTTGCATGCATTAACTCATTTGGCACAAAGATTAAAAAAATTAACTAGACATATAGCACAAACTTAAGTGGATAATTATGGTGTGGTCCCTACTTAAATTTAGACACGTAGCACAAAATTGGATTCTAATTTTAAGTTCTAATTGAACTTTCTCTAAGTTTTGCCTATTAATACATACATATGTGTGTGTGTGTGTGTGTGTGCGCGCGCTAGGTCTATATGTTTAAGTGTAGTCAAATTGTGCCGAATTGTGAGTTTTGATATGTCTTAAAATGGTGATTGAAGACCAAGTTGAAGCCACAAACTCAAGAACAGCTCAAGAAAAGTGAAGTTTTAGGCCCTGTTTGGATTTTTTTTTCATCACTCATCACTTCTCACTCAATTTTCGTCACTCATCACTCATCACTCATTACTCATCACTCATCACTCATCACTCATCACTTAAAATACCCAAATTTTCTATACCCACCCCGTTTGGCACACTTCACTCACCTTCTCATCACTCAATTTTTCTAGTTTTTTGTGATACCCATTCCTGTAAAGTGGTCAGACCCTTCTATTAACAAAATCAGCTTCAACCACAAAACAAAAACAAAAACAACAACAACAGCAACAACAACAATAACAGCAGCAACAACACCCATCTCTCCCAAAACACAAACCCGAAACCATGAAAATTTCAGAAGCTCCCTCGCCTCGTCAGGATCGTCGCTAGTGAACAACACCCATCTCTTTGACGTGTACGGCGGCGCGATGGGGTGGGTTTTTTTTTTTTTTTTTTGTGTGGATGCACATGTTTGTGGGTTTGTGTTTGTGTGTTAGAGAAAAGATCGTGAGAAGTGAAGAAAGAAAGAAAGAACAAGAAGAAAAAAAAAGAAGAAGAAGAAGAAGAAGAAGAAGAAGAAGAGAACCCAGAAACCCAGTGAAAAGGAATGGGAAAAAAAGAAAAAAGAAAAAACAAATGCAACCAAACCTAGAAACCCAATGTGAAAAAAAAAAATTTAAAAAAAAAAAAAAAAAAAAAAAAGGGAAGATGAAGAAGACCATACCAGCAACATGAAAGGGAAAAGAAAAATGGAAGAAGAAGAAGACCCGTGTGAAAGGAAAAAAAAAAAAAAAAAAAAAGAAGACCACCTCACCGAACCCAGTGAGAAAAAAAAAAAGGGATCAAAAGTTTCAGTTGACCTGACCAGTGGGTCCCTTAGTGTATGTTTAATTACGAAAATGCCATTGAAAATAGAGTTATGGAAACTGAAAACACCTAAAATGTGTTTTTAGTTTCCATAACTCATTACTCAAAAATCAGAGAATTGAGTGATGGAAACAAATTGAAAACAAAATCCAAACAGACTTCTCAACTATGGGTCCCACCATTTTTGAGTTATGAGTTATGAAAACAGAGTTATGAGTTATGGAAACAGCAAATCCAAACAGCCCCTTAGTGACCTTGACTCCACTTGACTCTAGCCTCGATTCCACTCGATTGATCGAGTCTTGAATGAAGTGTCTATTTCCTTAACTTCATCTCGATATATCGAGATTACGGAAATCAGCAACACAAAAAGTCCAATAACTTGTTAGTTTCATGCCCAATTCAAGCCCTACTTGTTCAATATAAAAAGGATATTATAAGTCATCTCAAGAGAGGATTAATTGTTAGGGAGAGAGAGAGAGAGGAAAATACCTCCATTTATGTGGCTATGGTTGTGTAACCAAATTCTCTCAAATTCACCACACTGGAGAATTCCCCTTGATTTGAAGGTCATCAATTAGGTTGTATTTCTACAATCAATGACACAATATCTCTGATTTACTAAACCAAATTGAATAATTAGAGAAGAAATAAGGACAAAAATTGAATTCCTTTATAATTTTTTTATGGAGAGAAATTTTTAGGGGGATTAGAAGGGAGTTAACACCTCCAAAACCCACTTTTTTTTAATTCCCCCAATTTGAGGGATTTTCAAAGAAAATTTTTTATTTTAATAAAATTTAATGTATTTTCCATTTTCTCTTTAACATTTTCAAGTATAGAATTTAATATTAAAAAATTGCACATTTGCCCTTTTCTTATTAATTATCATCTCCCCTCATTTTCACTTTTCAACCAAACAAAAAAAAAAGGGGGTCTTTAGGAGGCACCTGAACAAAGGAGAGGGATATTTACACTAATATATATTTCTCTCATCTCCTATTCCTCAGTCCCTCTCCCTCTTACCTCCCCTTCCAAACTTTCACATTTAATCTCTTACTTTTTTTATCGAGAAAGGAATCATATATATGAAAGGTACATAAAAGAAACCTAATTTTTCCTCTATTTTGTTTGGTTTATTAGAATGATATGAGAGAAAGGCTCAGTAGCGGATTCACGGCCCCAAAATTTTGATTTTATTTCTTTATTATATCTATTAAAGAATTTAATATTTGGGCATCAAAAATGGAGTTAATCCAATGAAAAAAAAGAAAAAATTGGCTAGAAGAATTTTTATATAAATTTTTTTAGATATTATTTTTTGCACATATTCAAAGTAAACTAAACAATATTTATATACTAATTAAAATTTAGGAAGATCACCCGATGATATTCATGAAAATGAAGAAAAGTAAACAGAGAAGAAGAATATATGAAAATGATGAATCCACTTTAATCTTATGTGTGTGTGTATATATATATATTTATATATTGGTTGGCTAATATCATAATTCATCCAAACAAGAAATGGAAAGCTTTTTAATATATATATTTTTCGTAGTACTAGGAAATTATATCTTTACCTACAACTATACAAGTCAACAGAAGAGAAAAGTATTGAAAATCACCTACGTGTATGTGTAATGTAAAGTATAAACATTTTCCTCTCTTTTTTATTTATGGCCTTTGCTGTATTGGGATGGCACAAATTGCTTTGACAACAGTTATTTCCAGGAAATTGACAACCCTTGGAAGATGCTTTTTTCCCATAGGACTTTGGCAATTTTGACTACACCGCAACAGCCAACAGGTTTATTTTACAAAAGGGAGTGGTTGATCCAAATATTCACGAAGCTAGTATAAGGAAAGGAGTACTGAGTTTTTTGCTCTTGGCTTCAATGTTTGGTACAAACAGAGTACCATCATTATACCAGTTAAATAACATAAACCTCCCGAAGGACAAACTTTTTTTTTTTTGTATGGTTTTTTTACGAATGAAGTTATTTAGACTTCTTCAAGTATTTGATTATTCTTTAAGGTATATGTAATCTCTCCATCCCATACACACCAAATTATTACATGAAAGAATCCTTTGGAGATGGCATCAAGATGCTGACAAAAAGTTTAAAATATTATGCATGATATGTAATAGATATATGAGCATACAAAAGAATATATATAAATATGTATATGTAGTCATGGTTTGATGAGAAAGAACAATCATCACTAATAAATGTTAAAGTTTTCACATTCACTTGTAAATTACCTAGTTAATGAAATGATTAAGTCCCACCTAGGATAAAAATAGTAAGGGTCAATTGTTAATATATGATTGTGACATGCGGTAATTTTGAATATTAACCTATCTCCAACGCAAATCCATCAACTCAAAAGGTTTCAAGAAAATTGAATTAATTAATTCAATGCAACTTTCTTGCCTAGCAACTCAGGTCAGAAAAGCAACGAGATCGTAAAGAATGTCACAAAGCGACGAGTTCTTAACTCAGGTCAGAAAAGCAACGAGTTGGTAAAGAATGTCACAATCAAGACGAGTTCGAGTTCTTAACTCAGGTCAGAAAACGAGTTCTAAAGAATGTCACAATCAAGAAAATTTAATTAATTAAACAAACGCAATACTTTTTTTATTCTCACAAGGATACCCAATGTCTCCTTTCTATAAGAATCCTTTCTATGAAAAATAATGTCACAAGGATACCCAATATCTCCTTTCTATAGGAGAGTAAATTGAACCCCAATATTGAGACCCCAATGTCTTCAAATTCTATGGCTCAACTTCCTTCCATCCAATCGTCCTCTACTCCCCCAAACCGGGGAGAATATATGTAGCAGAATATTTTTTTATTAACAAAAACTTTTCTAATTATATAGTAGAGTATTTCATACAATTAAATTTCTTTTGTTACTGCAGGGATCAAATGTCGTTTCTTTCAGACGTTAAACTCGCTGCTCAAATACTTGGCCTGGTCATCCTCATCATCACACTCATTCTCACACTTCGCAGGTTGTTAACTAACAACACTGCTACTAACGCCCAAATTCTTCCTGGCGGTAACCTTGCTGGCAGTGATGGCGTTACAAACAGCAGCAGCCAAGACAATATCCAAATGATAGCTGTGAATGTCAACCCTGTCTGACCCTCCAAGACAATGCCTACTATGTAGGTTTTTCATAACTTAGCTTCCAATATAAAAAAGTTGAAACAGAGTGTGCACTGCTCTGTTTTTGTTGGTTTGTTTGAATTACGTGGTGTATATCAGTACATAGTCTGTGATGTGAGGTTTTCTATATATTATATATATTTTGTATCATGTGAGTATCTGTTTTAGTCCAATACTTGTTGAGGGGTTATGAAAATTTGAACTGTTTGGTTTTCTGATTGTTTTAGTACAACTTACAAGTCATGCTCTGCTTTTCCTTTTACTCCAAAACTACTTGAGGTTTATGAAATATGAATAATTGTCTGCATCTGGGCCTTTTTTCTTTCTGTTGACAAGTTTAGGAAGTTTTTATAAGGAGAGATTGATTTGGGCCTCCAAAACCAAATCTTCCGTTTTGGGCTCACAAAATATATGTAGATTTGTTTTGAAAGGCCCAAATCAACATGGAGAGTCACTTTTTTCATCATTTTTTGGGGAATTGTTTTTCAGTTGTTTTCTTAATCTCCAATCAGAAATGATGATTGATGCAGATCTAATTCCTCTTTCATATAATCTGGAATTAATTTCAATCTTTCCCCTAACAGAGGACACAGAATAAAGTTATCATTTGGTCATGTTTGCCTTGTCCAATGGAGTTATCTTTCTCTTATCTTATATGGTACAACAGAATTTTACACCAATTAATACTTTCGCATTCCTTTAAAAGGGGGTAAAATATATATTTAAATTAGCTCAAATGCTGAAAAAAAAATTTGTCACGTCAAATTTTATAAATTGAGCAACATGTGAACCGGAAGGAATCAATACTCTTGGAAGATATCATAGGAGTCAATGGAAGATTGGAAGAATATCCATACCAAACATTTAGTTTGCGACTCGATCCTAAAGTTGGGTTAATCAGGCCTCTAAGTATTTTGTTGACTATTTGGAGCTTTAATATGCTCCTTTTATCTCAAATTTTCCCTAAGTGGCATAAAAAGGGGAAAAAAAAAGATTTAAGCAACACAATTTTATTCTAAAACAAATAACAATAGTAGTTATTAAAAAAAATTTACAACATACAACTTCACCATAGAAGATCTTTGACCTTGTGTGGGAATTTGGCGGAGTAGGGAATTTGAAAAAGGGTCTTTTCACACTTCAAACATGATAAATTAACAAGAAAGGTATAATTTTCGACTGACTTAAAATATTCTACCCAAATCTAAACTAATTACTCCTTTGTGTGCTTATGTGTTAAAATACTTAGTATTTAAAAAAAAAAAAAAAAAATACTCCTTTGTGGCTTGTTAGAAAATCAAATTTCACATGGGATACTAATAATTATAGTAGATGATTAATCATAGTACTTTTTTTTTTTTTTTGAGAAACAGTCATAGTACTTAATATCATAGTAAATAGAATTTATACCACGTTAAGGGTGGCTTCCAGTCATTGAAGTAGTTTCTATTTAATGAATTCTTGTCTCTAAATTAACATTTAAGTATTTTACGTCTATCTTTATCGAAGAAAAAAAAAAAGAAGTATTTTACGTCTTGGTGCAATGGTCACTCCATAAGTATAAGTGCTTATGGGGTGTGGGGGCAAAGAGCCGGGGTTCAAGTCTCCAGAAGGGAGCTTTACACACATATATACATAGATTATGCTAGAGTAGAATTTCTATCTTGTATCAAAAAAAAAAAAAAAAAAATCTGTTTAAAACATTTTTAAGTATAATAATGGTTTTGAAACAAAAATAAAAATTAAGAACCAAATATACCATTGAACCAACCATTTTTAACAAAAATTATCCAAAAGTTAACTGATGATGCACAAAATCGTCAGTGAGTTGATCGTCCACGCACGTGCCAATGGGTGTACCTGAAGAACAAAAGAGAAGAACCAAACAGAGAGCAACTGTGGGGTGCTGGACAAAGACCCATCGAAGGTTATGTTAGTAATAGAATAATCTCCAAGAACTCAAGAGTGCAAGAGTTAGGGAGAATTCGCATACCTCAAGAAGGTCAGGGTTTGCTGTTTATATAGTAGAGGAGAGCTGACCTGAATCCCTTGATATGGGGGGAATTTCCTTATAGAGAGAAGGATCCCAAGATCTTGGCGATCCCCTTCCTATAGGGAAGATCTGATTGTGTGGTAGGGTCTTTGGTCGTGGTGTGCAAGTTATTTTCATGTAGGCACATATGAGTGGGCTCCACACGAATCCCATGTGGACCCCTAGGGCATTGGATTGTCGGGGAGGGGGTTGGATCGGCATTCTACCTACCCCGACGATCCTTGGGATCGGTGACTCCCTTAGGATCGGTTACAGACACAAAGCTGATGATCAAGCAAGGATCGTTTGGCACCCCATGTCGATTGATAAAAAATTATCCTCATTAGCTGCCCCCTATTCCGTGAGTCGTCGGGGTAGCCGAAGGGTCGCAGAGTATGTTGTTATAAATGCCTTGCCTTAGTGTCATGCATCATAAATAGGGGTAATTATGTCTTTTGAGCTAGGCTAGGGACACGTGTCGTTTTCTGATTAGGAGCATCAGGCGTAGCGACGCTTTGTTTTTCATGCCAAACCGCCTTATAAATAGTTCAACGATGTTATTATCCTCATTATTCGAATATTTTCCATTTTTGATCCCAGAGAACATTCGTCGGTTTTTTCTTCTTCATCGGTTTTCGTTACCTCGTTGCTTTCGTCAGTCTTAGGTATGCTTCGTCAGTCTTGTTTTGTATTTTTGTTTTCGCTCTTTCTCCATTGTTAGTTTCATACTTAGGAGGCTGAGTAGAATCTTAGTTTTCATTTGTTGCTTGTAGGTAAGAAATGTCTGGAGATAATGAAGCGACGAGTGAGCGTTCATTGTCAGCCCGCTTGGGTTCGGATGACGACAAGACCAGTCAATCTAGGGTTGAATATTTGTCGGATGGCTCGTCGGTTTCTGAGAGGGAGTCGACGTCTGATCCTTCTCTTGAGGAAGCTAGTCCTTCTGGGCGACATCCCAGGGAGGTTGTTCTTCTCAGCGACTGGCCGGTCCATGACTTTCCAGTTGACATGAGCAACGATGTGTTCAGTAGGTTGAGGCCCCATTTTTAGATCCCCGACAACGTGCCCCATAGGAAGGGCCATAGAGGGGAGATATGCTACACCGGGGGTTCGTCTGATGTAGGCTTCTATGAGGCTTCCTTTATAGCAGGGTAACGTCTGCCTCTGAACTCCTTGCATCATCGGTTAGTGGCCTACATCGGTGTGTCCGTCTGTTAGATTACCCCTAATGTATGGAGGATATTCATTGGGGCTGAAGTGTTGTGGGGTCAGCTTAGTGGAGGCCATCGGTCTTTAACCTTTAAAGAATTTTTTTACTGTTACAAATCTCAGGAGATCCCTCGATCCAAGGGTTTTTACAACTTTGTGTGTCGTCGTGCTGCCTTAAGATTGATATCTAATATGCCCGATTCTAATCACCAGTGGAAGGCTAGGTTCTTTTTCGTGCGAGGGGTTAACTGGGAAAGCCGTCTTAATGAGTGGGATAGCGTAAGGCCTTTTTATGACCATTCTTGTGCGGTTTTTGAACAAGTCAGGTGAGTCGTTGGTATAGTCTTGGTCGTCAGTTTGGCCTTTCCACTTAACTAATGTAGTTTTCTGTTTGTTTCAGCCATAGCTCGCCCGACGATCCTCCCTGAATAAAAGGCTTTTTTGGAAAGGGTTTTTGCCATACCTTTTGCCGAAAGGTCTTGGAAGAGGCTCGTCACTTTGGACACTTTTCACGCGTTTTGTAGAGGAAGCCCGACAACTTGATCAAGTTTCAAGAGTTTGTAAGTGTGGGGGTATTGGGCCCAAAAGCTCATTATCCGTATATGCATTAGGCCTGAAGCCCAAGCCAAGGACTAGGGATCGTCCGAGGAAGAGTAAACATTGTCAAGGGAGTCCATGTTAGTAGATGACGAGGTCAGTTTTGGTTGTATTGGCACAGAAGGGTAGGCCGAGGATAAGGGTCATCTCGGCTAGACAAAGCCGAGGTCCGAGTAAGTGGCCTGCTGCCCAGGGGGATGTTCTAGGAAGTTCTGCTGGCACGGATAAGCACTGCAAGAACAAAGTACAGAAGGGAGTCCTAAAATATCTAAGAAGAAAGCTGCTACCACTGCATTAATTGCTCTGCAGCTAACTCTCTGGCCTCATTAATGCGGAGGTGATACCTGAACAGTGGCTTTCAGCCTTATAGCTGCTACCTAAATACTTCATGAAGGTGCTGATGGGACAAGCATCAAGACCAACCATCTGACATGCACGTGGAGAGTGGAGATGAAAACAAAATAAAGTATAAAAAAAGAAAGAAGGAATGAGAGAGGGAATCAGAAATTTGTAAGAGAAAGCACTGTAATAGTTTAAACCATATCTGTAACTATTTCTAATCAATATATACTAGAACAGATCTCCTCGGACTGTGCCAAGGACAAATTTATTTAGAGAACTCTAGTCCATTTCTGTTTGATTATCTTTTAAAATCCATTCTAACTATTCTCCTACTCATTAGAGCCTAGTTTTTCAACTCACTCTCTACAAATTCATTGTATTGGGCTTTTTGGGCTTGGATCCAATCATACTTTGGGTTTAAGGTCCAAAACACGCCCTTACAATTGGCGCCGTCTGTGGGGAGAACTTGTGTGATAGTGAGTGTAACGGTTAACTATGGTAGGATCAGGTCCCCATCAGCAGGAGTCCACAGGGTCCCACAGACATGATGATTTCCTTAATCTTGAGCATAGGAGAGATCGAGAGGGTAGCGTGCAGACTACACATACAAGTAGAAGCCACTCTCGAGTTGGAAGTCACGTCTCTCAAGAGCAGAACAACAGAGCCATGCAACTGGAGATCGACCATTTAAAGAAGGAGTTATGCCATGCACGGCGAAAGCAAACCCCCTCCAACTCTGACGTTTCCTCTGACAGTGGAGAGGATGCTAGTTATAAGCAAGGGTCAAGAACCCCACCTAGCGAGTCTTTCTCCTACGATGAGGAGCACCATCACAAACATATGTATAAGAGCCCACCATGCAAAGGCTTGGGAAATGACGCTATGAGCAAAGCGTTGAACCAGATTTCCAAGTCGCCCTTCACGTACAAGATTGAAAGGGCAAGACTGCCTCGGCGATTCAATCAGCCAACATTCACCATCTACAATGGTCGGACGGATCTTGTGGAGCATGTGAGCCATTTCAACCAGAGAATGGCCGTCCATTCCAAGAACGAGGCCTTGATGTGTAAGGTGTTCCCATCCAGTCTAAGACCTGTGGCAATGAGATGGTTTGATGGCCTGGCGGCAGGTTCCATAAATTCCTTCAAGGAGTTCACCCAAGCATTTGGCTCTCGTTTTATCACGTGTGGCAGGATTCCTCGACCCTTGGATTCCCTACTGTCCTTATCCATGCGAGAGAGAGAAACCGTGAAAACATACTCGAACAGATACTAAGAGATGTTCAATGAGATAGATGGGGATTTTGAAGACGTGGCCATCAGTACTTTCAAGGTCGGCCTCCCAGCCGAGCATGATTTAAAAAAGTCTTTGACAGGAAAGCCTGTCACCAATATGCGCCAACTCATGGACCGGATTGACAAGTATAAGAGGGTTGCGGAAGACCAACTGCAGGGGAAAGGTACGGCTAAGGTTATCCATCAAGAGATGGGGGATTTCAAGTCGGACCGGTACAACAACAACCGACCTCAGAGAGACTTTGCTGGGCAGCCAGGGCCTGTCAACACTCAAGTAGTTAATGCGGTGTTCTGAGAACCGGTGCACCAGGTTTTGGAGAAAATCAAGAATGAGCCGTTCTTCAAATGGCCAAATAAGATGGCAGGAAATCCCATGAGGCACAATCAGAGCCTTTATTGCCAGTACCACCAGGACCAGGGACACACTACGGAGGACTGTAAAATTTGTGGGATCATTTGGACCAGCTGGTCCGAAAAGACAAATTGAAGCAGTTATTGCATCATTCCAGCGGTCAGCAGGCCCAGTCAAATTCAAAACCCTGGAGAGATGCTTCTTCAAGACCTCCCTTAGGCACAATAAATGTCATCTTTGTCCCCCTGGGGAGGACCAGTTCTTGTCCCTCCAGAGTGATTCTGTGGCTCTACTGTCCACCGAGGACTTTAGTTCGGAGCCGAAAAGGGCTAGATTAGATATCCAACCGGCACTAAGTTTTTCGGACGAGGACAAGATTGGGACCATCTAGCCACATGACAATGCTTTGGTGGTCACACTCAAGATTGGGGGGGTATGACGTGAAGAGAGTGATGGTGGATTAGGGCAGTGATGTTGAGATTATGTACCCCAATTTGTACAAGGGGCTGAACTTAAGACCCAATGACCTAACAGCCTACGATTCTCCTTTGGTGAGTTTTGATAGGAAGGTTGTCATCCCGAAGGGTCATATTAGATTACTTATGCAGGTTGGTTCAGAAGTGGTGGAGGTGGATTTCATCGTGGTGGACGCTTATTCCCCTTACACGGCCATTGTGGCCAGACCTTGGCTTCACGCCTTGGGAACCGTCTCTTCTACTCTGCACCAGAAGATAAAATATCCATCGAGGGGCCAGATTCAAGAGATTGTTGGGAGACAGTCCACAGCTAGACAGTGCCTGGTGGCTGCCATCTTATATCAGCCCGAAGCTGAGTCTTCAGCCTCTGCTGAAAAGGGCTTATAGCAATCAAAAGCTTCGGTGTTGCCTGCCGATAGATCAGCCGAGGACGCAAAATGTGAAGATCTAGAAACGGTTGCTGTCAGAGCTCATCTGCCTCCTCAAATCGGAGCTCAACTGCCTCCTTAAAAGAAGGAAGAGCTGATAATGTTTCTTAGGAAAAATATGGATGTGTTTGCCTGGAACGCTTATGAAGCCCCGAGGGTGGATTCGAGTTTCATCTGCCATCATTTAAATGTTAATCCATTTATCACCCCCAAAAAGCAACCACCTCGGCGCTCATCCAAAGATCATTCTAATGCTGTCAAAGACGAGGTGATGAAGCTCAAGCAGGCAGGGGCTATCAAGGAGGTTTTCTACCCTGAGTGGCTAGCTAATACTGTGGTGGTGAGGAAAAAGAATGGAAAGTGGCGAGTGTGTGTTGACTTCACAGATCTAAATAAGCCTTGCCCAAAAGATCCCTTCCCTATGCCTAGAATAAACCAGCTGGTGGATGCAACTGTAGGCCATCCTCGGATAAGCTTCTTAGATGCCTTTCAAGGATACCACTAGATACCATTAGCCCTGGGTGATCAGGAAAAAACAGCTTTTGTCACTCCCACTAGAAACTACCACTACAAAGTGATGCCTTTTGGTTTGAAGAATGCAGGGTCTACCTATCAAAGAATGATGACTAGGATGTTCGAACCGCAGTTGGGCAAGAGTATTGAGGTCTATATAGACAATATGGTGGTGAAGAGTAATGTAGTGTTCGAGCATATGGGAGACCTTGGGAACATTTTTGAAATTCTGAGGGAACACAAGTTGTGCCTTAACGCTTCCAGATGCTCTTTTTGCATGGGATCAAGCAAGTTTCTGGGTTACATGGTAACTCACCGAGGAATTGAGGTTAACCCCGATCAAATTAAGGTAATTAACAGTTTAAAACCACCTCAGAATCCCAAGGAAGTCTAGAGGCTAACAGGAATGACTGCTGCCTTGAACCGGTTTATCTCTCGGTCAGCGGATAGATGCAAACCTTTCTTCATGTTGATGAATAAGTGGAAATGGTTTGAGTGGACCGAGGAGTGCGCTTTGGCCTTCCAGCAGCTGAAGGAATATCTCTCTCGGCCACCTATCATGTCCAGTCCTAAAGTGGATGAAGTCCTCTTTGCTTATATTGCTGTGGCCCTTCATGCTGTGAGCTTGGTGTTGATATGAGTTGATAGTGGCACACAAAGGCCAGTTTATTATGTGAGTAAGTCACTGCATGAAGCCGAGGTCCGTTATCTACCATTGGAGAAGGCCATTTTGGCGGTGATGCATGCTACACGTAAACTCTCCCATTACTTCCAGGCATACATAGTTGTTGTCCTAACTCAGCTTCCGCTTAGAGCTCTGCTCTGCAGTGCTAATTACACGGGGAGGATTGCTAAATAGGGCACAATCCTAGGAGCTTTTGACATCAAATACATGCCTCGTACCTTTGTCAAGGGTCAAGTCCTTGTAGATCTGGTTGCCGAGTTTGCAGAATCCCTATTGGAAATGGGAGCAGAAAAGCGAGACATAGATGAAAAATCGGTTGGCATGATCTCCCTACAAGATCCTTTATCCTGGAGGGTATACGTTGATGGTGCAGCAAATCAGAGGGGATTCGGAGTGGGTTTAGTTCTAGTATCCCCCGAGAGGATTACCATTGAGAAATCATTGAGACTGGACTTCTCGGCCACAAACAATGAAACTGAATATGAGGCTTTGTTAGTAGGAATGGCCATGGTACGAAAAATGGGCGGAAAAGCAATAGAGATATTCTCGGATTCAAGATTGGTCGTAGGCCAAGTGAAGGGGGAGTTAGAAGCCAGAGATGTGAGAATGCAGGAATATTTGAGTCAAATGAAGCACTTGCAGTCAGGGTTTGAATCTTTTAGTTTGTTACATATCCATAGAAGTGGAAACACACATGCAGATTCACTGGCTACTCTTGCCACCTCCTCGGCTCAAGATTTGTCTCGGGTCATACTTGTTAAGGACTTATGCAAGCCTGCTGTGCTGAGAAAAGATATGGTCCAGATCCATCAGATCAGGGTGGGGCCGAGCTGAATGGATCCTATAGTGCCATTCCTTAAGGAGGTCATCCTACCCAAAGAGAAGTCAGAGGCTGAAAAGGTGCGAAGGAAGGCTCCTCGGTTTTGGCTGTCCGATGATCAAAAATTGTATAAGCGCTCCTTTTCTGGGCCGTACTTGCTGTGTATACACCCTGAATCATCAGAGCTACTCCTTGAGGAGTTACATGAAGGGATTTGTGGAAGCCATACAGGAGGCAGATCTTTATCTCATCGGGCCCTCACTCAGGGATACTGGTGGCCAGGCATGCAAAAGGAAGCACAAGAATATGTGAAGAAGTGTGACCAATGCCAGAGATTTGCACCAAACATTCACCAACCAGGAGGAGTCCTTAATCCTCTATCCAGCCCATTGCCATTCGCTCAATGGGGCTTGGATATTGTAGGTCCCTTTCCTAAGGCTGCAAGGAATAAGAGGTACCTGCTAGTCGGCATAGATTACTTCACCAAGTAGGTCGAAGCTGAACCATTAGCTAACATCAGGGACGTAGATGCCAAGAGATTTGTTTGGAAAAATATTGTAACCCGGTTTGGAGTCCCCCATACCCTTATCTCAGACAATGGCCCGCAGTTTGACAGCAAGGCCTTTCAAAGATACTGTTGTGACTTGGGGATTACAAATAGATATTCCACCCCGGCTTACACCTAAGGGAATGGACAGGCCGAGGCTGTCAATAAAGTCATAGTGAGTGGACTTAAGAAGATGTTTGATGATATAAAGGGAAAATGGGTGGAAGAGTTGTCACACTTCCTTTGGACATATCGGACTACGCCTCGCAGGTTAACGGGAGAGACACCATTTTCGATGACATATGGGGCCGAGGCTGTTATTCCTTTGGAAACTGGATTCCCAACGCTAAGAACGAGTGCTTTCACTCCAAGCAACAATGATGAGCTATTAGGGAAGAGCCTAGACTTAATTGAGGAACGAAGAGAAAGTGCAATGGTCCAATTGGCCTATTATCAACACAAGCTCAAGCAAGGGTATGATGCCAATGTGAAGCTGAGATCACTAGCACTAGGAGATTTGGTATTAAGGAAAGTTTTGGGCACTACTAAGAACCCATCCTAGAGAAAGCTGGGGCCTAACTGGGAAGGACCGTATTGCATTACTTCAGTAGCTGGTATAGGAGCATATTATCTGGAAGATCTAGATGAACATACTGTACTCCGTCCCTTGAATGTAAACAACCTGAGAATGTATCATTATTAATGAAGGTATTCTTTGCCATATTTTTGGTTTATCATATTATTTGTCATGCGTCCTACTATTTGTTGAATATCAAACAGAACCTTGGTCATGCCTAGATCCTCGGACCATATGCCTTAGGAAAATTGATATTCTATGATATCTATCTAAGTATCAAACAAAACCTTGGTCATGCCTGGATTCTTGAACCACATGCCTGGATCCTCGAACCACATGCCTTAGGAAAATTGATATTCTATGACATCTATCTAAATATCAAATAGAACCTTGGTCATGCCTAGCTCCTCAAACCACATGCCTTGGGAAAATTGATATTCTATGACATCTATCTAAATATCAAACAGAACATTGGTCATGCCTAGCTCCTCAGACCACATGCCTTGGGAAAATTGATATTCTATTACATCTATTTGAGTATCAAACAGAACCTTGGTCATGCCTGGCTCCTCGGACCACATGCCTAGGGAAAATTGATATTCTATGACATCTATTTAAATATCAAACAGAACCTTGGTCATGCCTGGCTCATCGGACCACATGCCTTGGGAAAATTGATATTCTATGACATCTATCTAAATATCAAACAAAACCTTGGTCATGTCCGGCTCCTTGGCCCACATGCCTTGGGAAAATTGATATTCTGTGACATCTATCTAAGTGTTAAACAGAACCTTAGCTATGTCTGGATCCACGGATCACTTGCTTTGGGTAAATTAATACGTATTAACATCTACCTAAGCATTAGACAGAACCCTGGCTATGTCTGGTTCCTCAGACCACATGCTTTGGGTAATTTAATACCTCTTATTACTTTCCTAAGTATTCAATAAAACTTTGGTCATGCCCGGATCCTCAGACCACATACCTTGGATAAATTGATGTTTCAAGCCATTTACGAAGGTGTCAAACAGACCCTACATTATATCTGGAGCCTATTGAGTATGTTAACACTTATTATTGGTTATTTAAGTATCTAACGGGGTCAGCCCTAATTAATGATGCAGATCCTCATTAAAGTGACATAGTCAATTGCATGCTCATAAGCATCACTTAAAGCATTTACAGGAATACCTGTGTCTGTTTAAAAAATTGATTATCCCTTTGAACCTGTAAACTTATTAATGAGTAAGACATAGAGTAATTTTAAACCTATATGTATGCTGCATTACTGTGTATGTTCTTAAAATTAGAATTATGCTTTACCAAGACGGTGAACGTAGGAGATTCCACTTGTTTTACTGTTGATCCTGTAAGAGGGGATGACTTTTCTGTCTCTCGTACAGATTAATAGGAAAGGGTTTCACCCCATTATTACATTTATTAAGTGTTAAACAAGATAGAGATTATATCAGCATTTGTGTAAGAATCACGAAAATAAGGAAAATATTCATATCTTTCATTAATAAACAGCCTTGAAGCAAGGCAGATTGAATACAAAGGGGCAACTTATTTACAAATTATGAAAACCAAAACATAAGTTGCCAGACAAAAAAAAAAAAAAAAAGAGGGAACTATCTTAAATCTACTTCTTTTTCATTACAATTTTTCCATGAGGTGGGGCCTTAGGTTGCTGGGCTGCAGCTTCCGAGGATCCTTGGTCAGTACCTTTGGGGTCACCCTTAGTAGGAATTGGGAGAGTTGCAAGGACAATCTCCATCCTGGATGCCTCATTGCCTTTTGTGGAATCCTGGGGAACAGCTGGGGGCTGGGTGGCATCAGGAGGTACACCTTTGGTAACCTTGGCCTCTTTTTCATTTACCCCCGGCTGCTCACCCACCTTTGGAGGGTTGCCAGAGGAGGGAAGGGCCTTCTCAGATCCGCTCTTCTCTAGATCGGCCATTTCTAAAGGAGTGTCTGCCTTAGAGCTGCTGGAGGAAGGAGGGCGGATGGCTTCAGGGTAATAGACATTTTCTGCCTTCCTAAGCACGGAGGAAGCCTCAACCCCAGCTTGGTTGAGGGCTTCGTCCCACACTTGGGCGCAGTAAATTCTACATACCCCTTGGACCTCGGCCCTAAGGGCGTCCTCGGTCTCGGCCACCCCAACGTCATACCCATGTTGCTTGGCCTCCTCTCTGGCTTTTTTGCCTCCTCTTTGGCCTTTTCAGCTTGAGCTTTGGCCTTTTCGACCTACTCTAACTTTTTCTTTAAGGTAATGATCTGCTCCTTGGAGGCGGCCAACTAGTCCTCAGCGTTACGCAGAAGTATCTTCTGGCCCTCGGCTTGCTTTTCCACTGTTTTCAGGGCAACGATGGCACTTTTTCTTTCCTTCTCCTCCTTCTGCAGCTTGCTCTTCAGCTCCTGGTACACCTTTGGTAACCTCGGCCTCTTTTTCATTTACCCCCGGCTGCTCACCCACCTTTGGAGGGTTGCCAGAGGAGGGAAGGGCCTTCTCAAATCCGCTCTTCTCTAGATCGGCCATCTCTAGAGGAGTGTCTGCCTTAGAGCTACTGGACGAAGGGGGGCGGATGGCTTCAGGGTAATAGACATTTTCTGCCTTCCTAAGCACGGAGGAAGCCTCAACCTTAGCTTGGTTAAGGGCTTCGTCCCACACTTGGGCGCAGTAAAGTCTACATACCCCTTGGACCTCGGCCCTAAGGGCGTCCTCGATCTCGGCCACCCCAACGTCATACCCATGTTGCTTAGCCTCCTCCCTAGCTTTTTTGCCTCCACCTTGGCCTTCTCAGCTTAAGCTTTGGCCTTTTCGACCTCCTCTAACTTTTTCTTTAAGGTAATGATCTGCTCCTTGGAGGCGGCCAACTGGTCCTCGGCGTTACGCAGAAGTATCTTTTGGCCCTCGGCTTGCTTCTCCAATGTTTTCAGGGCAGCGGTGACACTTTTTCTTTCCTTCTCCTCCTCTTGCAGCTTGCTCTTCAGCTCCTGGTTACTTTTTTCAGCCACGTGGAAGGCATCCATGGCTGCTATCCTCTTCCCCTCTTCCTCCTTCATCTACCTGTGGCAGTAATTGGTCATCTCCTCCACCCAAAATGAGGCTTGAATAGCCTGTCGAGAAAGAGAACATGGATTAAAAAAAAAAAGAAAAAAAAAAGAAAAAAGAAAAAAAAAAAGGGTTCAAGTAAAAAAAAAAAAAAAAAAAAAAAAAACATGGCTAGATATCTCTTCAAGCTGAGGAAGACCTTATGCCTCTTTATAGAACGAAGCTCGGCCATATCGCTAGGAAGCAAAAGAGCCTGCTCCACCGCGTTAGCCACGTAGCCAACCGTCCCTCCTTGGAAGTCCCTTATGGAGGCACTGGCTAGCAGAGGTGCCCCATCCAGCATTGGGGCAGGGAGCCAGGCTAGGAGCGCATCCTGAGGTTCACTCCTCTTTTTAGCCCCCCTTTGGCCCATTTTGGCTTGTTTGGCCGCTCTTTGGGCCTCATCCTCTTGAGGGTGGTGGGTTTTTCCAACTTACATCACTTCCTTGCCTTTAGACTCCCTCTTCCTTTTTAGGTCGGCTGGTCTAAACTGGAGAGGCAGGGCAGGTGAGGGAGTAGGAGTTTTAGTTTAGGCTGCCTTCCCAGGTGCGTCCTTCCCCGGTTGGGACTCTATTAGGTCTAGCAGACTGGACTTTGGCTTGCGTTGAATCCCCATCTTGTTAAGTATAGTTGTGGGTGGATGGCCGAGGTTGAAAGTTGAAGTATCTGGGGACAAAGCTTGATTGAAGACTTCAAACTCGTCCTCGAAATCAGGTACTTCAACTACTTCTTCCTCTTCGGTGTTGGTAGGGTGAGAAGAGGTAGCCGCTCCGGTTGTCCGTTGTGGTGGCGAGGCTACTTTTGGTATGCCTTTAGGTATGGGCTCAGTGGTGAACGTGCCTTCTGGAACAGGGCCGGAGATCAGAAAACTTGGAGTTGCTACACTGATTCGGTGCAGTCGAGGATCTCTGGCTCTGATTACACATTTCGGCGCCTGGAAAGTCTTGGAAATTGGAACATAGTGCAAAATCAAGTGAGCGGCCCTTAACTGTCCGTCTATATGGACAAATACCTCGGCCTTCAAAATCTTGTCCAAGCTAGGTTGATTCACAAGATTGAAGTTAGGCACAATGGCGTTTTCATCTGCAAAACCACAAAGAAAAACAGAAATAATCAAAGGTATTGTTAGCAAAAAAACAGAATTAATCAAAGGTAAATTTATATGCAAACATTCAAACCTAGACCTAAGACCCCACCTAGCTTCCCTTCTCTCGTCGAGCAAGGGAGGTCATCGCTCCACTCCCCTGATAGGATCAAAAAGTCCTTTTTTAAGCCTTTGTTGGAATCAAGAAGGCATTGGATGAGCCTGACCTTGGGGTACCTAGATTTTAGGTAATATCCCTGCCCGGTTAGGTGATGGAAGTTGTAAATCCAGTTTACGTCGTGGTGGGTGAGGTTTAAGCTCATTCTCTCATTAAGGGCATCTACACAACCTAATATTCTAAACATATTAGGGGCACATTGGGTAAGAGCTAACCTATGGGCCCTAAGGTAGTCCCTGGTTACGGTACCCATGGGGATTCTCATCCCGCCCTCTATGAAGGCAATCATCGGGATTACTACTTCTCCCTTTTGCCTATCTAAGTGTCATTGCCCCTCTTTACTGTACCTAATACCTACTCCTCGAGGGATCCTATACCGAGCTCTAAAGCTCTCTATTCCCTCCTCAAAGTCTACCAAGCTTTTGAATCTACCCATTCCTAAGGGAAAATTGGACACACTTAGAATATAATGGAAAGGAAGAAGAGCCGAGGAGGAAAGGACACTAAGAAAAGAAAAGTGTGTGGAAAAATAAAACAAAAAGGATTTATGGAAACTTACAGAAAAAAAAAAAAAAAAACAAAAAAAAAAAACAAAAAAAAACAAAAAAAAGAAGAAGAGTATCCTCGGACGGGCTTTTGGTATTTGTAAGAGCACGAGTGAGTTGGAAGGTTTGGCAGGTTCAGTGTATATGCACTAGAGCTAAGTGAATGCAAAAGTAAGGTGAGTGATTGATTTGAGTAATATTTATATCAACGAGAAAGCTACAAAGCAGGAAAATTCCCGCCCAAGTCCCGGCAGAATCCTCAGTGGTTGGATCTGCATCGTGCCGTAGAACGTGGGGGACAAGTAGCCGTAAAAATTTAATGAATAGCGTGTCACGCATGCCGAAGCGTCAAGAGCGTGTCTTGGGCAGTTAAAAAGGCGTATACATCGACAGAGGTGATGTGTGATGGGCACGGACTAGCTAGGGTGACATCGAAATCCTCTTTTCTTCTCGAGGAACCAGAAAGAATAATTTTGAGGGGCTATTGTAGGGGTATTGGGCCCAGGAGCTCGTTATCCGTATATGCATTGGGCCTGAAACCCAAGCCGAGGACTAGGGATTGTTCAAGGAAGAGTAAACATTGTCAAGGGAGTCCATGTTAGTAGATGACGAGGTCAGTTTTGGTTGTATTGGCATAGAAGGGTAGGTCGAGGATAAGGGTCACCTCGGATAGACAAAGCCGAGGTCTGAGTAAGTGGCCTGCCGCCCAAGGGGATGTTCCAAGAAGTTCTGCTGGCACAGATAAGCACTGCAAGAACAAAGTACAAAAGGGAGTCCTAAAATATCTAAGGAGAAAGCTGCTACCACCGCATTAATTGCTCTACAGCTAACTCTCTGGCCGCATTAATGTGGAGGTGATACCTGAACAGTGGCTTTCAGCCTTACAACTACTACCTAAATACTTCATGAAGGTACTGATGGGACAAGTATCAAGACCAACCATCTGGCCTGCACGTTGAGAGTGGAGATGAAAACAGAAAAGAGTATAAAAGAAGAAAGAAGGAATGAGAGAGGGGATCGGAAATTTGTAAGAGAAAGTACTGTAATAGCTTAAACCATATCTGTAACTATTTCTAATCAATATATACTAGAACAGATCTCCTCAGACTATGCTGAGGACAAATTTATTTAGAGAACTCTAGTCCATTTCTGTTTGATTATCTTTTAAAATTCATTTTAACTATTATCCCACTCATTAAAGCCTAGTTTTTCAACTCACTCTTTACAAATTCATTGTATTAGGCTTTTTGGGCTTGGATCCAATCATACTTTGGGTTTAGGGTCCAAAACGCACCCTTACAGTAAGTATATTCATTTGTCGGTTCCATTTTGTTTTTAGATTGAAACTCCTACCTGTCTAACACATTCGTCAGTTTCAGAGATGGATACTTTGAAAAACAAGTAAGCTGCAAAGAACAGGCAGGAAGAGATTAAGAAGGCTGCTGCTTTAAGGGCCCAAGGTGGGGAGTCGTCGGCCTTGCCCCCTCATATATCTAGGAAGAGGAAGCACCCTTCCGAGTTCCAGTCATCGGGAAAGAATGCCACCAGCCCCTTCACTTGTCCGAAACCTCACGAGGTTGTTGCTGATGCTCCTCGCCATGGCATTAGGAAGGGTCTTATGACCTCCCAAAGCCACATTGCCTCTCCTCCTCTTCCTTTGTTGGTGAAGGATAGGGAGTATGCAGTGGATACTACTCGATCCATCTTTCGGGATGCTGATTTGGACGAGTGTTTGGAGCATAAGACCGACCCTTTGGGTGACTTCGGTCTTTTTGACATGATGAGGGTATGTTGTACTATCGTTGCTTCGTCCGTTTTTTCATTTGTTCCTTTTGTATTTCATTCGTCCCCTTTGAATTACATTCGTCCCTTTTTGTCAGGGCTTGGTGAGGATGCGGTCTCCAACAATCTCATTTGGTTTATCTTGTGTAGTCTCCATGTGATGAATCTCCTTAAAATTGTTGATGCAAACACAATAATAATGAAAATAACACAAAGAGAAATGGAATAAATACTTTTGAATAATATTTATTTGAAATAAAAAATACACAACACTATTTAGACTAAGGCATGACACTCGTTCTCTGTAAGGAAATTCAAGCCCTTAGTTGGCTAAACTTTGTAACCAATTTAAACCTTCTTTGACTTGTCTCCCCCAGGTTACAACAGTTCAACAAATGTCGTCTAGCTAGAACAACATTTACATAAAGTGTTCAAGCGCAAAGTTCCACTAGAAATAACACTCTTCCTTGCCAAGAATCTCTATACTTTTTAGGGTGTAAAATGCTTGTTATTGCTGTTTTTTTTTTTTTTTTTTTTTTTTTTTTTTTTTGGTGTAATGTTGTAACTTGTATTGGGTCTGAATGGGTTTATTTATACGTTTAATGGGCCTTACGAAATTGATTACCTAAATTGGTCTAATTAATTAGGTCTATAATTCTTATGTAGTGGATGTGATGTTTTTTTTTTTTTTTTTTTAGAAAGATAGTGGATGTGATGTTGATAGGCTAGAGTTACACAATTAATGGATAAGATAAGAATTTTCTAAAGGTATAAATAGGTGCAACGGTTAGTCCATTAAATAGGTGAATGACTCTTAATTTTTTATAGTAAAAATGCTATTTACTTACCAATAGATAGGCTATTTATTTTGAATGTATCTAACCCAAAATTTTCTCTAATACATATCAGTCTATTAATCACCACAATTAAAAAGAATAAATAGAATCTCTCTCATTTTCAATATGGGATAAAATATTTTACTAACCCCTTATCTTTCATATTAACTCTCATATATTTACATTTATATTGTCATATTTTTTCATTTTAATTAAATAATGTTAAAATGCAAAAACATTAAAGTATAAACATTTTCCTCTTTTTTTCTTTTTTCTTTTTAATTCCTGGCCTTTACTGTATTAGGATGGCAGAAATTGTTTGACAACAATTATTTCTAGGAAATTAGCATCCCCTGAAAGGTGCTTTTTTCCCATAGAACTTTGGCAATTTTGACAACACCGCAACAGCCAACAGGTTTATTTTACAAAAGCGAGTGGTTGATCCAAATATTCTCGAAGCTAGTATAAGGAAAAGAGTACTGAGTTTTTTGCTCTAGGCTTCAATGTTGGGTGCAAACCAAGTAACATAATTATAGTCGTTAAATAACATAAACCTCCAACGGACGAACCCCTTTTTTTTTTTTTAACAAATGAAGGTTTCTAGATTTTTTTGAGTATTTAATATTCTCATCCCATACACTTTAAGTTATTACAGGGAGAAATTCCTTAGAGACAGGGACGGAGCCATTCTTTGGCTTTGGGGGCCAGTGGCCTCCCCTAAAATTTGGAAAAAAAATTATTACTATATAAACCTAAGAAAACCCAAGAAAATAAGCCCCCTAACAAAATCAACAATAAGGAAGTTACAAAATTTAGCCTAATCTACCAATTTTATCAAAAAAAAAAAAAAAAAAAAAAAAAAAAACCTAAATGAAAGAGACGCTTAACTGCAGCACAACTTGGCAGCAGATTAAGCACACTTCTAGCACAACACATATGACAAAGCTGCACTTTAGCCTCAAAATCTGGTATTTCTATCTCTCTCTCATTTGAGCAGGAGATCTCTATCTTTTCACTTTCTCAATTCCCTTATACCATCTGAAATAGAGAAGAGAGGGGCAAAGAGCTTAACGCCTCTATCTTTCTCTCTTTATCTGTTTGAATAATGACTCATGTGTTGTGCAGTGACTCAGTACATTGAAAGATATTATCTCTACAATAAAAATAAAAAAACTAGTGGATCAAAGGGTCCAAAATTACAGTTTGGATAAAAAATTTCACCTACGTTCCTGCAACTATTTAAGTATAGCAATACATACATGAGGCGGGACCCAATTATGTTAGTGGGTGATTATTATTATTATTATTATTATTATTATTATTATTATATGTTTATATAAATTGAATTTGTTTTAGCCACAAATGATACAAAATAGATAAATTGTATAGTTAATAGTTGTGTTTTTGTCTTTGTTGACAGTATGTTAATACTAATTGAAATTTCATAACTTTTTCAATTTTTTTTCTCGAAATTTCATAATAATTTTCTTTTTATACTACAGCCCCCCTAACTCGGGATCCTAGCTCTGTCCCTGACACCAAGATACTGGTAAGAGGTTTAAAATATTATTCATGATATGTAATAGATATATAAGCATACAAAAGAATATATATAAATATGTATATGTAGTCATGATTTGATGGTAGAGAACAATTATCATTAATAAATGTTATAGTTTTCACATTCACTTATAAATTACCTAGTTAGTGAAATCATTAAGTCCCATGTGTGATATAAATAGTAAGGGTCAATGGTTAATACATGAATGTGACGTGGTAGTTTAAAAATATTAGTGCTTTGTCAAACCGAGTGGCTTTGTCAAAGAATCGGCAAAGAATGTCCCAGCAACCGAGTGGCTTTGTCAAAGAATTGGTAAAAAATGTCACAATCATGAAAATTCCATTAAAAAAATTCAATCCAGCGGCTTTGTCACAATCAAATTCAATTAAAAATCCAGCGGCTTAATTGTCACAATCAAATTCAATTAAAAATGGTAGTTGTCACATATAGAACTTAACAAATTCTTTCTCTTTCTATAAGTCCTAATGTCCCAAGCTCGTACGAGTGTACGACACATTGAACACATCCCAAATATAGCTCACTCCTGTTCCTTTTTGAGACCCCAATGTCTTCATATTCTATGGCTCAACTTCCTTCCACCCAATTGTCCTTTACCTCTACTCCCCCAAACGAGTGAGAATATTTTTTTTATTAACAAATTTTCTAATTATATATACTTTTGTTGGTTTCATACAATTAATTTTCTCTTGTTACTGCAGGTATCAAATGTCTTTTATTTCACACGTTAAACTCGCTGCTCAAATACTTGGCCTGGTCATCCTCATCATCACACTCATTCTCACATTTCGCAGGTTATTAACTAACAACACTGCTATTAATGCCCAAATTCTTCCTGGCAGTAACCTTGCTGGCAGTGATGGCGTTACCAACAGCAGTAGCCATGACAATATCCAAATGATAGCTCTGAACGTCAATCTTGTTACTATGTAGGTTTTAAATAACTTGTAGCTTCCAATATAAATAAGTTGAAACAGAGTGTGCACTGCTCTGTTTTTGTTGCTTTGTTTGAATTACGTGGTGTATATCAGTAAATAGTCTTTGTTGTGAGGTTTACTACATATTATATATATGTTTTGTGTATCTGTTTAGTCCAATACTTGTTAAGGGGTTATGAAAATTTGAACTGTTTGGTTTTCTGATTGTTTTAGTACAACTTACAAGTCATGCTCTGTTTTTCTTCTTCCTCCAAAACTTGTTGAGGTTCATAAAATATGAATAATAGTCTGGATCTGGGCTTTTTTTTTTCTCTCTGTTGACCAGTTTAGGAAGTTTTTATAAGGAGAAATTGATTTGGGTCTCCAAAACCAAATCTTCCGTTTTGGGCTCACAAAATATGTGGATTTGTTTTAAAAGGCCCAAATCAACATGGAGAGTCACTTTTTTTCAACATCTTTTTTTAGGAATTGTTTTTCAGTTGTTTTCCTAATCTCCAATAAGAAATGATGATTGATGAATCCCTCTTTTATATAATCTGGAATTAATTTCAATTTTTCCCCTAACAGAGGACACAGAAAAAAGTTTTCATTTGGACATGTTTGCCTTGTCCAATGGAGCTATCTTTCTCTTATCTTATATGGTACAACAGAGTTTTACACTACGTGCTTCTTTGGACTAATTTAGTTTAGGCAAGATGCACAAGCAATGTCTAAATATTTATTTTTCAAAAAGGACAAGAGGGGAGGAGGCGTTGGGGCACAGGGACCACCATTGTTCTGGTTGGAGTACTTAAAACCATATTTTAATCAAAGCAAAAGGGGTACTAGGTGACAATTTGTTGCAATTTAGTTTGTCCAATTCGAAACTAGTTGGATTCTAAAAAAGGGGGAATATATATATATATCCAAACCTAGTTGGATTCTAAAAAAGAAAAAAAATATCCACAGTAGTTAAAAAGATATAACATTCATGCCTTCCTCCACGTTGATCCATTTTGTAAGCTAAATTATTAGTTTCATCTTTTGAAATTTTAAGGTCTTAGACTTTTTATTTATTTATTTTTATTTTAAAAAACACTAGAATTTCAACTTATAGAATCTATTCTATGATGATTACTCTTATTAATTAGGTTAAAATATAAATCAATTTTTAGGTTGCGTTTGGGAAGTGAGTTTAAAGTCAATTTATTTTACTATTTAGTTTATTTTTACTACTATTAATGGGTCTCATTGCACTTTTTGGTATTATCCATTGGTCCTATTGTATTATTTTAGTTACATTTTACTTTTATCTACAGTACTTTCAACAAAAAATTTTCAGTTTCAATTAAATAAGTTGTTCTCAAATGGAATTTTAATGTAACAAGTGGCCTAAAGTTTTACACCAATTAATGCTTTCGCATTCCTTTAAAAAGGGGTAAAATATATATTTACATTAGCTCAAATGCTGGAAAAATTTTGTCACATCAGATTTTATAAATTGAGCAACATTTGAGCCGGAAGGAATCAATACTCTTGGAGAATATCATAGTCATAGGAGTCAATGGAAGACCGGAAGAATATCCATACCAAACATTAAGTTTGCGACTCGATCCTAAAGTTGGGTTAATCAGGCCTCTAAGTATTTGGTTGACTATTTGGAGCTTTAATATGCTCCTTTTATCTCTAATTTTCCTTAAGTGGTATAAAAAAGGAAACAAAAAAAAAAAAGATTTAAGCAACACAATTTTATTCTAAAACAAATAACAACAGTAGTTATTAAAAAAAATTTACAACATACAAACCCACCGTAGAAGATCTGTGACCTTGTGTGGGAATTTGGTGGGGTAGGGAATTGGCCATGGAAATGAGGATTGAGAAAAGGGTTTTGAAAAAGAGTTTTTTCACACTTCAAACATGATAAATTAATGAGAAATGTATAATCTTCGACTGACTTAAAATATTCTGCACAAATCTAAACTAATTACTCTTTTATGTGTAAGGGTGTTAAAATACCTAGTATTCTCAAAAAAAAAAAAAAAAAAACAAAACAAAAATCCTTTGTGGCTTGTTAGAAAATCAAATTTCACATGGGATACTAATAATAATATTAGGATTAATCATAGTACTTTTTTTTTTTTTAAGAAACAATCATAGTACTTAATAACATAGTAAACAAAATTTATACCACGTTAAGGGTGGCTTCAAGTCATTGAAGTAGTTTTTTATTTAGGGTTCGTTTGGATAGAACTTATTTTGCTAAAACTGAAAACTAAAAACACTGTAGCAAAATAATTTTTAAATGTGTGAATAGTACCGTGTGACCCATTTTTAATGAAAAAGTTGCTGAAAAGTGAAGTTTGTGGGTCCATAAACAGTACACCCGTGCACTGTTCACGAGAGAAAAGTCAACATAAGCGGCTAAAAAAAAAAAAAAAAAGAGAAAACGCAGGAGAAGAAAACGCAGCCGTGAATTAAGTTGGATCCAAACAGATACTTAATGAATTCTTGTCTCTACATTAACATTTAAGTATTTTACGTCTATCTTTCTAAAAAAATAAAAAAATAAAGTATTTTACGTCTATCAAGTATCTTTTTGAAACAATTTTAAGTATAATAATGATTTTGAAACAAAAATAAAAAATAAGAACCAAATATACAATTCAACCAACCATTTTTAACAAAAATTATCCAAAAGCTGACAAATTCCAATGAATTTAAATTTTTTTGAGTAACAGTTAAAAAAAAGTAAGTGCCAAAATTGATAATTAAAATAACATCTATAGTAAATACTTTTTTTAACAGTTAGAACAAATAAATGGTGGGAAACTATAAAAAGCTCTGCTGAAGAAATGAATAAATGATGATGGCCACCCTCCTTCATAAAAAACAAAAGCAATTAAGCAACTCAAACGAATTTTTTCTACTGTCACTATCACTTCTTTACTAAACCAAATTAAATTATTAAGAGAGTATATCACATCACATCTATAATGCAATAGACATGTCGTCTTTTATGCAAAGTGTAAAATGGAAAGAAAGTCTTTATGGGATTATTGTCTAATATGAAACTAATTCACAGCAAAGTTTAGGATATGGATGTGAAGAGGAAAATGGACAAAGGAGGTGAGGGTGAAAATTTTAGTTCCTTTATTCATAATTTTTTAAGGTGAAGGGGGATAATTTGAGGGTATTTGAAGGGAGTTAACTCCTCCAAAATCTACCTTTTTAAATTCCCCCAATTTGAGGGATTTTGGAAGAAATATGATTCGATTTAAAAAAAAAAAAAAATTCATTTTTTTCTTTAATGTTTTTTAAGTATAGGATTTAATAAAAAATTACATACTTACCTTTTTCTTATATATTATCCTCTAATCTCATTTCCGCTTTACAACCAAACAAAGATAAGACTTTGGCATATGAATAAAGTTTTCATCAAAAAAGGAAGTAACCATATGGAAGGTAAGGAAAAGAATTGTAATTTTTCCTCCATTTTTTTGGATTATTAGAATGATATAAGTGGCGGAGTCATGTTGTAAAAATTTTATACATACATACATACACACACATATATATATGTTAGGTCTATATGTTTTATCGTTGTCAAACTGTGCCAAATTGTGTGCCTAGTTGTGAGTTTTGATGTATTTTAAAATGGTAATTGAAGATTTAGTTGATGGCACAAAGACTACTTAAAAACAGTTCACAAAAGCGAAGTTTTAGTGACCTTGACTCCAGTCTCGATTCCACTTGATTGATCAAGTTTCGGATGAAGTGTTTGTTTCCTCAACTACATCTCAATCTATCAAGACTATGAAAATTAGCAATGCAAAAGGCCCAATAAATTGTCAGTTTCATGCCCAATTTGAGCCCTATTTGTTTGATATAAAAAGGACATTATAAGTCATCTCAAGAGAGGATTTTCAGGGAAAGATAAATAATAATAAAAACTCCATTTTTGTGGCTATGATTGTGTAGATGTTCTGGAGTAATAAAAGGTTTTCTTTGTAATTTGCCTACGAGTTGTAGAGTTTAGGAAAATGTTTTTCCTTTGATTGTAATAACCTTGCTTGCGATAGTAGATTTACTTCACTAGGAAAATTTCACTTCCATGGTTTTTACTTTGGGATAAGTTGTTTCATTGAGATTTCTTAGGTTAATATATTATGGTTTTCTTTATTCCATTGCTCTTAATGTTGATTGAAAATATTGGTGTTGATTGTTTGACCAATGCTTGAAGCATAATTTGATTAACTAATTACTTAGCTTAAAATTGGCTAATTAATAAAACATGGATCTAAACCCCCCCCCCCCCCCCACACACACACACACACAAGAATTTAATGTTTGATCATCAAAATTTTGAGCACCCAAAAAAATTGAACTAGGAGCATCTCCAATAATGTCTTTAAATTTTTTCAATGTTTGGAGAATGAATAGTATTGCCTACCATTCTGTTACAATGTAGCCACGATTGCACTTAAGTCATCAACACCAATACATTTTCTGCATTCAACAACACTCAAATCTTGAAACCCAGATTTTATCATCTAACAACTCCCAAATCTCAAAACCATATTTTATTATCCAACAACACCCAAATCAAACACTCTAAATTTTTCTTGTATTACCCGTCATTAGACTCAGATAACCCAACCATGTTACCCACTATTAGACCGATCAGTGGTTGGGTTTAGTACTGGGTTTTGTGGTGGCTTTGATTAGGCAGTGGTAACTTCAATCAAATGGTGCCTGGACAAGAAGAGGAGAGAGACGTTTAGAGTGAGGCAGGGAGAAATAGTGAAGAAGAAGAAGAAAAAAAAAAGAGGGGGAGAGTTGTCCGTATAAGAGAAAAGAGAGAGAGAAAAAAAATTGAATAAAAAATTATGAGAATGAATATTTTATTTTATTAAAATTGTATAGAGAAGCTACCATGCTCTCCACACCAAGAAAGCAATTGTAGCAACTAAAAAACAGGGAAAATTTTGCATTTTAGAAAGACTATTGGAGTTTATTTTTCGGGTTTTCTCTCCAAAAAAAAAAAAAAAAACAAGTGGCCTAGGTAACCCCATAGAAAGAATTTTTTTACAAAAACTGTACACTTTTTCTTTATTAATTAATTGTTTCTTTGATCATAATTGTTTTTTTTATGCAGACAATGATTAAATATTATGCTTTGATTTATTAAAAAAAAAGTAGAATTATTAATATATTTTTTTAGATATGTTTTTTTGCACTTGAGTAAACTAGACTATTTTTATATATACTAAATTACTAATTAGAGCTTAGAAAGATCATAAAATAAAAAGTAAAAATAAGAGTAAAAAGAGAAGAAGAATATGAAAATGATGAGTATATCTTTATTGGTTTATTGCTATCATAGTTTAACTGGTTGAAAAGTCAATTTTGCGGCAAAAACTAGAGAAATGTTCTTTCTGCGATAGAAACAAAAAATAAGCCCAGTTTGCAGCGTCGTCCCTTGGACTTTGAAGTCAATGTTTGTGCACAAACTGACTGCGGCAAAATGGGACCATGGAGCCCATTCCATGGGAGCATCAAGCCTAACTTCTTTCTTAGAAAAACCCTAAACTAAACTGAAGAGGTTAAAATATGCCATGACGGACTCAGGGCAGGATAGGCCTGACGGTTCCACATCTGTGGGCCGATAGGAGACAGGCATAAATCATTCTATCACTGATGTGGACGGATCCGAATGGACGGATGGAACATGGACGGACCGAGTGTCCATTTGGCAGCCAGAAACCCTAGATGGGAATACTTGCGACACACGTTTGGTCATTCTAGAATCCCAAGGCAAATGGAATCCTAGCACGAAGAGGATTCCGAAAGATACACGCATTAATCAAGATCTTCCCTACAAGGAAATAACTTGCTCATCACGTTTGGGATTATTCAAGAAGATCCCTATAAGGAAAAGACTTCTACGCCAAGTATAAGAGGTCAACCCTCTACTACTATAAAAGGGGGAATACCTTCACAAATCGAGGTACGCATAATTTACCCTCTCTAGCACTCTAGAGTTGTGAGAAGTTCTAACTTAACCTTCGGAGGGTGTTCGGCCGGCACCACACCGGTGCTCTCTGGAAGGTTCTCTTTTCCATTTTGCAGGCGTTGCTTCAAGCTAGGAAGGTCGTGCAATTCACTGGTGATCTTACAGCATCATCAGTTGGCGCCGTCTGTGGTAACGCTGCGTAATTTGAAAGCCATATTATTGCATCCCGGACAAAGAGTTGCATGGTACTTACTTGCTCGATGGCGACCACCAACAACGTTCAAGGAGACGAGCCGCGACCCACTGCCCTGAAGAGGCAAGTCCAGACCCTCACAGCCGCAGTAGAATGCCTTACCAAACAAAATCATGATCTGGAAGAACAGTTACACCAAAAGAATGCGAGGAACGGCACTCAAGAGGAGGATCAAGAAGGTACCAGTGCCGAGCAAAGGGACAGAGAAGGGCCGGAAGGTAGCAACGCCCCGAGCCGACCCGAGAGACAAAATTTTAGTATCCCATCCCTCACGGATGCAACCCCACCATATATTGCTGCGGAGATGCAGGCAATGAAGGAGCAGATGGAGATCATGATGAACGCCCTCAAAGGGAGGGTCTCTAGCGACCTTGACGATCTAGTCAACCGCGCCGACTCACCTTTCACTGCGGCCGTCAACTCCTTCCCCCTACCACAGAAATTTCGTATGCCGCAGATCGACAACTACGACGAGGCGAAGGACCCTCTGGACCACTTAGAAACCTTTAAAACCTTGATGCACCTCCAAGGAGTAGCAGATGAGATAATGTGTAGGGCTTTCCCGACGACGCTAAAGGGAGCTGCAAGGATTTGGTTCAGCCGACTTACGCCTAACTCCATCAACACCTTCAAGGAACTAAGCGCCCAGTTCACCTCGCATTTCATTGGAGGACACAGGTACAAAAAGTCTACAGCATGCTTGATGAACATCAAGCAGCGAGAAGAGGAGACCCTAAGATCTTACATAACCCGTTTCAACAAGGAAGCGCTCTCAATCGACGAAGCTGACGACAAAATACTTGTAGCAGCCTTCACAAACGGGTTGCGAAAGGGTAAGTTCCTGTTCTCTTTATATAAGAATGACCCAAAAACCATGTCGGACGTGCTTTACAGGGCCACCAAGTATATGAATGTTGAAGATGCGTTGTTGGCTCGCGAAGAAAAGCCAAAGAAAAGGGAGAGACAAGAAGATACGCGGCAGGATAGAGGACGTAAAATGGCGAGAACAGGGGAACAAAAGGATGATAGACGCTCCAAACCCCCTCTGGGCAGGTTCACAAGCTTTACCCCATTAACTGCCCCAGTCGACCAGGTCATAATGCAAATTAAAGATGAAGGATCCTTGACCTTCCCAGGCAAGCTGAAGTCAGATCCTAACAAGAGGTCTAGAGACAAGTATTGCCGATTCCACCGCGATCACGGCCACGACACGGCCGACTGTTATGACCTAAAGCAACAGATTGAAGCTCTTATCCGACAAGGAAAATTGCAAAGGTTTGTCCGTAAGGAAAGGACGGACCCCCCCCCCCCCAGGAACAGGCTCCCAGACGAGAGAATGAACGTCCAAGACCACCTATAGGAGATATACGAATGATCGTAGGGGGCACGACAGCCGCTGGGTCGTCCAAAAAGGCTAGGAAAACTTACCTCAGGATGGTACAGAGCGTCCAATTAACAGGATCCGTACCAAAGATAGCACGAATCGACAATCCAATCATTGGGTTCTCAGAAGAGGATGCCCGGAGGTTACACCATCCGCATGACGACGCGCTTGTCGTCAGCTTGCAAGTGGGAGACTACAACATACACCGGGTTCTGGTCGACAATGGCAGCTCGGCAGATATCCTGTATTACCCGGCCTTCCAGCAGATGAAAATCGACAGAGAACAGCTGATCCTGGTAAATACCCCTCTCATAGGTTTCGGAGGGACGAGAGTGTTCCCCCTTGGTGCTGTCACATTGGTAGTAACCATAGGAGACTACCCCCGACAAATCACCAAGGACGTAACATTCCTCGTAGTCGACTGCTCGTCCGCTTACAATGCTATTATAGGACGACCTACTCTTAACTCCTGGAAGGCTGCAACCTCAACCTACCACTTAATGATCAAGTTCCCTACAGAGTATGGAGTAGGAGAACTACGCGGAAATCAGGTGGCAGCGCGAGAATGTTACATTGCCATGTTAGAAATGGAGGACCAACAACAAACGATGTACATAGAAGAACAACGGGCGGTAGCAGAGCCGATTGAAGAACTAGAAGAGCTAATTCTTGACGAATCAAGACCCGAACGAACGACAAGAATGGGGACGTTGGCCAGCCAGCCAATACGTCAAGTCTTAGCAGCGTTCCTTAGGATGAACCAAGACGTGTTCACCTGGAGCCACGAGGACATGCCAGGGATTGATCCCTCAGTCATAGTCCACAGGTTCCCCTTTCCCTCCAAACTTTCAAATTTAATCTCTTACTTTTTTTTATCAAGAAAGGAATCATATATATGAAAGGTAGGGAAAAGAAACCTAATTTTTCCACTATTTTGTTTGGATTATTAGAATGATATGAGAGAAAGGTTCAGTAGTGGATTCACGGACCAAAAATTTTGATTTTATTTCTTTATTTTATATACATATTGAAGAATTTAATATTTGGGCATCAAAATTTGAGCCCAAAAAAAATGGTGTTAATCCAATGAAAAAAAATGGTAGATGAATATTTATATATTCTTTTTTAGATATTATTTTTTGCACATATTCAATGTAAACTAAACAATATTTATATACTAATTAAAGTTTAGGAAGATCACCGGATGATATTCATGAAAATGAAGAAAAGTAAATAGAGAAGAAGAATATATGAAAATGATGAATTCTCTTTAATCTTATATATATTTCGTAGTATTGAAAGATCACCTACGTGTAACTATAATATATAGTATAAACATTTTCCTCTCGTTTTATTCCTGGCCTTAATTTATTGTATTGGGAAGGCACAAATTGTTTGACAACAATTATTTCCAGGAAATTGGCATCCAGTTGAAAGGTGATTTTTTTTTTTTTTTTTTCCATAGGACTTTGGTGGCAATTTTGACAACACCGCAACAACCAACAAGTTTATTTTACAAAAAGGAGTGGTTGATCCAAATATTCATGAAGCTATGAGGAAAGGAATACTAAGTTTTTTGCTCTAGGCTTCAATGTTACAAACCAAGTGACATCACTATACTCTTTAAATAGCATTAACCTCTCAAAGGACGAACTTTTTTTTAATATTTCTTTTACAGGTGAGGGTATCTTTGAGTATTTGATTATTCTCATAAGTGTATATATACCAGTGGCAGAGCCAGAATCTTAGTTCAGGGGGGGGGAAATTAAATTGAAATTATTAATAAATATTTATAACAAAATAAATAGAAAATTGTAAACTAATGTAAATGTCATGATTTTTTTATTTTTTGAAAAAGAGATCCCCCTTCTCTTTCCAATGTCACTAAACCAGTTTTGTATTCTTAAATGCATTCCTTCTTTTCATCGAAAGATGATCCTGAAGAGAGACATGTGAGGAATGATAAACTAGTTTGCTTACACAATTTAATATATTGTGAAAATTATTGTGTTTCTTACCATGTAAATAAATTAAATAAAAAATAAATGACAAAAGAATTATGAGTCTATGAAAGTATATTAGCGAGAAAGTAAAAAGTGGAACAAGCCAAAGCTAAAAGTTCTTTTGACTTGTTGACTTTGCTGTTTCTAGATCAACAATAAAAAATAAAAATAAAAAGACTTTGACATGTTAGGGAACTCCTTGCTCACTTTGTTACGGTGCCATATTCTTTTGTTTTAACACCAAGTTATTATAGGAAGAATCCTTTAGAGATAACACTAAGATGCTTACAAGAGGTTTAAAATATTATGCATATGTAATAGATATATGAGCATACAAAAGAATATATATATATATGGTTTGTTAATAAAGAACAATCATGTATAATAAATGCTATAGTTTTCACATTCAGTAGTATGTTACCTAATTAGTGAAATGATTAAGTCCCACGCCTCAAAAAAAAAATGATTAAAGTCCCACATAGGATAGAAATAGTAAGGGTCAGCGGTTAAAATATGATTGTGACCAAATGAAGACAAAAATTGAACAAATCCAGCCTAGGAATTCATACATAAGATTCTCTTTCAACAAAAATTGAATGCCAGTCACAATCAAGACAAAGACAAATTCTTCAACATGGCAAAACGGGTCAAAATTTTCTGACCCGACCCGTTTGACATGTAACCCGATTGACCCGTTTAAAAATGACCCGTTTTGACCCGCGACCCAATTGACCCAACCCGACCAGAGCCAGCTAAATGCTAGAGCAAGAAATGCGGTCGCCTAAGGCCCCAAGTAAAAAAAAAGGTCTCCAAATTTTAATCAATAGGGTTATTTATAATCAATAAATAAAATAATATTTTTTTACCAGATGAAAAACAAATAAAAAAGAGAGAAAAATGCAACATACACAATATTTTTCACAACACTTTTATAACTAATGTTAAGTAGTAGGTTGTTATTGATGGCAAAAATAATAATTATAGTAATATTTTCAAATATAAAACAAAAAGCAACTTAAAATCTAGGATTTGTTGTAAAAAATATTGTGAATATTGCACTTCTAAAAAAATAATAATAATAAAAGTTGAGTTAGCAAACTTTTACTAGTTCTCATCTAAGTCTACCACTAACACCATTTTTTTACTTACCACTATTAATCTGCCACATCAATAAGTATGAAAAATTTTGTCAAACTTTTTCTGTCTATAAAATTTCTAAAAAAAGAAAAAATTCTACGTAGTTCATATTAATTAGTAGTAATTTTGCATCTAATACAAGATAATCAATTTTCGCCTTAAGCCCCCAAATGCATCAAGCCACCCCTGAACCCGACCCGCCTATTTTGCCACGTCTACCAACGTTGAGTAGATTGAGATTGAAGTGTAATTCTTATAAAATATTTACTTATTCTTCTTTACTTAATATGTTATGTACTCCATTATAGTTTGTCATTATTTACTTGTCACCTTCATTTTCTCTTCCTACTTTAAACAAATCGAAGATTATACCAAGATTAGCTTCTAGAAAGCTGGAACAAGAGTTGCACCAAATTTGGGTATCAAGTGTTTAGTGGTAATTGGTAAGTGGTAACAGTATCACTAGTGAGAATCTAATCACAGTTAAGGAACTCATAAACAATTGACAGATTGCATCTATTTCAAAAAAAAATTTGTTTGAAAAATACTGGTCAACTCGACCCGTCTCGCGACCCGACTCGACCCGCGACCCGATTGACCTGCAACCCAATTGACCCGTTTTGACCCATGACTCGAATGACCTGCAAACCCTATTGACCCGACCCGAACCCGACCCGACTCGCCCGTTTTGACACGTCTACAAATTCCTACTCTTTCTATAAAAAGAAAAAGATTTCTTTCCTAATAAGAGTCATACAAATGAATGCAGATTTTCTAAGCTCATGAATGCAGATGAATAATCACAATCAAATGAACAACTTACTATTTCTAAGCTCTATAAGAGTCCCAATGTCCCAAGCTCCTACGACACATTGAATGCAACCCAAATGTCTTCATATTCTACGACTCCACTTCCTTCCACCCAATCGTCCTCTACCTCTACTCCCCCAAACGGGTGAGAATATATAGTAGAATAATTTTGTATTAACAAATTTTCTAATTACACAAACTACACGAAAGTTGCCCCTTTTTCATGGGAATTTACCTATCACAGAGATGCATGTCTTTCCTAATAAGAGTCATACAAATGAATGCAAATTTTCTAAGCTCATGAATGCAGATGAATATTCACAATCAAATGAACAGCTTACTATTAGGGGTGTTAATTCGGGTTAGCATGTCGGGTTTGTGTCGTGTCGAGGTAGGGGTATTCGACTAAATGGCTCAACCCTAACCCGACCCATTTAATAATCGTGTCATGATCCTTCAACCCTAACCCGACCTGTTAATAAGGCGGGTTGACCTAACCCAACCCATTTGACCCGCTTAATAAACGAGTTGTGTTGGGTTGACACGAATGTAACACAACCCATTTCAACCTGCATAATAATAAATATAACATCCATCTAGAAATAATTTTTTTTACATCCCAAATGCAGTGCATACACTTCAAGTCTTCAACTCACATTCAAAATAATATAATTCAACAAAAATATAATATTCATCTAGAAATAAATTCTTTACACTCCAAAATAAGTGCATACATTTCAACCCAAATTCAAAATAACATAGCTTAATAAAAATAAAATAACATAGTTCAACAAAAATATAATATCTTTAAAACTCGCCAAATGCTAAGTATCAATATTGAAAGAATTGGAGCAAAAAATAGGCTAATCCCAACTATGACTATGATTATCATCTATAGATTCTACTTTATAAACTATCTCAATAACCCTACTTGCAAGATATGCAGACGGTGTCCAACACTAATACAAACACCAAAAAAAAAAACACACGGCACAAGACAAAAGCTACAACCGTGGCCTTAACCAACAATTAATATATCTCATATATTAATAACAGCACATGGGTTCAAAATAAATAGAACAAAAACATTATGTAGAAAAAATTTCTACATAATTTTGAAACACCAAGAAAACGGTTTTCTTTAATTCTAAAACTCACTAAACACATGAGAGAGAAAGAGAGAGAGTAATAACCGGTTTGAGACTTTGAGTTTGAGAATTGGGCGTGAGACTATAAGATAGTAGAGTGAGTAGTACGACTGAAATAAAAAAATAAAATAAAATTAGATATTTATAAGAAGGTTTAGAGATCTAGGATTTGTAAAGTTTCAATTTCCAATTATATCCCTTGTAAGTTTTTGTAATTACTCACTTTTCTTTTTAAATTTAAAATATATGTTGGATATAAAAGGTATTTGACAAATCTAAAATAAAATAAATATTTATTTATTATACGAGTTAAATGGGTTGTGTTAAGTGGGTTATTTCAGATTGACACAAATAAATTGACGTATCAAACGTGTCTATTGCGGGTTACGCGGATTGACCTACTTATGAAACATTTCTTATCGTGTCACTTTCAGGTCAACCTGTTTATGACCCAAACCCATTAAGGTCCAACCCTAACCCACAAAAAACCGTGTCGAGTTCATGTCGTGTTCGCAGATTGGGTCGAACATTGTAAAGTTATGATTTACAACTATGTTTTATGTTGGCTTTTATTGCATGACAAAAAGTGTTGTAATTGCTTCAATTTTGTTCCTTGTATTTTGTGGGATTTTATTGTATTGGGTTTAGTATTAAGTTGGTGAAGACTCAAGCTTAAATGAAGAATCAGTGAATTTCGCAAGAAGCTAAGCCGCGAAAGAGCACATGAGGAGCACATGACTGGAAGCTGAAGAGTCGTGCTAGGCTGTCGTTTTCGCGAGTGTCTCGCGGGTAAGGCCTTCCTGCGAGACAGTCGCGAAACATTCTGCCTAGAGGATTTTTAAGTGAGACTTTCATACCCTTCACCCATACTATATATACCCTCATTACCCACAAATGCAAATGAGGCAATTCAGAAAGAAAAACCCTAGATAGGTTTTTTACAACACACACACCCATCTTTTAGAGAGAAAGCTACTCATCCTTAGTGAGAATTCATTGTAGCCTCTTCTCCTTCCCTCTCCCATTATCATACCTTGAGAGGAGATTTGTACCCAAACACAATCCACACCTTTTCAGAGTGTAGTGAGTGTTTTGGAGTTACTGGGAAGCATTGGAAGAAGCCAAGGATGGCAGATGCAACATGGAGCTTGTTGCGGGATCCGGAGAGCTAGACAAGACACAGTTCCAAGAAGCCTTGTTGGAGTAGGAGCTTGGAGGGCTTAGGTACATCGGGTAGATTAGGCTTGGAGGGTCTCTTGCTAACCCATGTATCCCAACTGATTATCTAGTGGATCGATTACCGCTTGGAGGGCGGCGGAGAGGTTTTTCGCCGAGCTCTTCGGTTTCCTCTTCGATAACACATCTGCGTGTTATCTATGTTTGCATCTCTCTTCCCTACTCTTGTTCATTTCATTTTACTGCTGTGTTGCTTTAAATATGGATTAGAGTAGCTCTCTCGCTTGTATGCTTGTGTTTACACTATTCCGCACTTAGTATTAAGTTAGTGTAAAATCAATCAAGCCGTAACTTTGAATTGGGGGTCTAAACAGCTCTTGTGTTATTTAACACATTTTCGAGCTTTCAATTGGTATCAGAGCGGGTAAACTTGTTTTGGTTTCATTACCTATGTGTGATCCTTGACCCCTTGTGTATTTTGCCATGGATAGTACTTTGTATGCTTCTATGGATATTGTTGATTGTAACATGCCATGTGTTTGTGAAAAT
Organism: Notholithocarpus densiflorus; assembly: GCA_030021035.2. Taxonomy (NCBI): domain Eukaryota; kingdom Viridiplantae; phylum Streptophyta; class Magnoliopsida; order Fagales; family Fagaceae; genus Notholithocarpus; species Notholithocarpus densiflorus. The sequence continues at coordinate 294,664 of JARYZH020000273.1, read as the reverse complement.
GCCTCTATGAGTGTTAATCCTCATAATTGTGATGACATGTTACTTGAATCTATGGGTGTTGTTGACAAACTCTTGAAGAAAGATGCTAAGAAGTTTCAAAAGAAGTTGAGCAAGTTATTTTGTGAAAATGATGATTTAATTGCTAAGCTCAATGAATCCAACAAAGTGGTTGAGAAATATAAAAAACTTGCTGAAATTTCTCTTGAAAAGCTGAAAGAGTTTGAATGTCTGAATATGGACTTGGATGCTAAACTTGTTTTGTCTAACAAATTAGTTGATGATCTTAAATGTGAAAATGAATCTCTTAAGATGCATGCCAAGTGTTTGATTGCTGAACCTATTGATAAAAATGATGATAATATTTGTTGCAATCATGTTGCGGTACCCGATTTTGTGCCGAGGAAGAAGAAGATAACGGCTAGTTTTAATAATGGCTAGTTATTGATACGATACCGTTTCACTTAGATAAAATGGTGTCACTTGGTTTAATAAGAAATGAGGTTGTTTTGGTGTTGTGTCTTCTTCTTCAGTCATCATTCCAAAATGGCTCTGTGTCTTCACTGAATCTCCAGCTATAGCATCTCAGTGAGCAGTTGAGCCACAACTGCCTTCCAACTGTCACTCCTAGTTTCACGGAGCATAATGTGGAATATGGTTGTCAGTCTGTTATACCAGTTTAGCCTCTAGAAGTTTCTTAGTGTAGAGTAATTATGCTATATATATGAAATGTGGGTTAATGTATAGTTAAGCTTGTCATATTGAATACAAAGAAGTATTTTTACAGAAACTTCTCTCTCACTCTCTCTCTCTCTTACATTGTACTGTTGTTATTTCCGCCATTGTTGTACAACTTGCAAGCTTCAATTTTCTTTCATTTACCTTGTCCATGTGAGCCATCTAGCGATTATATCCTTGTTTATGTGGTACAACAGAGTTTTACAACCCTTTTAATGGAAATTCTGAAACTCCTTGGCATCTGAGGAGTTTTACACACATACACATCTTTTTTATAAACTTCTTTGGACTAATTTAACGTAGGCAAAGCTGTCAAAGTTAAAATTATGGATAAAATGCAAAACTGGCCCTCTAACTTTCTTCAGATTTCATTTGAGTCCTCTAACTTTGCTTTCATTCATTTCAGTCCTCTAAGTTTCAGATTTATTCAATTAAGGCATTTCCATTAACTTTTGTTAAAATTTTTTGAAAAAAAAAATCTAGAAAATATTTTTCAATCATTAATTGAATTTTTTTAATTTAAAAAAGTTGAAGAAAAATTTATAATATTGAAAAATTAACCACAACATATAACAAAAGTTGATAGAATAGCCTTAATTGAATAAACTTGATAGTTAGAAGACTGAAATGAATAAAAGCAAAGTTAGAAGACTAAAATCTAAAGAAACTTAGAGGGTCAGTTTTGCAGTTTGCCCTAAAATTATTTATTTTTCAATAAAATAAAAAAGGGGAGGAGTGTCTCAAAGTGCCTCTATCTCTGTTATGGCAATGGTTCTTTTAATTTTTGTGCTGTGATGGATCTCAATAATAAAGTAAGTCTATGAGAGAGTTTGTGAGAAAGTAGTGGTATAACATGTATCTTTTGAGGAAATGTCTTGGAGAAAAGTCGTATGAGCGCGTGAGATTGTTGCAATTTTGTTTGTCCAAACTAATTAGAAAGAATTGATGTTCATGACATGCATAAGATCCACTTGCACTTCATATTAAGAAATCCACTTACACAATAAATTATTGGTCTCATGATCTCATCTTTTGAATTCCCTTAAAAATAGAGTATCAATGAAGCTTAATATAAAAAGGAATAAATTAATTAAAGTAGTGGATTTAATTAAAACCAACAGCAATTTACCATTTATGATTTGTTATGAAAATATTATAAAAATACTGTAAAAACGTAAAACTTTTCAAGGTTTAATTTTTCTTTTCTCCAATTCTACGTTTGAATGTACCAAAGTAAGCAAATAATTAAATAAAATAAGGGTTTGGTTAATGGGCCTGGTTAATGAGTATCCTTTAAGAAATTTATTAATTAACTATTTTAAGAAAATTTTGATATCATTTTTATAGAAAAAATAAAAATTTGTCAAAAAATATTAATTGATTTCTTTTTCTCATAAAAATATTTCCTTAACAGAAACTAAAGTCGTTACTATCCATTAACTTTTTATCTAAAATAATTTAAGACCCCACTGCTACTCGCATTCACAGTCGTTCTCGTACTTCGCACGCTTACAATTAACAGCGCTGCTACTATTTATTATGTAATTTGGAGCATGTTTGGAGAAAATCACGTTCATAAGTAAAGTTGAAACAGAGTGGAATCCATGCCTTTGTTGGTTAGTTTGATTACTAAAATAAACCGACTGTACTACGAGGTTTGCTGTTTTTTGCTTGTTCTGTAGTACAACATAGTAACTTCCAAATGCCAGAATTGGGCTTCAGTGGACATACAAAGTTCATAAAAGTGAGAAGGATGAACTAAAAAGTGAGTGTATTACCTCAAAATAGAAGTGAGTGTAGCCTAGAACATAAAAGCTTCCAATCCAAATCCTCTAACTTGTTACGGTGTTACCTTTTTTTTTTTTAAACCATCGTAAAGTCAAGGACTCAAGGGCATGAGCTAAACAATTGCCCTCACTTTTAACATGCTTAAATTAAACCATTGTAAAGATCTTGACAAGATTTTAGTTTCAGATAAAACTCCAAAAAATCTGATACATCCTTGTGACCAAAGTACAAAAAATCTTGAATATCTTTGTAAACATTGGTACCCCAAAATATTCTTTAGTCTAAACAAAATCAATTATCTCAAAAATATCATCCTTAACATCTAAAGAAAGAAGAATTGAGAAGAAAGAAGAAGAAGACAAAGTTGAGAGTCTGAAGAATAGAGAAGAAAGAAGCATTGTAAACTTACAAAACTATAAAGAAGTAATAAATAAATCTATGAGAGAATAAATGCAATGGAAAAGTTGAGGAGCAGAGGTGGCTATGTGGGTTGGAGCTTGGGAATGGGAAAAATGATTTGAAAGGAAAGTTTTAGGAAGGTAGTTTTATTTGCTGAATAACCAAATTTGTTCTTTTAAAAAATATATATCTAACCATTTAGAGCCCATTTGGTAATGTTGTTCTAGTAACATTGTTTAAGTGCTGTGGAAATACGTGTGAGTGAAAAAGTATTGTGAAAATATGTGTTATGTTGTTTAAATAACAAAAACTACTGTTTAAACAATAATACCAAACACCCCCTTACTTTGAATATTTTTAAACACTACTTTTTTTTATATAATTAAAACATTATATTCATTAATCTATATAATTTATCTGTTAGGTTCTAAATATTTAGGAATAAATGTTTTGGTTCAAATTTTATGTATGTTAGCAAATCGAGTACAAAAACATGTCTAGTATAAGATATTTGTGTCTTAGAACGGTTTTAGACATTACTCAAGTTGGTTCAAGTCAAGATTCAAAAATAGTCAAGCTGTAGAAAGAAGAATTTAGAAACTACAGGGCTCGATCAATCAAGAGAGACCTTCGACCGATCAAACTGAGAATTCTGCAAATTTTAAATCAGGCCCGAAAGCCCAAGAAACATTTAAGATTTGAATCCAACACTACTAGGTATAAAAGGAAACCATAATTCACGTTTCAGAAGTTTGGTGAAGTTTGTGATTTACTCATATGAGATTGAGAGGTTCTGTAACCTTCTAACTCAACAAGCATCTACTGAAGATTTGATTGATATTGCATGAACCGGTGGAGATAAGTTGTTGCATACAAGATCAACTATTGCTAATGATCTAAGGTTTTGAGTAGGATCTCAAAGTCATATACTGGAGTGTTTGTGTGCAACAAATTCATATCGAAGAGTTCGTAGATTTGGAGTTAAGTGTGGTCACGTGAGTAAGTACTACAAGAGGTAGCACTAGATTTAAAGAAAAATCTATTGTAAACACTTCCATTCTATTTAGTGAATTTGTTGCCTCGTGGATTATTTAGATTAATTCCTCCCCAAGTTTTTTACATTGAAACTGAAAGGTTTCATTGATTTTCTTGGGTCATCATATCGCTTGTCTTTTTTACTATTCCGCTTCATGTGATATGATTGTCAATGTTGAACCTAGATCTGCATAATAAACCTAAGTAACTACTTGGCCATTATATTAGGTTAAACAATCTGAGTGTTCAAGGGTCTAAATAAACAAACATTATCTATTGTAGAAAAAAGTAATAAAAATATTTTTTTTATTAATTACTCTAATATATATATATATATATATATATATATATTCGACACATAACCTTGGAACGGTGCACCAGCACACATCGGTACTGGAATATTTCGTTCTCATGGCCAATTCGGAACGGCCTCCAGAACGGAATTCAAAACTTTAGGGTGGAGTCTTATCAAATAAGTCAATAATACTTATGTGGCTATAGATCAATTAAAATGCCTCATTTCTTATTTTAAAGGATATAGAGAAAATGGATTTACATCTGCTACGAATTCATCTAAAAAAATTGCATCTGAAATAGAAATAGAACCTATATTTTGTGAGAAACGTATAATTCATAGAAAGAAACAACTTGATGAAAATGTTCATAATGAGACAACCAGTGGCGACTCCAGGAATTTTGTCCAGGGTGTTCCTATTCCACTTTGAAAAAATTTTGGGTAATTTCAGTCTGTTTCGGGATGTTTCGATAAATACCGGCCGAAATTCAAGATTTGGCCAGCATGAAGTTTGTGCTTTAAAAAAAAAATGTTCTTAAAACCAAAACAAATTTGCATTCTGTACACCGAAAAACCTCAAAAGGAAAAAAAAAAATGAAAAGAAAAGAAATGAACAAAGGTATTCATACAATAAACTATAAGTTCATTTGAAATATTAATAAAAATTATTAATTATTGTTGTTTAGTTGTTTCATAAATTTGTTTGTCTTTTATAAACTATAATTTGTTGTATTGTTGTTTCATTAATTATTAAATTATTAATTGTTGTTTAGCCTAACATAATTTAATTTGTTTGTCTTTTATAATGTATTAGTTAATTAAATTATTAATTATTGATGTTTAGTTGCTTCATTAATTTTTTTTCACTAACTACTAGCAGTTTAGCACACACTAGCACACACCTCATGTGTGCACACACCCTTGCCTCTCCGATACCGTACCCGAGGCCGTTTCGGTTTAGCTAGAGAAACGAAATATTTCGGTACCGGTTAATACTGGTGTACCATTTCAGAATTACCGTTAAATATATATATTCTCTTAAAAATTTTATATATTCTCTTAAAAATATAAAATGATTTTAAAGTCTGACATAATAATTCCTTTAAATATTATTAATAATTATGGTTGTAGTATAATTTTTTTTTTTAGAAGAGTTGTAGTTTAATAATAGCACTAAGTACATGTGCTTACTAAATGCAGTAATGAAAAAACAAAAGAAATAAAAATCAATGTGCAAAAGTTAAAGCTAGGACATGTGGGTGCTTGGAGATAAGTTTGAAAATTTTGAAAACTTTTGACTCATTTAATGACTTCAGTATTCACGTGGGAGTGGGACTCTAGTGTACAAAACAAGATATAGCAATAGGCGTTCAAAACTAGAAATACCAAAGAATAGAGAAGCAGAAAAGTCGAAGAAAAACAGAGAACAGAGAAGAAAAGGCGAGGAAGAAGAAGTTGAAGCAGGTGGGGAGACTGCGATTGACCAAATGGAAGTGGCCGGAGACATGGAAGTGACCGGTGATGTGGTGGTGAGTGGCTGTGACGACAAAAACTGATGATTTTTGGCTTTTTTTTTTCTTTTCAGATTTCCTGTTACAATTTTTATTTTTTATTTTTAGATTTTAGTTCAAAATTTGTTTGGCATAAAAATTTTGAGGGTGTGCCTGATATTGCTTGAGGGTGTTCCTATTTTTTTTTTAAGGGTAAACAAATAAAAAAAATTTAAATTATTATATGTAATTTTTTTTTTCAAGTCAGGGTGTTCCTAGGAACACCCTGGACTCTGAGTGGCGTCGCCACTGGAGACAACACGATCTGCTGAAGGATCTTTTAGAATTGATTATTTATTATATATAGTAGATAAAGCAATTAGTCCAATTGTGAATAGGTTTGAACAATTTCAAATATATGAAGATATTTTGGTTTGAACAAGTTCAATTGTGATGATAGTTTGCAAAAGTATTGTCTTAAACTTGAATCTTTTCTCAAACATGATGTTTATTATGATATTAATGGTTTATATTTATTTTCAGAGTTAAAAGTTTTAAAATAAATTTTACAAATAAAAGAATATACTCCAATTGACATACTAAATTATATAAAAAGGTTAGATTCATTTCCAAATACATGCATTGCTTATAGAATTTTATTAACAATACATGTTACAGTTGTTTCTGCAGAAAGAAGTTTTTCAAAATTAAAATTAATAAAATCATATTTAGCTAAGATCGACAATATCCTAAGAAAGATTAAGTGGATTAGCTATACTATCAATTGAAAATGAGATGTTAAAAGAATTTGAATACAAAAATTTAATTAGTCCATTTACATCTCAGAAGGCAAGAAAAATAGATTTTAAATTAAATATGTTATAATATAAAAATCTTAAATAAATATTAATTTAATTAATACATAAATATAAAAAATGCCTCATTTTAGTTCTCACTTGAGGCCCCAAAATATCTAGAGCCGGCTTTGGATATTGTGGACTTATGGTGATAAGTAAAGACTCACCTATTAGATATTTGCTCAAATAGCTTAGGCAGCCAGGAGACCACTTAATGAAGTTAACAAATAAATGGTTTTTCATTTTTGTGCTATTTTGAATACAAAATCATAGATTTTATGAGAATAATTTATCTACTGTTTGCTTGAGATAAGTTTTCAAAGATAACACAGTAACTTGAAAATCCAATTTCCATACACAGAGCATCACAATTTTAGCATAAAAATAATAATAATAAAAAAGCTGAATACAGAGAGATAAACTAAAACTTTATGAATCATTTCAACAAACATCTTCAATGCCCATCAAAAAACCAGCTTTTAAAATGCCAATAATAACAGTTATTGCTAATACCAGAAATCCAAACAAGAAAACCCATTCATCAAGCTAATCAAAACTGAAACAAAATGTTATTCATCAAACTAATAAAAAAAATGAAACAAAATGAGTGTCAAAGGGGTTTCGGTCTTGTCTAAAAGGAAAAAAAAAATTGAAAAAAAAAATAAAAGAGAAAGAAAATAAAGAATAAGAGAGCCGGACCCATAGCCACCAGTGGTTGTGACGCCGATGAGAGGCACCGCCAATGGCGATAGGTGTGAGTGGAAGCAAAAAGAGACCCAGTCACTAAACAAAACTCTAAGGGATTCAGTCACTTCTAAAAGGAAAATAAAAAGAGAAACAAAAAGAAAAATAAAAGAGAAAAGACAATATAGAGACAGAGGAGGACCCGGCGGCCACCAGTGGAGGTGGCACCGGCAATAGCACCTCCAGCGGCCGAAGGAAAGAGACAGGAACGTACCGGAACTACCGCCGGCAGTGGAGGTGTGGGACGTGGTGGCTGCTAGCTGTAGCCATGGAGATTTAGCAATGGTGTGAGAGAGTTTTTGAATTTTGGATAGTGAAAGATCTGAAGAAAGAGAGTTTCTTTTTGTTTTTTTTGGTAGCTGAAAGGCAGAGAGAAAAGAGAAAAGAGCAAGGGCAGAAGGTGGTGTCACACGGATTGATGAGCTATCTTTATTAGGTGTCAATTTTTTATGAGTTGGATTAAATAAATGGTTGGGATTGAAACTATTGCACAGGATAGGAATCCCCTTTTTTTATATTGGATCCAGCTAATGTATGACATCTTTTCTTTTTTTTGGTCAACCATGGAAATATCATAAAACTAGGAATTGATCAGTCGGTTACAACACAAGTTAGCTTTGTTAGAAGCTAAAATTCTTTCCGCCACAGGCGGTGGGTACAAAAAGACAACAAAAGATGCTAAGCTACTTGCACCTAGCTTGGCCATCGCATCAGCGCATTGGTTGGCCTCCCTATAGATGTGGGTTATCTGCTTGTTGGGAATCTCTCTCACCAGGTTCCTGCAATCAATCAGAAGTGGTTCCATTAACAAATTGGTAGAATTATTGTTCATGAGCAATACAACATTTAATGCATCCAACTCAATGATGAGGTTGTTCAACCCTATTTCCTTTGCGAAAAGAAGACCATCTCTGAGTGCCCACAGCTCAACCATACAGCTGTTGGTGCAACCAAGGGGCCTAGCATAGCCTTTCAACCATTGCCCATCATGGTCCCTGATCACACCGCCCCCCCCCCCCCCCCTTGCACGTCCTGGATTACCAAGGGTAGACCCATCAGAACTAAGTTTTGTCCAACCCACTGAAGGCTTCTCCCAACCCACGGCAACTATAGATTTGGCTTTAGGCTGCTTGGCGTTCAACCCAATGGAGAAGAACTCAACACTATCTTTGATACATCTCTTGAATCTTAACCAATCCACCTTTCCTGTTCTAAAAATAAAGTTGTTCCTGTGCAACCATAAATGCCACACTACCATAAATGCAACCATAATGTACGACATCTTTTCAATTCTCCAGAAAACAAATCTTGCCTTTGTTTTTTTTTTTTTTTTTTTTTTTTTTTGAAAACATTAGGGTGGAAAATGCTTTTCACTTCTCAATGAATAAAACCAAACACCATAAGTTTAGCTGAGCATCCCAGCGAGATTTGCTAAAAGTCAATTTAGCAACCAATTCCTTAAAATTGTGGCTATATCAAAGTAGTTAAACTAAAAAAAATTAACTTTTAAGTTACAGTGAGCTACTAGAGATAGCAGCTCATAGTAACTTAATCTAAAAAAAAAAAAAAAAAAAAAAATTAATGTGGGTTGTGTGAGGGTCCCTTTTTGGACAGTGTCCAGGTCCAAGCTGAAGCAAGGACCTTGGGCCTTGTTGTTGTAGTTTGAAGGGACTGGGCTTGGTTCACTGCAGCTAAATGGGCTGTTTTCAAACCAAGTGGCGCACAGAGCAAGGATCCTACAATACGTACATACTAGCAAGCAAGAATATATGTATTGAACAACAAGAAACAGTAAAGGAAGACAATGTAATAAAGAAACACACAAAATAATTGTCAAGGATTCTCAAATTAGTATGAAATATTTCATTATTTTTTCTTAATTGTGAATTACAATGTGCTCACTAAGATGTGTTACAAGGTCCAAATAAGCTAAAAAATTACAGACTTAGATGGCTATTTAAGCCTCTAAGACTTACAAAGTTTGAATCCCTTTGAATCCAAGTATATTCTATAGTGGCTGTTCTGGGATACCGAGCGCTGTTTTTCTACCTTCTTTGAGTTTTAGACAATGTTTTTCTCAATGATTCTGTTATGATTCCCTATTGCTGAATGCCCCTTTAATGTTGGCTGCTTCCCCCCTTTTATAGTGTCATTCTAGGGTTCAAGGTACCACTGATTCTCCCCCATTGGCTCCCTGGGTACCAGAGCCCCTGTTACGCCAGCCATTCTAATGGCTGGTTCTTTCCCTGTTTCTCATAGTTTTCCTCTTTTAGTGTTGTTTCCCTAAAAGCCACTTACTGGCTTTCCATTCCGGGGTGTCCTTGGAGAGCTGACCTTCAATCTCTCTTCTTTCAAGGCTTCTTACCTTTTAGACTCAGCTTTTGGCCGTCCTTCCTTTTTGTTATTTTTCCCAAGTGAGCCGAATCCATCCCTGCCAAGTTGAAGGTTTTCCCAGCTACTTCCCCTTATGGTTCTTCTTCCTGGGTTCCTCGAGGTACCAGCCTTTTGTTCATGAGTTGTTGCTCTCCAAGCCTTCTAGTTCTTTGCTGCATCACTGGGTGCTTGAGAAGGACATATTTGCCCTTCGTTTTTTTGTGTTTCGTGGCACCCCTTTTTAGTTGTCTCAATCCCACTTCAACTGTGCTGCGCGTCCCAAGGATCCCGAACCTTTGGCAGCCTCTAGGGATCTTGGCCCAGTCCGTTCCACTGGACTCTTTCTTTTTATCCTCTGATCTTGGCGGGCTAGGGTTTTTTCTTTCTTCCCTTTGTTTCATGGGCTCTAAGGCCTGTCCCTTCATGGATTTTGGGCTTCAAGTCTTTTGGGCTTGCCATCCTTTTTCCTTGTGGTGGGCTCAACCTTTTTAATATTACTTTTATGGGATTGGCCCATCGTGCTATTTCTTTGGGCCTTGGTGTTATGATTTTTTAGACCTCAACAGGTTGTTAAAAAAAGTAGTATTTTAATGTGTTGATGGTTGTGATTGTTGTTTATTATGTTGGATATATTATTTTATTGTGTTGTTTATATTATTTTAATGTGTTGTATGTTAAAATAAAAGCTTTGATGTTGGGTGTATTATAAAGTAATATGTTAAAATTGATAAAGTAGTGTTTTAAGTTGCTAAAAGCTAAATTTTTTAGATGTTTTACTGTGAATATTCGTAAGGCACCGAACTTTACCTTCTAGGAAACAACCAATTAGTTGTAAGTGGGTCTATAAATAAAGTATAGGTCTATTGAGTTTATAGAAGAGAAATGCTATGTCCACAACATTGTCACAGTGTTTTCACAACAAATTTTATGTGGCAGGTTGGTATGTTTGGTAGGTAGCCTTTTTGTATATTTTTCACTTTTTGAGAAACATCAAATGGGTTCATACTTCATGGCTAAGTGTCTATTTGGGTAGTTTATTTTTGTTACTATTCATGGGTCCCACTGCACTTTTTGATATTATTTATGGGTTCCACTATACTATTTCAACTAACACTTACCTTTGTCTATAGAACTTTCAGTAAAAAGTTTTCAGTTTCAGCAAAATAAATGGATCCCAAACAGACCCTCAGTCATCCTCCTCTTCCTAGTCATATGTATGGACATCAAATACAGTCAAACTATATGCATTTGCTTTTAGAGAAAATGATAAAAATTAGCAATTTTGACATAGTATTAAGTATTAACTAAGCTGTATACCGTTGGTAGAGGCTTATTTAATTTAGTGTGAATCTTAGAATTTGATGTATATATATTTTTTTGAATGAATAATTTGTTGTATATAAATCTCTTAGAAACACATCATGACTAATTTTGAGAAATAGATCAATTATAATTATTTGTATACTATGTTGTTTTGGAGGAAGATAAACTAAAAGCAAGCTAAATGATTCGCAAATATCAATTTAGAGGAGCTGAACACACTCCTAAATTGATTTAAAATATAAGGCATGATATGTAATAAATATATGATTATTAAAAAAAAAGTGTATGAGTATTCTTATGTAATCCTGGATTTGAATCCTGATATGGTAATAAATAATACCAATAATCATGAACCAAATAGATAATTCCCATTATTTTAAATTTTATCACATCTATAAATATATAATTTAGTTATTTAAAAAATTAATTCCCACATAGAATTTCTATAAAAAATAAATAAAAGTCCCACATAGGATGGTAATAGAAATAGTAAATGGTTAATTTATCGTTGTAAAACTAACACATCGATAACGGCATAGTAATAGTCAACGATTAAAATAGTCAGAGAGAGTATTCTTTATAACTTCCCTGGAAGAGGAGCATAAGAGTGGCAATGGCACATGTGGGTCAGCAAGTTGTGTCGGTCCTAGAACTCATTGCTGATGTAGTTGGGTCCCTTGCTAGATTTGTTGTTCAACTCATACGGTTAATATGCATATAAACCAAAGATTTGTCCACTTTCTTTTTTCGTTTTTCTATGGCCCTATATATGCTGGTCCCTCGACTCTTGGGAGCAACAAAGTTTCATCTCAAGAAAACCGAAGATCTTGAATGCCATTAAAATGAGTACGCATTGCTAGATAAGTATATTAGTATATTAGTACCCAAAAAAACGTATAATTGTGTTCCTTTCAACCTTTTCTTTAATAAAAAAAAAATTAGTAAAAAAGTAATATGAATTTGCATTTCAAGAGAAAGACTAAGCAATGAGTGATATTTAATTTTTCTTTGTGGAGTAAAACTTGTTAAATTTAGTAGCAAAGAACCGCAGTGATCAGTAAATTTCAAAGAAGCAATGTTTGTGGACATCAGATATTCAAGTATTGGCCAGCACACCGAAGATGGAAATGGAACGTGCTTTGTCTTAGGCCATTTGGTTCAGGAAGCTAAGGAGGAGCTGTCTCAGTTCCTACATTTCCAACTGAGTCACAAAAAGAAGGAAGGAAACGCTGTTGCACATAAGCTTGATAGAATGAGTAAAGAATTTACTGGGCTAAACATATGAATAGAGAAAAGCACCCAGTTTGGTAAAATAATCTGCTAAATGAGGATGTTTCTCATTTCATTGTATTCTGTTAACTAATTCAATAAAATGATGGTTTCCGTTCAAAAATATATAAAATGGAGAGTCAAAATGTTTCATAAAACTGCTTACAAGGCTTGAAACTTCTTCAAATATTCAAAACAGTTACCAGAAAATCTGCAAAAAACTCGATTTTACAAATTTCAATCGGTCGAGAGTTCATTTCGATTGATCGAATGCTCTTTTCGATCAATCGAGCAGGAATCGAATAGCTATCGAATCATCTAGAGATTCCAAGATTTCTCTCTCTAATGTCTTTTTTTTTTTTTTTTTTTTTTTTTCTTGAAACCCTTTAGGTCTTGTTTTGTTTCAGTTTGGATCCTTTTGATAACTGGGTTTTATTATGGACTGTAAAGCCTAATAATTTTTCTTGGGTTTGGTTGTTAAGTATAAAGCTTGATGATTTTGCTTGGGTTTTAAAATTGGGTTATTGGCTATGGTCGAATGTGCAATGATTGAACTGAAAGTGACCTGCTTGTAGTTGGTGTGTGTATAGGTCTCTTGGCTTTGGCATTAACCCGAAGTAAGTTCCAAATTTCAGAACATTGGCTAATATAAATGCCTAATGTGAGTTTGGTAGTCATAGGATCATAGTTGCAACTTGAATGAGCTTTCATATATAATTTTTTCTTATTAGGATACCCCTTTGCTTATATGGACAATAACGATAAAGATAAGTAACCACACATTTAATGGCTATGAGTTATCAATTCTTGAGCTAAAATCTTTATTTTTGTTGTAATTTTATTAGTATTCTACTAGATTTTGTAGTGTTTGTATCCCTTCCTTTGTAGACTTTGTTAATAATTTAAATTTTAGCTTATAATTATTTAGAGAGAGTTTATGTATGCTGCTTGTATATACTTATCAAAAAAAAAAAAAAAAAAAAAAATGTATGCTGCTTTTATATAAATTTTCTTGTTGAGTTAACATTCCGTCCGAAACTGGCGTAAAACACTGGTTTTACGCCATCGAATGAAAACGTGCCACGTCATCTAATTAGACCTTACATCATATACAATAACAGCACCAATAAATCCCAAATCATCAGAAACGCGTATCAGATTCAATAAAAAATCTCCTCTACTTCCTCTTGCCCGAACCTCCACCACCACCACACACCGATGCACGCCGCCACACAAGTCGCCGGGGAGCTTTTAAACATGCCAGAGTCTGCGAGTATAGTGTCGCGATCCCAAGGTTTGTTTCCATGATTTGCCCTTTTTCCCAATTTGGATTTCGAATTATTGATGAGTTTGGATTTTTTTTGGGACGTTAATAACTTGATTTGTTATGGATTTTTCTGTATTTTGGTATTTTGATTAGATTCCTAAGTGTTAGGGTTCAACCCCTAAACGAATCTGATTGTGGTTCTTCAGTGATAGGAAGGAGGATTGATATTTTTTGATAGAGGCATAGAGAAGGCCATTACCTAACTACTTTAAGAAAATTCAGAACGATGTTAGTTGCTTGTATGATAGAAGTTTTGACTGTTGAGTAATGTGGGAATAGAGAAATCAATATGAAATCTAAAACTTTTATTTTTCTAAAGGTGCAATGGAAGATTTTTTCTTAATTTTTGGTTACAATTAAAAAGAAAAATGGTTGATTTATAAAGGAAAACCTTGTTTCTTTGTCTTGCAGCTATTTTAGGACTCTGCACTTACTCTCATATTAAAGGAAATCTTGAATATTGAAGAAAGTAATTTTATACTCTACTGAATATAGGACTAATTTTTTACTATGACCAAGAAGTCAAATGGTCCTTTTTTTTTTTTTTTTTTTTTTTGATACCATTTCAAGAAGATTCAAGTTACAAAAAGTTCTGGTTTACCATACAGCTATGGATTGGCATTATAGTTGCCAATTTAGCTAGTTTGTTGACATGACTATTTACAAATTTTGGGACAAACAGAGAGTGATAGGTGCAGTCCTTGAGGCTAGGATGAGTCCAGTCTGTTAAGAAAATTTTTTCCTGCCAGTTGTGAATGAATTCCCTATTGAAAACCTGTACTGCTCTCCTACTATCACTGAGAAACAAGAAGTGGGTGTAGCCCAAATTCCTAGCTTTAATAGCTGCCTCTAGCATAGCTTCTTGAATGGTAACTTGTACTGGTTTTGCTGTACAGCTTGAAACTCCCTGCATAATGGTATCTCCATTCATGCTTTTGGCTTCGTAGGCAATCCCTGCTCTATTGAGTCTATTTTGTTTGACACCAACAATTTTGAATGTGAGCTGCCAAGGACCTCTAATTTTCTGATCACATCTCTTCTGATCCGTGCTTCTATGGGATGTAACAGCACAGTTGCTAAAGGCTTCCTTGTACCTGCATAGTGCATATAAGAGATTGATCAGTTAGAATGACCTCTAGGGGGTTAGGATTTTTCCCTTCATGGGTTACCCGGTTTCTATGGTTCCAAATGGACCAGAGTGTAGTGAACACTGCTTGTAGGTAGTGCATATTTTCTGATTCCAAGTCTTTGGTCCTTGCTCTATATGGTTGGGGTACTTTCCATTGACTGTATTTTGTATTTTGTCCAACCCTCAAGGATACTAGCTCATGACTTGTGGATTTGATATGCTTAATCATTTTTCATCTCTCATTTTGGTTCATCCATGTAAACTGAAACGAATACTAGTTTCGCATATTCGTTGTGTTTATAGCATCACATTCCGTATGTAGAATTTGAAGTTAATTTTGTTTATAAATTTAAATTTCTAGTTTTCTTCTTAAGTTTCTAGTTTTTATGAAATGATACAGTATATAGGAATTTGTTGGTTTGTTGCACCTTTCTTTAGGGCCTATTATAATTTTTGTTTTGTTACAGCCCATTGTTTAGTTTGGTTTTGTCTTTCTAATACTTATATTTTAATATGCACTTCCCAACAGGTACCAAACCAGAAGAAACCATGGTAGTAGAGGGGGCAAACTTGACTCAGCTTGGTAAAGTGGGTGCCAGATTATTAGTAAGAAAGATGGCCAACAAACGTCTTAATGCTCGTACAAAGATCACGCTCCCTAGTCTGTTGTCATTGCTGATAAACTAGTAGATGCTTCTTTGGTTGGTTATGGAGCCAATATCATAGCTTATATGCATCCAAGTATGAGAGCCACTGTAGTGGATCAGATATAAGGCCAATGTAAAAAATCTCATATGCTTTTCTGGAGGCTAGTGAGGAGAAATTTGATCTTGTTATTATGTCAAATTTTAGTTTGTATGGTACAGGAGTATTAGTTGGCTTGAATTATTTGAAAATTCATGACATGTCTGTGAATTTAAATAAGTATCCATGTAATTTTGATTCTATAAAAGAATTGTTAAAATGTCTTTTATATTGCTTATCTAACTGAAAGGTCTTTTAGTTATCCCATTTGAAAATTGTTTCAATAACCTTTTGGTTGAGTCCTTGTGGCATGGAAGTATATGTTCTAGCTACAATTTTCTTTAATCCTCATATGTGATCACTGTTCTAACCGTTACATTTAATTCAGAAAAGCATTTATGTTAAAGATGGTAAGTGATTGGCAACATGGAAGTAATTCAAGGAATATCAAATTCTTGGTATAGAGATAGCCAACCTTAATCGATACAATGTAACATGACTACAAAATTTAAAATTCAGTTTTTAGCTAATGGAAAACCTAAAAGGTGTGGGAGCAGAATCAAATTAGCAAGTCATAGTAAGGGGAACCAAAGTCTATTCAAGAGCACACATAAAATACCCATCTCAATTATAAGCACAATACACAAAAGAAATTTAAAACCTTTCACACACATTCATCCTTTAAAAGCACAATACACAAAAAAAAAAAAATTAAAACCATTCACACACATCCATAACAGAACAATACACAAAAGAAATTTAAAACCATTCACACACATTCATACTTTAAAAGGAGTTGAAAGACTAGTGGATCTCATTTACAATTAGAACTTCACACATTTTCCACCACGATAAACTTAAGTTCCCATAGCACATGGTACTATGAGAAGCAAACAAATTTAGACAAAACTAAACTCTTTTATCCTATATAACGGAATAAGAAAGAATCTTATTTATGTTGAGCAGATGTTGAGTCTCCTTCTTTCCAACCTTGGATAACTCTTGAACAAGAGTTAAAGGTGTATAGCCAAAAGAAACCTTAGACACAACCTTCTCTGCTATAATGTGAAATGGTAGGATACTAGAGATCACCCTAGATATGGTTGTGGGTGGCGGGGCTGGTCCAAGAGCTGCCCTTGTAGCTAAACAGGAATCGCTTTTGACAATAACATCTCTAATCCCTACATCTTCTGCAAAAATAAGGCCTGTGTCCACTGCTATTGCTTCAACTTCTAGAGCTCCAAGAGAGAGGAATTTTTTTGCCTGCCAAATTCTAATGATTACACCTACTATGTCTCATCAACAAGTTATCTAGGTCTTTTGATGCCTTCTTAATCAAACTCAAAATATTACATGCAATCTGCTTTGCCAACCCTGCAAGGATCAAACAATTAATAAGTTCCAAATAAACATAACATAACAGTGAATTAGAAATTTAGATTCATCATGCGTATCCTTTCCACCACCCTTGTCTTTTTGGCAAAGAACTAACTGGCTAAAATGAATGAAATATTAATAAACCTATTACACAGAAGGCATCTCTCAAAATTAGCCACAAATTCAAAACGCTTAAAATCCAATAATCAAGCTATACCCAAAATCATTGAAACAACAGCTAAAAATATTTTAGATGACAAAGACAAAGATTTTAATCTATATATCTAATACATGGGACAAAAACTAATCCAGGAATTGTCAAATTAAATTCCAACCAACAAAATCAACCAAATTTAACAAATAATGAAATCCCTCTTAACTCCAATCTACATGGATGCTCATATTCGTAAGAATACAGTCCCTAACAACTATTAGAGTGTATACAAATCCATCCTCCTTCCCATCACTGAAGAACCACAATTAGATTCGTTTTGGGTTTGAACCCTAACACTTAAGAGTCTAATCAAAACCCATCAAAGATACCAAAATACAGAAAAACCCATAACAAATCAAGTTATTAATGTCCCCAAAAAAAATCCAAACCCATCAACCATTCGAAATCCAAATTGGGTAAAATGGCAAATCATGAAAACAAACCTTAGGATCAAAACACCATGCTCACGGCGGCTCCAGCAACAAAATCGGCGACTTGTGTGGCGGTGTGTGGTGGGTGGAGGTCCGAGCAAGAGGAAGCAGAGGATATTTTTTAATTTGGTCTGATACGCGTTTGTGATCTGGGGTTTAAGAGTGCTGTTATTGTATGTGGTAAGGTCTATTTAAACTCTTACTTAAATAATGACGTGGCGCGTTATTATTGGCTGGCGTAAAACATTGGTTTTACGCCAGCTCCTGACCGAATTTAAACTCTTTCTTGTTTAATAATATAGTTTGTATCGCATGTCAAATAATAAGTTTACTAATATATTTTGCTGTGACTTGAGTTTGTATGATCTCATGCTTGAAGGTGATTGTACTGATCTATTCCTAGCTCTACAAATTCCAGAGAAATGTCTTTGCCCCTTTTGGAACATTGGTTGAAGACATCTAGAGGAGAGCATCACAAATCTGAAAAATTGTTTTTAGTTTTACAAATTCTTTATGTAATCAAGCAGCTCATGTAATAGCAAAGGAAGCTCTCTTAAGAGAAATTCTAAGGGAATTTGGGTGGAGGAATGCCCCCTTTCCTTCTTAATTATGTATAGATAGACAAATATATAGTAGACTAGGAAGATATTGTATCTGCTCTAGAACATGTCTTGTATGCTAGAGATTTGATATTGTACTGAGCAAGTTTGCTCCTACTGTATAGTATGCTTTGTTTTGAATAAAATTTCTGCCGTTTAACCTCAAAAAAATACAATTTGTATCACTTGTCAAATAATAAGGCTTACAGAAGGTGCTCTTATCATCTCTTCTTGTGGTTTGGTTTTGTGTTTGCAGGAATTGGATTATTTGAGGAATCCTCTTGGTATTGATCGGATCCATCTTTGCATGATTGCCTATTTACAGTTGAACTCAAATCTCTACTAGTCAAGCCAAATATCTGTGAAATTAGTCTTTAAGTGGTTTTCTTATAACTTCTTTACCATATATATTGTATAAGGAAGTGTTGCACGTGGAGCACATAGGATGGTGCACATAGTCCAGCCATTTTTCTAGCTTAGGATGCTGTTTTCCTAATTTAGAATCATGTTTTGAAATCTTTGACATAAGTTGTGGACAAATGTTCTATGGTTATTTATATACCAATTGGTTTGGCAATGGTGTACTAGTGTTTTGAGTATACTTTGTACATTTAAATATATGGAATTAGGACACATTTCAGGTTCATAGCTTGTTTTGAAGCAAAAGATCATAAAAAGAAAAATTCTCCAAATGAAAATCATGAATGGAAACAACAGAATTTTTTTTTTTTTTTTTTTTTTTTTTTTGAGATATGACTCAAATTCATTCAGCAGCAAAGAAACAGTACAAAACTAGCCAACACAGTAGATTCGATAGCAAGGAAAAACAAAAGGACCAGCACCAATCTAGACCACAACTAGACTCAATTACAAAGAGACCTCAGAGCTTATAGAAATTACTACAAAAAATCTCACTTGTTAAATTCATAAGAACCTCTTATCACTTATACAAAAGTTGCAAAAGAAATTCAACAAGAGACCATTCAAGGTTCACATTTTCAACAAAGAAAGCAATCTACAAATCAAATACATATAATACTTCATACCAAGGGTTACAAATTCTTGCTCAACTTTTGGGAAGTTTCTCCATCTTCTCCTGCAAGATCTCTTTTATACTTAACACTTGGGCTTTGCCACCATATGCACCCTAGTTGTTAGTTTATAACAATATAAGTATGATGCTGTTTTCTTTGTTTCTCTCACCACAAAACCCAAGGCCTATAACACAAAACAAGAAATCACAGTACATATCAATTGCTATGAATTTATAGCCACAGTACATGACAGTAATATCTTTCCAAAAGCAATAAAGCAAGTAGGACTAATTTAGTTCTGCAGCAACTTTAAGGAAATAAAATTTTTGTTCAATTTCTCATATTTTAGGAGGCACAACGGCTTTTTCTCACTAATAGAAAGACCATTAGAAGTCACTTGTCACTGATATTAAATTCTCTCCTAAGTCAAATATAGTTGCTCAATTTGGCTTTTTTACTTTTTAGTTTTTACCTCCAAAATCTATTGCTTCAATTAAATCAACATCAAAACCTTTGTCTATTAAAAAAAAAAAAAAAAACAAACACAACCTTTGAACAGATTGGCCAAGACATGTGCACAAAGTAAGATTCATAAGTTGGCTAAAGCATGAGTTCTTCTAAATTGTTGTAAATTGATAAACGCAACAGGGAGCACCAATTGGACAAAAACAAGAAATCAAGGAAAGAAAAAAAAAATTGCGTATGGGTTAAATTCAACAGAGAACTTACATTAGGCATTCAAATCAGTCATGCCTTCCAAAGATAGTTGTTGAAATTTTATATAAAATTTGATCAGCATATAACTTAAAAATAAAAGATTTTGTCAATGTTTTGAAATTTGGAATTTATTCTTAGTAATTTTGTCAACTGCAGGGCACTTTCCTTTCAATCACAGCACATTCGGTCATACCCAACAACCCCAATTTTCAAACCCAAGAAAAATTATCAAGCTTTACAGTCCATAATAAAATCCAATTATGAAACAAAACAAGACAAAGGGTTTCAGGAAAAAAAAAATGACATTAGAGAGAGAAATCGAAATGAGAAAGGCCCATACCTAACTACAGTTACCAAAGATCTATAGCAAGGAGGAAAAATTCAATTAAAGAAAGGGATATCAAAATTTTACCTGATTTAATAAACAAAGGGGGGTGGTTGAAATGCACGACCGGTTGTTGGAGCATCATCGTTGGGTGATGGCAGATCAGAGGTGGTGTAGGTGCAGGGAGAAGACCGTCACTGGGTTTTTATGAGAGGGAGAGAGAAACAAAGATGAGAGGGATCAGAGAGAAGAACATGTTTGAGTTTTCTTTTTTCTTTTTTCTGAATGAAGAACATGTGAAAAAATCTAAGAGAAATCTAAATAGAATTGGGAGAATTTCATTGATCAGAAAATGATTACAAGAAGAGTAAATGATAAAATACATGATGCTCTGTTTATATACACAGTGAACATAACTAACTTCCAAGGATGGCGCCAAAAGCAGTTATTGAAACTTCTAGAGTTATACATGTGTCAATCTATGATTAACTGCTTCCTAAAATCTCGGGACCCAAATCTTCAGTGCTCTTGAATGAAGAATTCATGATGTGGCATTGCTTCAATGACTTCCAAGACTTCAGTGCTAATCAAGTCAGGTGTTGACTCACGCTATGTGGCTTGATCACTGCACTGCTTATCAGCAAGTGCTACACTTCCTACAACTCTTGTGGCTCGGCTAGTGCTCTTCACCTCAGCAGCAACTGCATTACCTATCACACTTGTAGCTTGTCTCGTGTTACTCTGCCCTGTAGTATACCCTGCAATTTTAACAACATGTTTGAGTTTTGGAAAAATTTTTGGATATTACGTGGGTTATAATCGTGTATGTGGCGCTTTATAATGGTTTACCCCAATTCCGGACATAATGTATTCTCTTTTTATAATGGTTCTATTTTTAAGGGTGAAAGTTAAAAATTAATAAATATATGAACTATAATGTACATTTAAAAAAAAAATGAAATAGATGTAATTCTTTTTTTTTTTTTTTTTTTTTTTGAGAAACGAAATAGATGTAATTCATTAACTCATGAGTATAAATTTATTGCGATTGTGATTTTTTTTAAGATATATGTATACAATTTGACTTTCTTTTTTTGAAAAATGTATAAAAACATTATTTGAGTAGTACTAAGTCAATTAAAAAAAAAAAGTCAATAACATTTTTAGAACAATTTCACAATAAATCTCAAATGGTAAACTATTATTGGTTCTAATCTAGACTTACTATTGACATTTTTTTTTTCTTAACAATAATAATTTACCATTTAAAATTTGTTGTGAAAATCTTGTGGATATAGTATTATTCAACATTACTTAATATATAGCATTAAATGTATTTTAACCACTGCACCTTGGTCAATCATTAACAAAAATCGTTGGTGAAAATGTACTTTTGGTCCCTACATTTTGAGCCAATTTTCGTTTTGGTCGCTACTTCACCTACTCCCCTGGGATGCAGTCCTCAAATCAAAAAATCGTTCTCATTTTAGTCTCTACCATCATTTCACTAATGGAAATAGCTTATGTGACTATTGGAGTGCACTGTTAGCATATTAAACACCGACATGACGATTAAAATAATATTAAAATGTTTAATTATGAATAAAAAATTCCACGTCAACATTTAAATAAATAAATAAAAGAGAAATGCTATATCCACAACACTTTCACAAAAAATCCTAAGTAACAAGTTGTTATTGGTGAGCAAAAAGTAATTTAAGTTATAGATTCAAATTAGAACCAATAACAATTTACTATTTATAATTTGATGTGAAAATGTGATGGGCGTAGCATTAATTTAATATAATTTCTAAGAACAACTAATTATGTATTTCCTCTCATCAAAAAAAAAAAAAAAAATGTATTTCCTACTTCTTACACCCAAATTGGCACCACCCATCTTATTAGCGGGCGGTTGTGAAAAGATTTTTTTTTTTTTTTTTTTGCTGGAAGCTTGTGAAAAGAATATCAAGGTTGTTGACGCGTGTTAAATTTATTGTGAAATTTAATGTGGGTTTTGTGTCTTTAGGCTTACTTACTAGGTAAGGAAAGGCATAAGAATAATAATGAGTTAATAATGATTGATGACTCATTGCTGTTTAACTTTAACTTCCTTTCAGGCTTTGACCCTAAAGACTTTGTATTTTTTTTTTTTTTTTTTGGTTTCCTTTTTTATTTGTTTTTGGCCCCAAGGCTAGGGCTGTCCAGCGACCCGTGATATCCGACCCGCCTGACCATACCCGCCCGACCCGAAGGTCCACGGGTGAATCCGAGTGCATGTGCGGGTCGGTCACGAATGCTGTTTTAAGAGGAACCGATTATTCGGTTCGGGTTTCGGGTTACACAATAAAAAATCCGAATAACCCGAACCGACCGAATATTTGGTAAAATAAAGTAATAAACCACTCTCCACTCAGTCTGAAGCACACTCACATCATATAAGTCATGTCATGAGCTTTGGTTAGTGGGTAACGTGTAGTGGAGAGGAAACCTGATGCTGATCAACCATTTTTGGGCACAACTTCCCAATTTCAAATCCAGCCATTTAAATCTTTTTTTTTTTTTTTTTTTTTTAAGAAACAGCCGTTTAAAATCAACGGTTATAATTCACTCTACAGCAGTACAGCCCCCTAGCACAGCACAGAGACATCATATCACTTAAACTCTACAGCCCTAGCAATTACAAATCAACGGTTAAAATTAAACTAATATCACAATCTAACGGTCACAATTAGAGGTGAAATATTTGATTAGATATCTCATATCTCAATGACTCTCAATCTTAATCTCATATCCCAACGGCTTCAAGTCTCATACGGAATCTCTCTCTCACTCTTCACCGAATCAAGATCAAGTTGATCAACATCAACGGCCTCAATCTCTCTTCAATCTTCACCTAATCACTCTCTCACCAAATCCACGGCCTCAGCTTAGACCTCACTCTCTCTCTCTCTAATCTCAATCTCATATCTCATATCTCTCACTCTCAAACACAGACTCAAACGTTCTCTCTATCTCTCTCTCTCTATCTCAATCTCAAATCCTCAAAACCTGAAATCTCTTCACCAAATCCTTAAGTCTCACACAGACGCTCTCTGTCTCTCACTCTCTAATCTCTACAGTCCCTTCACCAATTTCATACGAAATCTCAAATCTTCATCATTTCATCAGTCTTCAATCTTCACTCTTTAAAAGCTTTGATCTTCGGTCTTCTCACCAATGAACAGACCACACTCTCAAACTCTCAGTTCTCACTTTGCCTCTCTCTACTCCAAGGTCCAAACCCTAGCTTCTCACTACAAGTTCTTCACACCTAGCCGCTGCCGCCGCCGCCACCACCAGCAGCCACTCCTCTCCCTGCCGCCGATCATATGGGTTGAACCTAAGGTATGTGTTCTCCTTTTCTCATCTCTTTTTTTTTCAGTCTCTCATTAATTATATATGTTATGAAAATCTACTATTAAAATCAAATAAACCCAAAGTTTTATAATTTGAAACCCTAACTAGAAATAGTTGAAACCTTAACCATTTACTTTTGTTCTTTGTTCTTTGTTCATTTGTTTGATTAATTTTGTTCCTATTTAAATTTTATTCAGGAATTGAAAGTTGTACGTGTGGGGTTTTCAGTCTTCAAACTTGAAATTAACACCCATGGTTTTTTAAGGTATGATTTTTGTTTCCCTTTGTTTTTTGTGTTCAAAGTTGGGATTTTGTTCTTTTTTTGTTAGAGACTTAGAGTTGATGCATGTAACTTAAGCTGCTGTGGATGTGTTCAATGTTTCAGCTTTTATTATTTAGTAAAATTTATACTGTTAAAAATCAAATAAACTCCCAAGTTTTTTGTTCTTTGTTTATTTGTTTGATTAATTCTGTTCCTATTTTAATTTTATTCAGGAATTGAAAGTTGTCCAAGTGGGGTTTTCAGTCTTCAAATTCATAACTCCAACACCCCTAGTTTCTTTAAGGTATGATTTTTGTTTCCCTTTGTGTTTTGTGTTAAAAGTTGGGATTTTGTTCTTTTTTTTGTTAGAGTTTTATGTAGAATACTGTTATCTGGATTCAAGCATCAAAGATTTTCCTTTTTGGTTTGTTTGATTATTATTATTAACTGTTGTTGTTCTAGTTTGCTAATTTCTATATTTGATTTTTTAGGTCATGGATTCCTCCACTAATGCTCCCTCTGTTTCTACACAAGCTAATGGTTCTACCGCTATACAAGTTGATGGTTCTACTGCCACCCAAGCGGATGGTGCTACTGCCACTGCCACCCAAGAGGCTACTGCTGCAACCCAAGCTGAAGCTACTGATGGTGAGTTGCCCCTAGTTCCACCTAGTGTAGTGAGTAAGACTAGTACTGGTAGTGGTAGGAAAAAGTCTTTAGCTTGGAATCATTTTGAAAAAGTAAAGGTAGATGAGGGTGTCACTATGGCTGTATGTAATTATTGTAAAAAATCATATCTGGCTGATAGTAAGAGTTGTGGTACTAGTAATTTGTTAGCTCATGTGACAATCTGTCCCAAGAACCCTAATAAAGAAGATAAAGGGCAGAAAACCTTAGCTTTTGAAACCAAAAATGATGGAGATGAAGGGTTCAAACTTGTGTCAACAACTTTTTCTGTTGAGGCTTCTAGAAAGGCACTAGCTAAAATGATTATAATTGATGAGTTGCCTTTTAGGTGTGTTAAGGGTTATGGGTTTAAGAAATATGTAACTACCTTACAACCTAAGCTCCGTCTAAAAGATATTTTATCTCGTCAAACTGTGGCTAGAGATGTGATTGGAATTTATAATAGTGAGAGAGAAGCTAAGGAAATCCTTGAAGGGTTGTAGGGTGTGTCTTACTACAGACACATGGACTTCTCTACAAAATTTGAATTATATGTGTCTCACATGTCACTTTATTGATGATGCTTGGAAGTTGCATAAGAGAATTTTAAATTTTTGTCAAGTTGAAGATCATAAGGGGGAGACTATAGGTAGAAAGATTGAGATGTCTTTGCGTGAGTGGGGTATTGATGGCATATTCACTTTGACAGTGGATAATGCTAGTTCCAATTTAACCACAATTAAATTTATGCAAAGGGTAACAAAAGATTGGAATGGGACAATTTTAGGAAATGAGTTAATGCACATGAGGTGTTGTGCCCATATCCTAAATCTCATTGTTGGGGAGGGTTTGAAAGAAATTGATGCATCTGTTGCTAGGGTGCGTGAAGCTGTGAGGTATGTGAAGTCCTCACCCAATAGAAATCAAACTTTTAGGAATTTTATGGAGAGGTTAGGTATGGAGTCCAAGAGTCTTCTTTGTCTAGATGTACCTACTAGGTGGAACTCAACTTACCTTATGTTAGAAACTGCTGAAAAATTCGAGAAAGTATTCCTTAGGATGGACTTTGAAGATGATGGTTATTCATCATACTTTAGGAGCAAGGAAGATAGTGGTGGTTTGGGATCTCCTTGTATGAGTGATTTCCAAAATTGTAGGGCATTTGTGACTTTCTTGAGGCTTTTTTACAATGCAACAAAGAAGTTCTCCGGCTCTTTGTATGTTACCTCAAATGCCTTTTTTGATGAGATCTTTGTTATTCAGGAGAGTATTTCTCATTTAGTTAAATCCCAAAACACCCTCTTGAAAAACACAGCCACAAACATGCAAACTAAATTTGAGAAGTATTGGGGGGAAGGTGATAAAATTAATCCTCTTTTGTATGTGGCTGCGGTTCTTGATCCACGAAAAAAATTGAGGTTTTTGAAGTTCTCTTTTTCTGAAATTTATGGGAATGAAGTGGGGAATGTGATGGTTGATAAGGTGAAAGCTCTTTTGATGAAGTTGTATACTTTTTACTATTCTGTTAATTCCCCAAATGTGCAAGAACCAAGTGGGAGTGAGAGGACACCAATGGTAGGTGATGCAAGTGATCCTTATGTGATGGTTCACTCTCGATATGAGCTTTTCTTAGAAGCTGAGCAATCTGTAGGTTGTAGTAATGAGGTTGACAAGTATTTGGCTGAAAATTGTGATGGTAGAAGGGATGTGAATTTTGAGGTGTTGGGGTGGTGGAAGGACAATTCTAGTAGGTACCCAATGTTGTCCAAAGTGGTTAAGGATGTGCTGGCTGTACCAGTTTCGACTGTTGCATCTGAGTCTGCATTCAGCACCGGAGGCCGCATTGTTGATCCATTTCGAAGTTCTCTCTCTCCTCTCATGGTTCAAAACCTTGTATGTGCACAAAATTGGCTTCAAGCCACAGTACCAATTTCTCATCGCCAATCAAGGGATGAGGTTGAGGCATTGGAGGAGGAATTTCATGATTTAGGTAATATGTTTAAATTCTAGAACCTATCGTCTGTCTCATGTTCAAACAAAATTTAATATGTTGTATTTATTTCCTTTTCTTTTCTAGTTTTAAATCAACAGTCATCATCAAGTGCATCAGCAAGTACCAGCTCCAAATTGGGTTCTAACTCAGGCAAACGACCCATAATTAGTGTTGAAGATTGATAACTGACTTGGTATGTTACTGCCTTTGGCCTCTTACTGTTATAAGCTTGCTTCCCTTTATATTTGGTCTTGTATTTGGTAGTAATGTATTATTTGTTAAATATTTTTTGTCTTTTGTAGGCGGAATCACTTATTTTGTAAAGGAGGCAGAGCCTTTTGGGAACATTTTGGAACCTTTTTTGTAAATTGCTTTTCTAACAATACTAGTCTTAATGCTTATAGAAAAGAAATCCTAGGAATCATATAGGTTTTCTTTTCTATTAGTTATAAGCTTGAGAATTTGTCATTTAATGCTTGGGAAAAGCTATTTTTTTTGGAAATACCTGTGGTATTTTATAATTTGTAATTAATTATATTGCTGGGAACATTGTATAGCCAGCAAGGTTACTGCCTTATGATTTACTGCCTTGTGGGAACATTGATTTACTGCCTTCTTATAATTAATCACTTGTTGTGTGGTTGTTGGAAATACACGTTTTGTGTATTGTTTTGCTATTTTGTCTAGGTTATTTGTTGTGGTAATTTTTGGGTAGTCAATGTGGCTGTTTAACAAACAAGTCACAGATGGTGAAAATAGAATTTTGTGTGTTACTTGTGTTGTGCTCTTTGTCTAGGTTTTAGTTTTTGTGGTCCATGTGTGGATGCTTAACAGATGTTATAAAAATAGGTTTATTTTGTGTTGTTGTGGGGTATTTTGTCCAGGATATTTAATGCTTAACAGGTGGTAGAAATTGGCTTTTGTTATTTTTGTTTTTTGCCTTTTGTTTTTCCTACTATATAAAGTCAAATATGAAGAAAAAGCATAATTAAAGCATCCACATCAGCAGATGTAAAATTTTGCAAAATGCAAAAAGTAACAAATTTTACACATTTTGCTCCAAAAATCTTCCACATCAGTCCTTCTAAAATTGTGTATATTTACACATTTGTTACAGTAACCGTACATATATACACGGTTATTGTAGATGTGAATCCTATTCTTTTATTAATTTCACATTTGGCTCCTTTTTTTTTTCTCTCTTCTCCATCTGCAAAACCAACTCAGACTCGTCATCTTTTTCTTCCTCTGATACACACAAACACACCCACACAGACGCACAAAACCTGCAAGAGCACCACCACTAAAACACAAATCCCACCATCCAACCATCACCACCCAACCACCACCACCATCACTCGTTAAAACAACCACCACCACCAAAACCCGTTAAAACAACGAAAACCCAAAATACAATGAAATCAAACTTGATCTACCTAAAATCCACAGAAAATCAACTTAAAATTAAACCATGAACTAAAAACCCATAACCCAAACCCAAAATCATAATCAAAATACAAACCTAATGGTGGCAGAACGCTTGTGGTGGAGATTGGTTTTTGTGGTGGAGAGTTGATCTGACTGTGAGACAAAGAAGAAAAAAGAAAAGGAAGAAAAAGAAGAAGAAGATGGTTGTGGTGGAAAGGTAATTTGACCGTGAGAGGAAGAGGAAAAATAAGAAGATGGTGAAAGCTTTTGAAGACAATGGAGAGTCTTGAGAATAAACGGCAGAGGAGTGGAGATGAGAGTGAAAAAATCTGATCAAATGAAATGAGATAAGTACAAAAGAAAAAGAGACAAGGACAATAGAAAATGATAAAATAATAATAAAATATTATAGAAATATTATTATTTAAATAGAATAGATTGTAAAATAGATGAACTGATGTGGGTGTTTTGGAAAAGTAGTAGTGTAAAATAGAAAAAGTAGGTTCTTAATGTAAAAAAGACGGAAAAATTTGGCCAGACGGATGGGGTTGCTCTTAAGTTGAGGTCTATTAGCTCGGAGGAATAATTCATTGCAACATGTTTAGGAGTATATCCTTCAGTTCTTCCACCAACCCTTTTGCTACACACAAAGTGACCAATCTTCTTGTAGGAATTGCATAGTCTCTAGGGAAAGAACATGAAGAAAGAAAACTTTTTCCCTAGATTGTCAGCCCAGTCTTTACCTTCTATTTTCTGGCTTTCAAACCGTACGATCTTCCAGATCAATTGCGTTTGTTAAAATTTTTAATAAGTAAGACTAATAAGTCAATAATTTCTATTCTTTTTTTTTTTTTTAAAGCAAATCCAAATATACTTTACAATTACTGATACATAGAGTATAGTTTCTCTATTTATAAATAGAGAAACCATACTGTGAACAATAAAATGGGAGGTCAAGAAATGCTGTGAAGTGTGAACAATAAATAGTTTCTCTATTTATAAATAGTTTCTCTATTAATTAATAGGAAAGAAATGCTGTGAACAATAAAATGGGAGGTCAAGAGTAGAATAGAAGTTAATTTTAAAATTTTAGATCACGCATCCATTTTTGTTTTTGTTTCTTTTTATAATAATTTTGAAATTATTAAAAAATATTTTCATTTTCATATTTCTTTGCAATCAAATTCAAGATAGTTTATATCATCCGACAGTTTGGGGTTCGAAAAATGTGTTCATTTTCTTCTTCTATTTTTTTTTTTTTTGATAAAAATATTCTTCTTCTATTTTGTTTATATATATAAATATATATATATATGTGTATATAATTTCAAAAAATTTAGAAATGAAATATAGTATATAATATCAAACTTCTTGAGAAATTAGACCGCATTCTTAAAAAAGTGGTCCTTTTAATGTCTCAATACATTATATGGGGAGTGTTACAACAAATTCTTAGAGTTTGATCTCACAATACATAGATTTCTAATAATGGTGATCATATAGATTTTTTCTCTTTAAAAAGTTCTTTCTTAAAAATAAAGATACTGCTTTAATTATGTGTGAATCAAAACCAATTTTTATACCATTTAATTTAAATTTTTTTTTTTTGAGTCAAAAGGATAGAATTTTATATTAAAAAGAATTTTGTACACTGATTCTTTTTATACCATTCAATTAAAATTTTATTCTTTCTCAAAAAAAAATATATATATATAATTGATTTTGTAATTGTCCCAAAGGTCAAAGTAATAGCACGCCTCATAACTATCTATTAACCTGGATTCCAGAATCCAGACCAACGTAGAGAATATGACTCTTGTCAGTGTAAGGAAGTAGAGAATATGACTCTTGTCAGTGTAAGGAAGCTTCTTCAGTTCCCACCAAACCATTAGTTATGTAACAAGTAACGTGCCAATGGTATTTACACATTAAACTCACCAATTTTAGTTCTAATTATTTTAAAAGAAAATTTAGTTACAAAATTGGTTGTAACTTAAAACTACAATCTTACTCAATATTTTTTTATTGAAGGTGAATTTTGACAAATTTATTATTGGATTACATATTCTTCTTATATATTTCATGCTTGCAAAATTTTTAGAAAATTGAAAATCAATAGCTATATCATCAATAAAATAAACATTACTACATATTTTGAAAATTTAATCATTGAATTGCATGTTTTTTATGTTCTTAATACGCATGTCAAATTTTGTATTAATTAGATATTCTATAAAATCTATAAGTTTGTATTTATGCATAATTTTAAAATACAAAAATTTGCAACTTAAACAATTTACTGATAACATAGTTATTAATATTCAATTTTCTAGAAATTTTGCAAGTATGGAGGATATAAAAGATATATGTAATCCAATAGTGGATTTGTCAAAATTAATCTCCAATAAAAAGATATTGAATAAGGTTGTGGTCTTAAGTTACAACCAATTTTGTAACTAAATTTTCTATTTATTTTTCATTTTCATTTGTAACTAAACTTTCTATTTATTTTATGTAGTAAACTTTTTTCTCAACCATTCATAAGGTTGTGCTATTTTACGTGGTACTAAAATTTTTGTTTTCTTGCTCTTTGCATATGCATTCAGTGGTGGAGCCACATTTGACTTGTGGTCAAATTTTAAAATTTTTCTTCGAATAATAGATTCTAAAATAAGACTTGGCCAACAAAAAATAAGGATTTGGCAAAAAATAGTCAATAATTGACCGTTAATGATTTTGTCATTTCGAAAATACAGTGGTCCAAATGAGGCTTTTAAAAAATGAAAAAAAAAAGTTTTTAACAAAAACAAACTGCTCGTTTTTTAACAAGAAAAAAAAAGTAATACCAGAATTATGATTCTCCTGTTTAATTGGTTTTTTTTTTTTTTTTTTTTCCTTTCTCTTTCTCTTGTTGCACAAGATCCACTTACACTCCATAAAAACAAAAATCAACTTACACAATAAATTATTGGTTTCGTGATCTCAACTTTTGAATTTCCTTAAAAATAGACTATCAATGAAGTTTAACATAAAAAGGGATAAATTAATTTAAGTGGTAGATTTAAAATAGAAATAGTAACAATTTACCATTTACGATTTATTGTGAAAATATTGTAAAAATGTAACTGACATCCCTGGAGACAAAAACAGTATGAGACTCAAGATCAAATACTTTATACCTTTTGACATTGTAAGGATAACCAAGAAAAACACATTTTCTTGCTCTTGGAGAGAACTTGGTCCTTGTATGAGCAATGGTTGAGGCAAAACACAAGCAACCAAAGACCTTGAGATGAGCATAATCTAGAAGTTTGTGAAAAAGGAGTTCAAAAGGAGTTTTATCATGCAATAAAGGAGATGGCAGCCTGTTAATGAGATAGGCAGCAATTAAAACACAGTCACCCCAAAATTGGATGGGAATTTGTGATTGAATTTGCAAAGCTTTAGCTATGGAAAGAAGGTGTTGATGTTTCCTCTCCACAACAGAATTTTGTTGTGGAGTGTAAACACAGCTATGTTGATGAATAATTCCATGAGAATTAAGAAAGTCAAACATATCAAACTCTTTAGCATTATCAGTCCTTATAGCTTTGATTTTTAGGCCAAACTGAGTATGAACCATAGTATAGAAAGAGTAAAATAACTGCCTAACTTCATATTTAGACTTCATCAAAAATAACCATGTTGCACTTGTAGCATCATCCACAACAGTTAAAAAATACTTGAAGCCATCCAAAGTAGGAGTTGAATATGGTCCCCATACATCCATATGAACCAAATCAAAAGCACAACTACTAAGTTTATTATGAAAAGGAAAAGGCAATCTCTTAAGTTTTGCCATAGGACAGATTTGACAATCTTTATTACATGAAGGTTGTAAATAAGGAATAACATGACACAAAGTATTGAGTTTGATGTCAGAGGGGTGACCTAATCTTGCATGCCAAGTGGAAGAAGATTGAGTATGAACACGTGTGGAAGTTGCTGCAATGAAATGACTAAAAACATCATTGATGTTGTGAGCAGCTAAGAAAGCAGCAAGGGAAGAACTAGATGAATGTTGAAGGCTGTCAGACTACAACAGATACAATCCATCAAGTGCCTTGCCTACCCCAATCGTTTTCCAGGAGGTAAGGTCCTAAACAAAACAATAAGCAAAGAGAAAAACAAGACAATATGGCTGAGATTGAGTCAAAGCACTAACAGATAATAGATTAAAAGTAAAAGATGGGACACAAAGGACATTCTTGAGAATAGGAGAAGAATATAGAACAAAAGTCCCAATGTGAGTTACTTGTACTGATTCCCCATTAGGCAATTGAACCAAAGACTGTTTAGTAGCAATAATTGAGGTTAACAAATCAACTGAATAGACAAAATGATCAATGACACTCTACCATAAGCCCTTTTATTGACCACTTGTGCTGCAAAGACACTATGAGAAAAATCAATACCTGCCATTGTCACATTAGTAGACTTAGAAGAAGATGCTACATTGGCCATTAAGGCTTCTGATGCTTGAGGTGTTGCTACAAGAGAGGAATTGGATGCACCAAACAAAGCAAGTAGCTTCTAACACTGCTCAAGTGTGAAGGCAGAAGGTTGATGCATTGGAGAAACAAATGACAAGCATTCTGAACTAGAACCTAAGGATACTTGATGTGCCATGGAAGATTTATTCTTGAACTTAAACCCTAGTGGAAAACCATGCAATTTGTAGCACTTATCCACAGTGTGACCAATCTTACCACAATGAGTACAAACTGGTCTATACTTACCCTTCCCACCAAAATTAGCAAGATTGGAACCATGAGTAACATGATCATTGGGCATTTTAGCATCTAAAACAGTAGAATCAACCTTAACAACAGAAGCATTTGGGATTGATCTTTGTGTTTCTTCTTGAATTAGCAAAGAATAAACCTTGCTGAGAGATGGAATTGGATCCATAAGCAACACTTGAGTCCTAACTTGTGAGAAAAAATCATTCAATCCCATTAGGAACTTCATCACAGACTCTCTGACTTGTAAATCAGTAAGCCTTTTGTTAATGTTGCATACACACTTTCCACAAGTGCATGAAGATAACGGACTAGGGTTTTGCAATTGATCCCAAAATACCTTCAATTGAGTAAAGAAATCAGTGATAGACATCTAACCTTGATGTAATTCTGCAATATCTTTTTGAAGATTGAAAACCCTTGGTCCATTGGTTTGGGCAAAACGATTCTTCAAGTCATTCTAGATCTCTAAGGCAGTGTCCTCATAAATGATGCTTGCTTGAAGCTTTGAAGAAACTGAATTGGTCAACCAGGTTTCAACCATGTTGTCACACCTGATCCATGCTTGCACAGCTGAAGGAGTAGATATCAATGGTGATGAGAGAGCCAGAGTCCCATCAATGAACCCTAATTTGTTCTTGGTGAGCAAAGCCTTCCTCACAGCTCGAGCCCAAGCTGAATAATTTTCTCCACCAGTTAAAGGTTGTGTAACAAGCACTAAACTTGGACTCTCTGCATGATGCAAGAACAGAGGGTCATCCATTGGAGAATCTTGCGAAGAAGAAGATGGATTCTTAGGTGCAGAGCCATTGGCAGAATCATTTGTAGTCATAGTAGTTGCAGCAAAAGCCATTGTTGGCAAAAGAAGAAAATTTTCTCAAAAACAGAGTGTTTTTCTCGAGAAAATTGAAAAAGAAACTGAAGAAAATGCAAAATCCTAGAAAGATTTGAGAATTTGCTCTGATACCATATCACAAAATGAATGGAAGAAGTCTATGCTTTCATTAATTAGCAAAGAAAGATTACAAAACCTTATATACAATGAGTAAAGCAAGCTAACCAATTAACTGCTACTAACAGAACAGAAAAACTAACTTTACACGTGTGTCTACAGTAATAACTAACATTCTCATGTGCCATCACTTAAAGGAATTAATTCAGCTACTAAACTACAAGCCGTATCTACAATATATAACTATCTTGTGTCGTTTATGCAGTGTTGTTCTTCTGATCAAGCTCTACTGCTCTTATTGCTCTGCTCTTGCTACTTCCTTGTGCTCATTACTGTCTACACTCTGATAGTAGTCTATGCTTTATGATAAAGAGCGTCTAATTTTAGTGAGATGAGCTCAACTAAGTTAAAAACAATGATACCAACAAGGAGTAAAATGAATACATAAAGAAAGACTTCAACATATATGAGACTTTGTGTTGAAAGGCAAATCTTCCGAAAATAATGTGAAAGAAGTGAACTGTATGAAAGGCACTAAGGAATTCGGGTAGCCAGCTTTAACTAGTCAAAATTAATTTCTCTTGAAATTATTAAGATGGTGATACATGTAAGCAACATAACAAAGAACAAAGACATGTATATCAATCGTCTTTGCTCTTATTAGCCTAAAACTTATAGCTTGTTTAAGCTGTGAAAGCTCTTTCCTCTCTCATTTCTTTCTCCATTTCCCTTCTGTTTTTTATATTCATATTCTACTGTCTTAAGAAAACTGTGATTATAAGTGCAAAGAAAAATTATTACATATTCTATTTCCATAGTTTACAAGCTTGGTTTGACATAGTGCAAGCCAACTGAGTTGCAGCTTCTCAATTATGGACTTCATAGAAGAATGAATGAGGAATATCATAAGGCTACAACACAACTTGGGTTGGGGGCTAAAACCAGACTCAACCTAAGCTTTTCAACCTCAGGCCCTAACCCAACCTTAAACCAAACAAATCAGCTCAAGCCCAGCTTGTTTTTAATGTTTTGGGCTCTGGCAAGCTCGCTATCTCGGGTTGGGTTAAGTTGGTCTTTTAACTGGATTAGGTTCAAGTAAACTTATACAATATATGACATCATAAATTCTAGGGGAATTCATTTCAAACCCTATTAAGTTTGGAGTAGTCTAAATTAAACCCTATAATTTGAAAATATCAAAATAAACCCCAAACTTCTGAAATGTATAAACTCTGGTGTCAAAACTGGTGTAACACTGTTACTTAAACGTTAACTATATATTAATAATAAAATAAAGAATAGACTGAATCTGGAGTTCCTTCAAGGCCCTGATGGAAAGCGGATCAAACACACTGGAATAGAAGCCCAAACCTCAAACCCATCAAATCAAAAACCATTGGCATCTTTACTGATCAAAACCCATGAGCTCATACTCCCAAAGGCCCAAACCCAATACAAATCCAATGCAATGAATATGATTTCGGGAACTTTACAGTAAAATTTTCTTAAAAATTCTATAAGATCTTAATCAAAAGTGGCAAGATTAAAATTCAAGGTTTGTCGGAAAAAAAAAATCCCAAAAAACTTTGGATGAATGTCATTTTTTGATTCTTGGCTTCTTGCCAGTTGCCACCATACTCAATAGGCTGGCCGAATTGTATACAAATGCAAAATTTGAAAAAGTGATACCTAGTAATTTAGCTAGGTGGTATAATGATACTATAATTTTACTACAATTTTACTACATAGGTCTTACAAAATGATGTGTCACTGATCACAAGTAATTTAAACATTAATTTATTATCTAATTAAAATAGAACCAATCACAGTTAATGTCATATCAATTTGTAAACATTTTGTAATAAAACTTGTAATACTTTTACTCTTTTAGTATTTTCCTAACTTAATATACACTTTTCCAAACAAAGGTAAAGGTTCTCTTTTTTGTAGGATTTGAAATATGTGGTTAGTGAGTGCAATAAATTTTTTTTTTTTTTTTTTTTTTAAGTTGGTTTGTAAGTAATTTTAATCTTAGAAAGACTGGTTTTTAAACTCGAAATCGTGACACATGAATTAAGTTCTGGTATGTACTTAGTTAGACATTTATCAAAGATAATATAATGAATAATACTAGTGGTGAGGATATTTCATGGTGCTGGCTTAAGAAAGAAGGGCGTTTCCTAATCTAAGGGCCCATTTCCAAGTAGAGATTAAAGAACATGTGAAGACAAGGACGGTTTTCACAAAGAGCATAAAAGAATCAAAAAGTGACGAAAGAAAAGGAAAGAAGAAAAGAGAGGGGACACACCATTTAGAGGTGAATAATTTCTTGGTTAAAAAGGGTGGACAGTGAAGAGAAAGGTTGTTTTGGATCCAAATACAAAACTCAAACCTATGTCCCCACATCACAAGGACCTTGTCCTCTTGTTTAACTTATCTTTGTGCATATATATGTTTGCATCTCTCTTGTTTGGTAAATTCTCCCAAAGTGGCATCTTACTTTTGTATATACCTCTGCCAAACCCAACCCGCAAGTCCCTGACCCACCCTCACTCTCTGTGCTTCAACCTTCAAGTTCAACTAGGTGAGCTAAAATCCAACCCTTCTTAATGCTATGTTTGGAAGTTTTGAGAGAGAGGAGAGTAGAGGGGAGTAGAAGGAATGAGAGTAGTGGAGAGTAGAGTAGAGGGGAATGGTTATCTTCCACTTTATTTGGATGTTTTTAAAATTAAGTAAGGGGAGGGAAATAATTAGTCTTTTCATTTGTAATTTTGTTAATATGGTAAGGGTAAATTTGATAATTTACTTGGTCAAACATTTTAATGCTCCACAATAAGTTTTTCTTTTCTCAAATTGTACGTTTGGATGTACCAAAGTAAGCAAATAAATAAAATAAGGGTGTCTTATGCCTTTAAAGTATTTGTTAATTGATAATTTTAAGAAAGTTTTAGTACTACTTTTATAGGAAAAATAAAAAAGTTGTCAAAAAATTGATTAAAATTTTCTTTTCCAGAAATTTTTTTTAAAAAAAATTACTAAATTAATGTCTTTGCAATGTCTTTTTCTTTTAGTACTACTTTTTAAAAAGTATAACGTCCACGCGTGGCCCCCTTGATAGCCATATGATAATTGGTAGGTCCGCCATGGAATATAAAGCACGGGGAAATTTGCTTTGCTATTGAAATATTCGACCCAATATAAGAATAAGAGCATTCTCATTTCTCATGTCTCACAATATGATCCGGAATGAATCAACCAAAAATAAAGAGATATCACACGAGCACAATATTGAATATTTGATAGGAATCCATTGAATACATATCTAATTTCTCTCTCTCTCTCTCTCTCTCTCTCTCCTATGCGCAACGGAGGCCATGTATCTCTGTACTTCAAACCAACCTTTACAAACTTATCCTGCCTTTTGCTAGCAGCCTTTACGGCTTAATCCAGAGATTATGAAATGCATCAATAACTTGAGAAAAGAAGACATGGAGAGAAATAACATATGTGCTCAGAATCTGTTTATATGCGTTCAGTAAAATATTTGTTTAGAATCTGTTTACTATCATATTTAGACAACATATCATTAGCGATTCCAGTATAATATGTGTTCAAAATCTGTTTATATAAACTTGGGTATAATTTTTTATTTGTTATACTTTAGGTTTCTTAATTAAAATTAAACATATTATTGCATTGACCAATACAATACAAATAATGTTATTTTCTTTAAAAAATTACATTTAATGTAATCAATTGTTTGAATTTAAATGGGAAACGTAATATATAGTAACTAAAGAATTGGGAGAAATTACACTTCCACACTCTAAACTATACTCAATATTACACTTTTCATCATAAATTTTTCGAATACATGTTTTGCACTTTAAATTATGACATTTGTTACACTTTGTATCCTGATGTTAAGTTTTCTGTTAATTTGGATGAAAATTTAAAATTTATTGTGCAAAGTATAATCAAGAGTAAAATTTATGGTGGTAAAATGCACCTTATTTGTTGTTTTTAAAGCATTGAGAATAGGGGCAATTAGGTCTTTTCATGTGATACCATATTTTTCCATCAAAGTTAACAAAAAACTTAACATCGGGGTGCAAAGTGTAACAAGAGTCATAATTTAGGGTGCAAACGTGCATTCAAAAGTTTATAGTGCAAAGTGTAATCAGATGTATAGTTTAGGTTGATAAAGTGTAATTTCCCTAAAGAATTGTATCAAAAGTTTAACTTATAGCCATATGAATATTGAATAGATTAGGTTAAAGAATTGTATCAAAAGTTTAACTTATAGTCATATGAATATTGAATAGATTAGGTTTATTGCAATGTTTCAATAGGGTTATTGCTACGCAGCTCTTGTAGATGTCTAATACTCTGGTGGTAGAAGGAATCAAGGAACTACCTTGAGAACTCTATGGTTATTGGTTACTCGTAGAACATAATGAGTAAAAACAAAACCAGTTTCAATTGGGAGCTCCAGACCATTAGACCAACCTAGACCAACTTAATAGCGAGTAGGAAGCCCGATACGTCTCTAAATATGTAGTGAGGGAAGCTAAGATTTCTAATGCTCTATTTAGGAGAAATTGGGTTCATATGAAAATGTCTCCTAAACAGAGCATACAAACACACCACACAAAACCAAAATAAGCTTCTTGAAAATGTTATATTTACAATTTTTCTAATTATATTTTTGTTGCTTCCAGTATTGATTGATTGAATTAATTTCCTCCTGTACATTACTGTAGGGAACAAATGTCGCTTCTTTCTGACCTTAAACTTGCAACTGAAATACTTGGATGGGTGATCCTCATCATCACCCTCGCTACACAAGTTTACAACTGACACCATGGGCAACGGCAGTGGCGTTGATGGCATCCAAGACATAATTGAAATGATAGCTCTAAATTAATGTCGTCAACCCTATTTAAGCCTCCAGTATTACTATATATATATATATATAAAATATTTTGCATGATATGTAATAGATATATGAGCATACAAAAATATATATATAAAAATATTTATATGTTGTGATGGTTTGACGATAAAGAATAATTATCATGAATAAAAGTTATAGTTATAGATTCCAGTTAATTCAACCGATATAGTATCTAATAGTTGAATAAGAGATTTATGATTCAATTCTCGCATACACCAAAAACTTTTGGTGTCTTGGTCTGATGATAAAGAGCACAATCATACAAAGCGAACACTATAAGTTGAAAAAAAAATGTTATAGTTTTCAAATTCACTTGTAAATTACCTAGTTAGTGAAATGATTAAGTCCCATGTGGAATAAAAATAATAAAGGTGAATGGTTAATAAATGATTTTGAGATTAATACATTGATGTGGTAGTTTCGAATATTAACCAACCAAGTCATAACTTGTGCAATAGCCATTGCATCTAAAATTCAAATGCAAGTAAACATTAATGGGATCTTCACAAATTTCTGTTCACAATCATATTATTGACCTTGCTTTATTGGAACTAAATGGTTTAATTATTGCATGAATATCTTTGTTGTATTGAGCAATAAATTTATCCCAGATAAATTGGGGTTAGATATAGGCCATTATTTGGTGGGTAAATTGTAATTATAGACTTATTGTGAATTTTACAATGGACTATTCGAAAAGTAGTCCTTGAAGTAAAAATTTGAAGAAAATTATTTTAATCTTGATACATAGGCTGTTTCAACAACTGCAGCCTTATTGGCTTTGTATGTGGTTGTTGACAGAGCATAAGTAGATATCCTATACAGTTTTTTAAATGCAACAATTGATTATTTTTGTGGGCAAATGGGCATTTGTTATTTGGTTCCTCGAGTTCTTTTGCCTGTATCATTTGAAAACTAGTCAACATGTCTTTGCATTGTTTTTGGATGTTGAATTTGTTGTTCCATAGCTTTCGTAGTTTTTGGTAATATGAAATGTTTGGTAAAACTAATTAATATGTACTTAGCTTATATATGGTTGTTCTAGAATCATAGAGACACCTTCCTTCTATGATCAAAACACATGCATTTAATCCCTTAGCTTATGTTTGTTGTTTAGAAAAGCTAAAAATAGTTGAACTTTCCAGTTTGGAACATTTCAGTATGTGAAAAATAAGGTACTGAATTTAACCAGGACAAATAGTATAAGGCCATAAGGGAGGTCAAGATCGGTAGATGAACATATGAGCGGCTCTGTTCATGTTATAGTGTTAAGTGCATAGCAATAAGAAGATTTTAAATGTTGTAATATTCACTTTCCAATTCGAGGTAAAGCCTGTTAAGCTAAGTAAACGTTGGCTGGTTATTTTATGTGATAGATTGTAAAATATTTAAAAAGTTGGTTTTGAGTGTTATTGTTGCATTGATATATTATGTGCTACTGCAACTGGTGTATTTTTATAGCAGTAGAATAGTTCATTTTGAAGTGGCGTGATGTTGTGGAATGTGGTCAATATGATGAGTTTACTAGAGTACTATTACCTTCACAAAAATCTGCTCACAATTGTATAACTGACCTTCATCTATATAATTACTGTTAGATTACAATGGTTGAATTTGTATGTGAAGAATAATGATGGATAGGAATGTTCCAAAAAGTTTTGAAAAATGATATTTCTGTTTGGGGTTTTCTTCTAACCTTAAATCTCCAGTGGATTTTTGCTTTTTACTTTTTTTTCCTTGTTTTGCAATGTTGTTATTGTTGTATGATTGCATTTCTGGTTTTGATACCAAAGTTTGCAAGACAATCTAATTTAGCTTTCTTAAGCATCTCCAATAGGCTCTCTAAAGCCAATTTAGGAGAGCAAACATGCCAAAAACTCACTCCAACATCTCTATCTCTATTTTTTTTTTAAGAGTTGCTACAGTACCTCTCCTGGAGTAGAGAATATTGTAGTGTTTACTGTAGCACCTTCAAATATTTTTCTCAACTAAAATAATCCCCGGTTGAATAAAAGATTATTATTTTTCCTCTTTCCTCCCTCTCTTTCAGTCTCCACAATCTCTTTTTTCATCGGAAAACAAAGGGGAAGTAACTCTCTCACCAAAATCAACATAACTTTCTCTCACAAAAATGATCTAGCAAATCCTTTAGCCCCAAACAAAAATTAGAACAAAAAAAAAATATAGAAGTCAATGTAACCCAATCCGGCCGCATGCACAGAGTCTTAACAAGTCGAACCAAAAGCATGCATTTATGTCTTTGAAAGCCTTCTTGATATACCGTTGGAACCCAGAAAACCCGGCAAAACTGAAGCTCCAAAACTACCAGATCAATCTGAGAGTCTTTGGGTGAATGATCGTTGATGATCTTGAAAGCTCGGATTTGTGCTAAAACACAAAAACTTATTCAGACCCTCAATTAAAAGTTATAGCTAGATTGCTTTTACTCTAACTTAGACTAAGTGCGAAACAAGAGTAAATAAGCACAATAAACCGATAAAACTACACTAAGCCATATTCATCCATCATCAACAATAAAATGAAAGCTTAAAGAGTAGGGAAGAGAAATGCAAACACAAGATAACATCGAGACGTGTTATTGAAGAGGAAATCGAAGAATTCGGCGAAAAACCTCTTCGCGACCCTTCAAGTCTAAATCGATCCACTAGAAAATAAAGTTGGAGTACATGAATAACAAAAGACCCTCCAATCCTAGTCTACCCCATGTACTTGAGCCCTCCAAGTTCCTGCTACCAACTGACTTCTCGAAGCCTTGTCTTCTCTAACTTTCCAGATCCCGCAATTCAGCCCGATTGCATTTGCTAATGAATGGCTCCTTCCAATGCTTCCCAACAGCACCAAAATCTCACTTTACACTCAGATTGGGTGTGGTAAGTGTTTGGGCTAGCAACCTCTCAAAGATATAGAGATAAAGAGGTAGGAGTTAAGGAAAATCACAGGGAAATGTGTAGATGGTTGTAGGTATAACAATCTCTAACTCTCAAGTGTATTTTCTAGGGTTTTCTCTTTGAAAAAACACTTCTTACAATTTATGGGTAATGAAGGTATATATAGTGTGGGTAAAGACTTGGTAAAGCAAAACACAACTTTTTGCCAAACAGAGACTTTCGCTGGTCCTTCGCGGGTTGGCCTTACCCTCGAAGCAGTCACGAAAAAGACAACCTGACACGACTCTTCATCTTCCAATCATGTGCTCTACATGTAGCTTTTTCGCAAGTTACTTCTCGCGAGACACTCATGAGCCAGTCGCGAAATCCACTTGTTCTTCTTTTGAAGCTTGTTTCTTCACCGATCTCTCACACTCATCTCTTACAATTAAAACCCACATACATTCAAGGAAAATGATTGAAGAAATTACAATCAAATTTGACATGAAGTTAAAGCCAACACAAAATAGTTGGAAATCACAACTTTACAATCTCCCCCTTTGGCTATTCTATGACAAAACCCTTAAACAGACTCTAGACTTAAACATGAGTTTGGGAACATAGGCAAAACTCACTCACACCTAAATCTAAAAGCTGTGAAGCACTTGCACCAAAAACACTTGTATCTTGAAACACTTGCACATCATAACAAAATTCCATTAGGCTCAGAGATAAGTAGAACACAAGGTACGTATATGGAACAAGTAAAATGCGATCAAGATATCAAAAGGGATATATGTCAATAAGCATAACTTGATCAAACATAAACAGTTATTAGGAAATGACTACAATGAACATTTATCAAATAAATGATCATCCAAACACGCAATGCAATTAAGAGCAATGCTAGAATCAATTGCATGTCCAACAAACCACATGATGCATTAAAGAAACTAAAGCAATAAGCAATAGAAAACAATAAGCATCAAGAAACGGCTTAAAAAACAAGATACAAAATAGTACTAAAGAAAATTA
Organism: Notholithocarpus densiflorus; assembly: GCA_030021035.2. Lineage (NCBI taxonomy): Eukaryota > Viridiplantae > Streptophyta > Magnoliopsida > Fagales > Fagaceae > Notholithocarpus > Notholithocarpus densiflorus. The sequence goes on along the minus strand of JARYZH020000273.1, from coordinate 252,098 downwards.
AGATTTAAACTAAAGTACTTGAAAGCTTTAAACGAAAGCACTATAAACATCCAATAGGTATAAAACTGCAAAGTAAACTAGAAACCACCAAAATAAAACTAATGTTACACTAATGTTACTACTCCCCTTCAAACTGTACTCCCCCTCAAACTATGATCTTCTCCCTCTTTTTGACTGGAATGGCTAAAGGTACTAGAATGCATATGACTTCGAATTCGACTCCGGCTCCGATTTGTGCATTAAGTCATCAACTTGAGACGAAAGGGTAGTGATTTGGACTTCAAGGTATGTGAATTGAGTTGTGGAGTAGTTGATATGTGAAGCTAGTAGCATCATAACCAATTGTCGAACTGTAAGCTATGTCATTCCACCTTAAAACCAATTGGTGATGAGGAAGACACATGAGTCAAATTTCACAAGTAATTACTATGCAAAGAACTTCAAAAAAAAAAAAAAAAACCCCTCAGCTTTCATTTTTATTAATGATACGCATCTAATCCGTTGAAACTTTGGATGTGAGCCTCAGTGCAATAACAAACAGACAGATGTTCCTGTATTATTGCTCTATGTCATTCCACCTTAAAACCAATTGGTGATGAGGAAGACACACTCAAATCTTTTATGGCTTTCGACATCACACCACGCAAGCCTGTTTTTAGAGTAGTTCTAGGAAGTCAAATTGTGGCCCCCCAACAAATCTATGTTAGGACATATGTGAATCATGTTAAGAACATATATCATTTAGAATTGGCTAATACTTTAACAAAATGCACTTTACTTGTAATTTGGTAGATCTAGGATGTGTTTAATACTTTAAGGAACAAGAGTTCAAGTCTAAGTATTAATCTATCCAAGAATCAAGTGAAGAAGTGCTGTGTTTTAAAGTTTGACAGATAGCTCGACAGATGTATCTATCGAGATTTAAAATGTGAAGCTCGACAAATAAGCTTGATAGCTATATCTATCAAGAATTACGAAAATCAATTTTTCAGATCTGATTTCACGCATATCCATATATATTTGTATAGGGTTTCTTTTCTCACAACTCTAGACATATAAGGATTGTTTTAAGGGCCGTCACACTTGATGCAAGTTGATGAAACTTGATGCAAAGGTTTTGTTCAAACATATTGTGACTGGAGACATATGCCCTAGTTCATCTTTCTCTTGAAGAAGCTGCTGCGTTTGTATGTTGTAGGGTTTTGTAATCAAGGAGTTTCATGATCTTCATCATGTGATGAACTGAAGAACTTTGCAGCCAACATCCTTCTCAAGTTGGTGTGTCAGTCACGTATTTGGATCCGTGCATCGATTGGTTAGTCACGTACTTGGAGCAATGCATTGAAAGGAGAGATTGTCACTACAGAACAAGTCCAATTATGTATTGGGATAAGGGTTCAAATGTAGGTTGGTATAAGGTACTAAGATTCCTTTACTTGAAACCGCTTGTTTTGATAATAATGAATTCTTAGGAGTGGTGACCTTAAATTCACCCAGTAGAATTTTTGCCTTGGAGGTTTTCCCTATTCGTAAACAAATCATCGTGTCAACTTTATTTTCCGCTACATGTAACTTAGTTAGTGATTTGTTTGTGCTACCACGCGTATTACACGTTAATTGACTTAATTAATTAACTTGGCTAATTAATTGGTTAATTTATCATAAGGAGTCAATATATTCTTGGCCTATCAATCTAAATGATTTTAGCAATTGGCAAATAGAAGAATTTTTACAACCAACACAAGAGTATACGCTTGGCTGAAGAAGAAGAATCTGCTGGAGAAGAAAGGCAAAAGGGAAGGAGATATTTTCTCTGTGAAAAATGAATGGTAGAGGATTTAGTAGTACTGAGAAACGTTTTGTTTTGTTTTGTTTTTAATTTTTTTTTTTTTTTTTTTTTTTGAGAAAGTAGTACCGAGAAACGTGATTTGGCCTTTAAATTAAGTTTTTATTCTATTAAAATTTAATGATAAGCTTTTACTAAAGAAACTGATAAGTACATTTTTAAGGAAAAATAATTATAATTTAAGAATAATAATCTCTTACTCTTAGATTAAGATTAGATAGTTTTTTTTTTAAAGAAAAAATATAAAAGGATGTCTAAGGCCGGTAGGGCTAGCTGGAGCACATAGGTAATGATCTAAAGCCCCCAAATAAAGAATATCCCATTTTTAAACTAATTCTATATAGTGACGGCTCTAGAAATTTCTTCTAGGGTGGTCATTAAGAGCATTCATATTAGTCCGTATAAAATGGCATAAGAGCTTTTGCACAACCAACCACAAAAATCATCCACATCAACTTATGTATTATTGTGCAAAATGCATTTGTAGTTACAATGACCGTGCAAATATATACGATTACTGTTTATATGCAAATTTGTTTTCTAATACTTTCTTTACTCATATACAGAGAGAGAAATTATTTGGGAGAGTAGTAAAAAATTAATAAAGAAATGATACTTTAATAAAATGTAGTGTCAAATAGATAATTTGATGTAGATTTTTTTTTTTTTTTTTTTTCTGAAAAGGGGTTATGTAAAATAGAAAACTTAGCTTTTTATGTTAAAATAGATAAGAATTTTTGAAGAATTTTTGCACTAAGAATTTTTGTTGTTACTCAACTTATTGATTTTTGTAACTGTGTTTACCATTATTGGTCTTTGTAACTACATTTTAGAGTGTTCATTTTTTATTTATGGTAGACAATATATATATATATATATATTTATATTATAATTTTTCCCCAAGGTCAAAGTGTTCATTTGAACACCTTAACCATAACATAGAGCTGCCCCTGATTCTATAATAAAATATATTTATGTGTACATTTTAATTATGGCTTCTTTAGGTCTATATTCAGGAAAATTAATAATAATAAGGCCCATTTTGTTAGCTAATAAAATGCATTGTGTATTAAAAAGACCCTTCTAATACTCACAAAACACAGAAAATGGAGGTGAAGAGACAAAATTAAATTTAAAAAGGCCCCACTAACACACATTTACACACCTAGTCAGAACCTTTTATTTTACTAACACTAGGCTACTACTATTATGGCATTATCACGGGTTTTGTTAACTTTTTATTACTATTTTAATTTCCAATAGTTTATTTAATCTGGATTGTTTAGGAATATTTTTATTAGTTATTCTTTTAGAATAATTTACTTTATATTAGTACTAATTTATTAAGTTATGTGATAAATACATGTTTATTTGTGCAGATTTAGAGTATAAAGTGATCACATCATTAGTAAAGTTTCAATCTTGTTTTTGATATATCAGGTTCTATTGTTCTATTCTTTAAATTTTATTTTAATTAAATTGTAATTTTTTATTATAAATCGTGTTTTATTTATTTAGAAGTATTTCTTAATTATAAATATCTATTAAAAAATGGATATAAAAACTTTAAAAATAAAGAGAAAACTTGAAAAATAAATTGAATCAGAGAAATGATCTATGGATAAATTTGTTACTAGTATTAAACAAAACACAACAGAAAATTATGATGAAAATATAACAAATGAACAAAAAATTCATAAAAAATAATTAGAAGATAATGACATTATACAACAAAAATATAATAATGAAAATAAATTTTATTTAGTTAATTTTTACATATAAGAAAATGCTCCACTTAAAATTTTTGCCTTAGGCCCCAAAAGTTGTTAAGCTAGCCCTGCATACTGGGGAAAGAGAGAGAGAGAGAGAGAGACAAACATGTGTTATAGGAAAGAGAAAAAGAGAAGAAAAAAAAATTACCATTTTTGCTGTATAGTTCTACTAATAGAATTGTATTGTTCATCCATGCTAAATTTTTTTGCAGTTTTGAACATTTGATGTGTGAAGTTTTTAGTGTGCTATGCTAACCTGATGCTAGTGTTCTTAGTGGGCCTATAATATAAAGTATAGGTCTAATGGGTTTGTAGAAAGATATAAAGCTAGACTCTTGGCTAAGGACTACACTCAACAGGATGGACTTTACTACTTTCAAATCTTTTCACGTAAGCCAACAAGGATTATTTTTTAAAATGATCAAAATTAATCATTTCTATTGCAATATTGATTTAATTATGTATTTTTACTAGTAACTATATATTTATTTAATTTGGTGCTTTTTAAAAAAATCTGTTTATATAAAACGACAAGCTTAGGTACAATTTTTTATTTGTTGTACTTTAGGATTCTTAATTAAAATTAAACAAATTATTGCATGACTAATACAATACAAATTATGTTACTTTCCCTAAAACAATTACATTTACTGTAATATATTTTTTTGAATTTAAATGAGAAACATAATGTATAGAACCTAAGAAATTGTCTCAAATGTTTAACTCATAGGCAAGATAACATGCTTTCTAAAGGGTTGGCATTAACCTCACCAATGGTATCTGCTTGGATTTTGGTCTATCTTTATATAAAAACGTGTGTAATTATATATTTGTACATGTGTTAGAATTAGTGTCAAAAATTTTTTTTTTTGGATGATTCAATAATTACGAGTAAGGGGGATTTCAACATCTGGAAGTAACAATTTAGCTAAAGACATTTGGCATGTGTTAAAGTATTTCAAAACATAGGCAACTAAATATACAATTTAAGCATGGCACATGACCAGATCAATATATAGGCAACTAAGTTTGGCTCATAAATCGTACTGTAGATCAACTATCTAACTGTTTGTTGTTTGATAATGCATTTGAGACATCCTTCTCTTCCTAGTTATATGGACATAAAACATAGTCTCTGAACAAGGTGTTCTTAAAAGATTTTATTATCGTTAAATACTAGCGTAAGTGAAGTGAGTAACACAGCAAAATTTTGTTACAACAAAATTATTATGAAGTTTTAGGGATCGGTTCAATATAACATTTAGGGTACGTTTGGTACATTGAATGAGAATTACAACAGGAATTGTAATCTTTATTACTAAGAATAAAATGTGTTGTAATGTAATAACTAAACCTATTCATTAGTTTGGTTGTGAGTTATAACATTAGAATGAAACTTAAGATTTATTTTAGGAAATATCTTACTCATACAATTATATCTCCTTAAAAATTATTATTTTTAAATTTAAGAGAGATATGTGTTATTTTTTATGATTTTTTATTTTTATAATTGTTAGATGTATATGGAAAGTTTGTTTATTTGGAAATATATTAAATTTTGAAATTATTACATTTACTAAGGAATAGCTAATACAACCTTTTAAAGAGGAATAGTTATTCCTCATTTTGAAGAATAGCTATTCATACGGAATGACTATTCCTTGTAATAAAAACATAATCAAACTAAAGAATAACTAAACCATAGGAATAACTATTACATTACAGCGCCTATTACAGTCTACCAAACATGCCCTTAAGCATGACACAAGACCAATATAGGTGGAGGTGAAGTTAGGGTCATAAAATCGTATTGTTGATGAATTAAATCTTCTAACTATTAATAATGCATTAGAGACATCCTTCTATTCCTATAGTCAAACAAACTTTACATATTTTCTTTTAGAGAAAATGATAAAAATTAATACTTTAAAGTAGTATTAATTGAGTTGTATACTAATATATATATATATATATATATAAATTATTGTGAATTCTTAGAATTTGTTGAACGTAAGTCTCTTAAAAACAAATTAAGAATAATTTTGAGAGGTAAACAATTATAATTATTTGCGTTTTTTCTTTTGTTGTTGAGGAAGATAGACTAAAAGCAAGCTAAATGATTCAAAATTATTACTGTAAATTATCTCGTTAATTAAATGAGAAAGTCCCACATAGGATAGATATAGTAAAGATGAATGGTTAATATATGGTTGTGAGTCTTGTGACATAACCTAGTGAGGTTGGCCGAGTGGTTGGGTACTCGATCTCAAAGTGGCTGTCTTGGGTTTGACTAGGAGCACACTGTGAAAAAAAAAAAAAAAAAAAAAAAAGGTCTTGTGACATTTCCAGATTTCCTACAATCTCCCGGCCACAAGGTTAGCGAGGTCATTTCCTACCGCAGACCATCATTACAAATAAAAAGTTGTGACATTTTGTACAAATCTCCCGGCCACAAGGTTAGAGAAGTCATTTCATACCTCAGACCAACATTACAAATAAAAAGAGTCTTGTGATGTGACACCTCCAACATTAACAGAAAAAAAAGCTATCTCGCTCCTCATCTCCATCTTCCTCCTCATCTCCCTGCTCTTCACATCTCCAACATTAACAAAGCCATCTCCCTCCTCATCTCCATCTCCCTGCTCTTCACACCTCCAACATTAACAAAAGCCATCTCCCTCCTCATCTCCCTGCTCTTCACACCTCCATCTCCCTCCTCATCTCCCTGCTTTTCACACCTCCAACATTAACAAAGCCATCTCCCTCCTCATCTCCCTGCTCTTCACACCCCCAACATTAACAAAGCCATCTCCCTCCTCCTCACACCTCCAACATTAACAAAGCCATCTCCCTGCTTTTCTGGTTCTACTCCAACATTACAAAGGTTAGAGTGCTCTGCTTCTACTCCAACGTTACAAAGGTTAGAGTCAACATTACAAATAACAAATCTCCTCAGAGCAACCTCTGCTTCTACTCCAACATTACAAAGGTTAGACCTCAGAGCAACCTCTTCTGCTTCACACAGAGTAACCTCTTCTGCCTACCGCAGCACTTCAGCCCCAGAATCGACCAGCACTTCAGCCCCAGAACCTACCGTAGCGCTTCAGCCCCAGAACCGACCGCAGCGCTACTGCTACTACAACATTAAAAATAACAAATCAACCTCTACTGCATCAGCTTCTTCTACTCCTCCAAATGGGTGAGAATGAATATATATACCTGAATATATCTTTTTTTACAATTTTTACTTTTGTTGGTTTCAGTATTTCATGCAATTAATTTTCTCTTGGTTACTACAGGGAACGCGCTTAATTCAGACCTTAAACTTGCTGCTCAAATAGTTCTTGTTCTGGTCATTCTCATCATCACACTCCTTCTCGGACTTCCCAGGTTTTTAACTAACAACACTGCTATGTTAATATCTACTATGTGGGTTTTACTTTTACATAACGTGGAGCTTCCAATATAAATAAGCTCTGTTGGTTTGTTTGAATTGCGGAGCTCGAATTGTCCACGGTATGAATAAGTGACTTGTTTGTGTGTGTGTCTAAATATATATATATATATATATATATATATATTTTGTGATTAATAACACATTAATTTGTAAATATTATATAGCAAAATTCATTGTAACCTTAGCATCACTTGCACAATAAATCTAAGGACAACATTTTTCATTATTTATTTCACAACTCCTAATATGGCTTATTGTATAACAAAAATAGTATTGGTGTATAATAAAAGTGGTATTAGTAATAAAGTTAATTGAAAACAATATTATTCTAATCATAACCGGTTACGTCAACAATTACAAATTAAAAAATATTATATCCTCAACATAACTCTTTTTATTACATGAACATTAGCAACTTGTGTCAAGATGCTTAAAATTAAAATAGCTTAAAGGGAGTGCTACTTACTCTAAATAGTAGTATTACTCTTTCTTCTTATTAATATGTGAGTTAATTAACAATTGTATTACTATTCCAACTTCCAACATCCATTTTTATTGGATACCACGCTACTCCTTGCTACTGTGTTACCATTGGAACGATTAGCATTATTATTATGATCTCTCTAGCAAGGTAGAAATCATAGATCTAAAGCCTCAAATAAAAATATTTATTAGTGTATGACATTGTTACAGGTTATAAGAGGATAAAGGTGTGAGGTTCTTTCAGAAATTCAGCTTGTTGTGTAAACTTCTTGTTATTCTTTGTTTGATTGAATACATTCTTATTAATTAAAAAGTCCCCGGGGGGAGGGTGGGTGGGGGATATCCCATGACATTGGAAGATATATTTAAAAAAGGAAAAAAAGAAAAGAAAAGAAAGAAAAGGGTAAAGGGAGCAAGTTTATTTGGATTGAGAGTCTTGTGCCCATTGTTGTTGGGCTTGAAGTGAATTTGCCTAGGGTTGGGTACAAAAAAATGAGAAAGGTATTTATATAAAGTAACAGCCTAACAGTATTTGACAGTCTAAGTACTCTATACTAAATCATAATTTGCTTGTCATTGATCTCGTTGGGTACTCTGCACTAAATCATAATTTGCGTGTCATTAATCTTGTAGTTTAGTGGTAGTGTCTAATCTCTTCCGTGACAAATATTGGATTCAAATACCCCACATTTTTTATTTTATAAAAAAATTAAAAAAAAATTATTAGCTTAAAAATCATAGCTAGTGTGTAATTATGTGTACATATACCTATATAAGTGTTAGAATAGATGCATCAAATTTCTTCTTAACCAGTTACTACATTGATACTTGTGTAGATCAACAAATCTTTGTTAGAATGAAAAGGTTGCCCCACTATCAATATAATCATGTCCAAATTTGACTGGTTCAGTTTCTATTTCAACAATAACAATCTGCCACACCTTTTCTTTTCACCTTTAAAAGAATCAATGGCGAAAAATGTACATGATATATTGATTTTTTTCCCTGTCTAGGAAAATGCATACCAGTGTAAAAAATGGAATATTACGAGTGGAATAAAAGATTCTCATTCACATCAATATTATGAAAGTTCCATTAATCAATTTAATATATATTGATCGGAACCAGCTTTGGTCATAAATGGTATCATTAATCAACTAAATCATCCGATTGCTTGGTATTTGGTAATTACATTTTGACCATTTGAGACCTCTTAGTCATAAAGACCATTGTTATTGATTCCGTTCCGTTCCGGCCGGAACGGCCGGAATTTTTCATACCGGTATGCAAACCGGTACGAGAAAACCTCACGTTCCACCTCGGGTCAAATTCCGGGCCATTTCGGGTCATTCCGGTCATTCCGGCCAATTCCGGCCAATTCCGGCCGAGATGTGAATTTCGGCCGGTACCGGATTTGGCTTGTTTTTTACTTTTTTTTTTTTTTTTTTTTTTAAGTCTTTTTTTTTGTGGTTAAGAACTTAGGAGTTAGGAGTTAAGATTAAGTGTTAAGAACTTAAGATATGTGATTGTGGTATACATTGTCATAAATAATGTCTTTTGTTTGTTCATTCCTTCTACCTCTCTCATAATTTTTTTTTTCTTATGATTTGTTTTGTGGTTAAGAACTTAGGAGTTATTATTTGATATTTAGTTATTGACTTGTAAATCTTCTTATTGTGTGATGTTAAATTGATGTTATATTGATATTTAAGACTTAAGAGTTAAGACTAAATGATTTGTATTATTTGATATTTAGTTATTTATTTATTAGAATTAACAATTTATGTTCTACAAGAATATATATAAATTATTTTTTAGGAATCCCGAAACACCCTGAAACGGTACGCCGAAATCGGCCGGTACCGAAATATTCCATTCCACTGAGCAAACCGAAACGGGGTCCGAAACGGTATTAATAACAATGATAAAGACATAAAACACAGTAAAACGAATATTATGCTTTAAAAAAAAAAATTCTTTTAATGCAGAATTTATAATTTAGTTACATAACGAATTTTACATAATATATGTTTATTTATTTTTTAACCTTTTTTTTTGGAATCTGTTTGTAAATAACTCTTTTTAGAACACATCAAGAATAATTTTGAAAAAACGGATTAGATCCTCTCAATGGCAAATGAATGATGATAGGTGAGAGAGTTTCAACTTCTTCCTCTCCACAAGCCATTATTGACTCTCTGTAAATTTTTTTTTCTAACAATCTGCTTTTTGTTTCAGATTTCAGCAAGTTGAGTTGGTCCTAGAACTCATTTCTGAAGCAGTTGAGACCCTTGTCGGCATTGTTGTTCTACTCCAACGGTTAATACGCGATCTTCACCAGATAATCTTAATGGCACATGATGGGTGAGAAATATTTCAACTTCTTCCTCCCCCATAACTCATTATTGACTCTATGTAAATTTTACTGTTATTCTAACAATTCCATTTTGTTTCAGATTTCAGCAAGTTGTGTCAGTCCTAGAACTCATTGATGATGAAGTTGGGTCCCTTGTCAACTTTGTTGTTCTACTTCTACGACTGATACGCATATGCAGAAGGATTTGGACCATTTGGACTGCAAGACAACCTATTGTTGTTGCCAATGACCACCAGAACGAAGTCCCACTCGTTGATGTTAACTATGGCCAGAACGATATCCCACTTACTGATGCTGAAGCTGATGTTGCGAATGGCCAAAACGATATCCCACTTACTGATGCCGAAGCTGATGCTGCCAATAGCCAAAACGATGTAATTGTGAACGAGGAACTGAACATCTGAACTCACTGGTTTCGAGAAAACCTATCTTGTACGTGTAATACCACTTTCACCAACTCCACTGTTCATAATATGTAGTCTTTGTTCTTCCAGGTAGCTTTATTATGTGTGTAACAAGTAAACCAAATGTTTTTGCCTTTTTTTTTCCTTATTTTTGAGCTTTCTTTTCAGACTTTACTGTAATCAAAGTGTCCTTTTATGCTTTTGTTTGAGTTATTACTACATAGTTTCTATCATATTTTCTCATGGTATAAAAAGAGAAAAAGAATGAAATGCATGTTTGCTTCTAATTTTTTCAGCAGAAAAAAATAGCTTTAGAAGATTTATTTATCTTAATTATCTGTGTTTATTTTATTTTATTTTATGTTGGTTATCAGTGTTTGGCGTAAGATTTATATTATTAGTGAAAATTGAATGCTTTGCTTTTCACATTTGATTTTCTGGGTGTTTTTCACTATCATGATTATTATTAGACACTCATTCTTCTATACCATCTGATTTTAGGTGGAAATAACATATTATATATGTCAACGATTTGTAATTTATTACTGTGAATTTTACAATATACTATGTTGGCTTCATAAAGTTGAAACAGAGTGTACTGTTATCCATGCTCTGTTTTTGTTGGTTTGTTTGAATTACGTAGCTTGAATTGAATTTTCTTGTGGTGTGAGGTTTGCAATTTACTTCTTGCTATGTTATGTATTATTTTTCCCATTTTGTAGAATATATGTTGTGTGGATTTGTTGTACTTTTTAATCCTCTGTTGAGGGGTTATGGAAATTTGAACTGTTTGGTTTTCTGACTGTTCTAGTACAAGTCATGCTCTGTTTTTCTTTTCCTCCAAAACTTGCTGAGGTTTATGAATAATAGTGTAGATATGGACCTTTTTCTTTCTGCTGGCAGGTTTGAGAAGTTTTGATAGGGGAAATTGATTTGGGCCTCCAAAATCAAATCCTCCGTTTTGGGCCCCAAATCAACATAGTCCATTTGAGCCAAGTTTTTCTTTTCCAATGTGGTACAACAAACTACTTTCCAACTGCCGAATTTGGGTCAGTGGACAGACACATATACAATACAAATTCATAGAATTTAGAAGTGAGAAGCGAGTGAAACCTATAGGCTATAGCGTAAGCTTCCAGTCCAAGCCATTTGAATCGACCCAAACACGTAAGAATAAATAGCCCAAAAACTAACATCTAGACTGTCGCACACTTGCACTTGTCTCTTCTCTCTTCAAATTATTACTGAAAAAACATGTGTACACAACTTCTTGTGCTTTATCTTTCTTATTAAAAAAAAAAAAAAAAAAATTGTGTTTTATCGTTTTGTCTATAAAATAGAACCAGAAAGTTTTAAAAACACAGAGATTCGCTTCTGGAGTTCTTGGTCGTTTATCTATCTTTCTGCCTGTTCGGGAACCAGGTTGATACATATACTTATGATTTATGCAGATTTGATTGTTATTTTGGAACTTGGTTGATTTTGATATATAAATGGTGTAGTTTTCATGGGTGTATACATCTTTAATTTCTGCCTTACAGCTTTTTGAGTTTATTTGTCATCAGATATTTAGCTGTGGTCTTGATCTTGGTAATCTGTGTTGTATGTGTAATTTATATCATTTTTGTGAAAAAAAAAATGCTTTCTTTTTCTCAGCTCTAAGTTGTACTATATCATTTTCAGCTCATTATGGTCTCACCGGGCGTTTTTAGAGTATTTTGGACCTTAAACTTGCTGCTCAAATACTTGGCCTAGCCATCCTCATCATCACTCTTGTTCTTGCACTTCGCAAGTTTTCAACTAATAACATGGTTAGTGCTTCCCTAACGCAAGCTGAAGGTAACGTTAACAGCAGCAGCCAAGACAATATCCAAATGATAGCTCTGAATGTCAACCCTGTCTGAGCTCCAATATGAGGAATGTGCACTGATCCACGCTCATGTTTTTGTTGGTTTGTTAACTTTGTTTGAATTTCGTAGCTAGAATTGTCTGTGGCATGAGCCTATGAGGTATGCAGCTTCTTTTTTTTTTTCTTTTTTTTTCTTTTTTTTCATTCTCTTTTTCATTTTGCAGAATCTATGTTGTCATGTGTGGATCATCTATTGTACTTTGTAATCCACTGTGAATAAAAATTTTACTCGTGAGTTTCAGTTAGCTCAACTGGTAAAGTCTCTGATGGTTGTATAAGAGATTTGGGGTTCAATCCCCGCCTACACCAAAAACTAATTAGTGTCTGGTTTAATGATAATGAGCTATCATTAGGAACGGATGCTATAGGTTGAAACTCTCTCAAAAATAAAAAAAAATAAAAAATTTACACGATACTTGAGGTTGTTGAATAAAAGTGTAGATTTGGGCCTTTTTCTCTCTGTTGGACCGTTTTGGAAATTGTCATAGGGAAAATTGACTTGGGCCTCCAAATTCAACTCTTCCCTTTTGGGTTCACAAAATGAAGATGTGGATTTGGATCAATCCATAAAGAAGCTTCAAATCTAGATGGGTCTGGCCATTTTTTTTTCATCTTCTTTTGTGCGAAAAGATTGTCATTTGTCAGTTGTTTTCCTAATTTCCAATCAGCGATTATGACTTATAGAGATTTATTTTCTCTTTTGCTTGCTTATTTGTTTTTTTTAGTTTTTTTTTTTTTAGGAATTGTATAATCTATGTTGTGTGGATCTGTTGTACTTTTGCTATCCTCTATGAATAAAGTGATTTTACTCTTGCTGTTGAAGTTTATGAATAATAGTGTGGATCTGGGCCTTTTTCTTTCTGCTAGCCGGTTTAAGAAGTTTCCATAGGGAGAAATTGATTTGGGCCTCCAAATCCAACTCTTCCCTTTTGAGCTCATTAAATCAAGATGTGGATTTGGATGAATCTATAAAGAAGCCCCAAGTCAACATGGGTCTGGTCACTTTTTTTTCATCTTCTTCCTTGAGAAATGGTTTTCCTAAATGCTCTTTTGTATGATCTGGAACTGGGTTTCCATTTATTTTCCCTCTAAAAGGATCGGGTTGTCTTTCGACTTTTGGTCATTCATAAAAGTTGTGATCAGTGGATAAAGGTGTGGCCTAAAAATATAGCATCCATTCCAAAGTATTGGGTCTAACCAAAAACAAGAGCAGATAAGTAACCCAAAATTTATCACGTCTCACAATTTTTTTTAACCCAACTACTATATTTGTTTTTGGTTTGGTTCATCTGGGAGCATGTTGATTTGTTTTGGGCCATTTTGATGAGGAATGTGGGCAAACCCACTAGTTCCAAACAATCTTCAACTTTTAGGCCTGTTTGGTACATGTGTTTAAACACATGTTTTCAGTTTTTAAACATTATACGTATTTTCACGCACTTTTTCACCCATACGTATTTTCAAAAAAATTAAAAATTGTTGTTTAAACACATGTATCAAACGAACCCTTATTTTTTATTTTTAAATTTCACTTTAGTTCAAATTTTTCAAAATTATTCTTTTTATTTTTTTTTGGGTAAACTGGATAAATTAATGAAAAGCAACTAAAGAGTTATGGCACTGCTACTATAGTGCCGACAATAAACAGTACTTCTAGGAAGCACGGGTGTGGATTCGGGTTTGGGTGAGAATGCGGTGCGGCGACTCGACAATTTTTGAAAAAGTAGAGTGTAGGTGCGGCGGGATACGTTTATTAATAAATTATTAAATATATTCTTATTTTTATTTTCTATATATTGCTAAGCATATATTTCATATAATTGTAAACATATACCAATTTAAGAGCAATAATAGATAATAAAAAAAAACTTACGGATTAATTTAATATTTATAGCTAATATTTATGGGGGTAAATTTCGCAAAATAATATTATTTTTTAATGATAAGTAATTATTTAAATGAATAAAATTACTAAATTATTTGGCTATTATTAAGCTAAATGATATAAATTGTTGAATTTAATATAGTGTTTTAAAAAAATCATAATAAAGATATTCAAATTTGGGGGTTTTATTATAAATAAACAAATTTATTGGGATATTTATAAACAAGGAAGCTTCCGAGAAGCACCATTGCCAAGTCCCACCACTACCCACGTGCATTACTTTATTAATATCACATTCCAAGGCACTATTTGAAAGTCTGCAGTCATCTACCTCCACGTCGTCTTCTTCTTCTTCATCTTTTTCATCTTTCCTCACAAATCATTTGGTGGCCGATCTTTCTTCTTCTCCTTCCCTTTTTTTTCTCACAAATCTTTTGGTAGCAGATCTTTCTTCTTCCTTTTCTTATTCAGACAGAATCGAATCGAATTGGGGTTGTTTCGGCTAGTTTCTCTGCCAGCTTCGGCGGATTTTGGCCAATTTCTCTGCCAACTTAGGCGGATTTCGGTCGATTTCGGCATGAATCGGGGACCAAAAAAAAGAAAAGAAAGTAGTGAATCGACGCATCGAAACAAGTTAGGTATGGGTGCGGTGGCTCTGCAGTTGCACCCATGCTTCCCAGCCAAAGCATCAAGTCTAAGTTAATCAATAATACAATTCAGGTGAAGAGTAAAAAAACAACAAAATCCTGAGCCATTTCAACTCCCTTCCAAGCCAATTTGTCGGCGCATCTATGGGCTTCCAAAAGCCACTTATTAACCTATGATAGATGGAAAATTTTGATATGATAAACATAATTTTTACTACTTCATGGCTTCAGATCATTGAAGTAGTTTTGATTTATTGAATTCTTGTTTCAACATTAACATTTTAGTATTTTACATCTATCAAATGTCGTTAAGGATCTTTTTGAAACATTTTTAATTATAATCATGATTCTGAAACAAAAATCAAAATTTAGGAACTAAATATACAATTGAACCAACAATTTTTAACAAAAATTATCCAAAAGCTGAAAAATTCCAATCAAACCATTTCTTTTTTCAGTAATAATTGGAAAAAAGTAGGTGCCAAAATTGATAATTAAAATAACATCCATAGTAAATACTTTTTATGTATTTTTAATGTTTGGCAAAAATAAACAACTAGAAAAAAAAGAAAAAGAAAAAAAAAAAAAGTTGGTGGGAAGTTATGCCCTACTAAAGAAATGAATAAATGATGGGCCGACGCGGTTTTTCTACTAAACCAAATTAAATTATTAAGAAATGATTTCACATCCATAATGCAATAGACATTTTTCTTCTATGCAAAGTGTAAAATGGAAAGAAAGTCTTTATGGGACTGTTGTCTAATATGAGACTAATTCTCAACAAAGTTTAAGGTATGGATGTGGAAAGGAAAGGGAAAGAGATGAGGGTGAAAATTTTAGTTCCTTTATTCAGAATTTTTTAAAGTAAATGAGGAATAATTTGAGGGTATTTTAAGAATAGGATTTTTTTTTTCTTTAATGTTTTCTTAAGTAAAGGATTTAATAAAATTTAATGTATTTTCCTTTTTCTTATATATTATCCTCTCATCTCATTTCCACTTTACAACCGAACAAAGATAGTGATAGGCCAAAAACAAATTGACCTCTTGTGATAAATTAACCAATTAATTTAGCCAAGTGAATTAATTAAGTTAATTAACATGCAAACGCGTGGTAGCACAAATAAATCACCAAATAACTAAAAATGCAGCGAAAAATAAATGACACAGTAATTTGTTTACGAATGGGGAAAACTTAACGACAAAAACTCCACCGGGTAATTTTCAGGTCACCACTCCCGAAATTCCACTATTATCAAAACAAGCGGTTACAAGTAAAGGAATCTTAGTACCTTATACCAACATACAGTTGAACCCTTACCCCAATACCCAATTGGACTTGTTCTGTAGTGACAATTTCCCTTTTCGCTGCACGGCTCCCAAGTACGTGACTAACCAATTGCACGGATCCCAGTACGCGACTTCAATCACTAACTAGAGAAGGTTGTTGGCTACAAAGTTTTTCAGTTCATCTACACGATGAAGATCAAGAAGATGCTTGGTCACAAAACCCTAAGGTGCACATACACAGCAACTTCTTCAGAAGAGATGAACAAGGGCGAAACTTTGTCTCCGGTCACACTTTGCTTGAACAAACTATTCTCAAAGCTTATGCAACTTGTGTACACTTTGACGGCCCTTAAAATAATCTTTTTATATGTCTAAGATTAGAAGAAAAGAAAGCTCAAACACATAAAATTGGATTAGAGTCAAAATAGAACTAGAATTCTGTTTTTCATAAAGCTCGACAGATAGCTGTCTGTCAAGGTGCTGTCGAGCAGTTGTCGAGTTTTAATGAACAGCACTTCTTCAGCTTGAATCTTGGACAGACTTATATGTCTTCAACACTTGATCTTGAAACACAATTTCTTGAAGTATTAAACACATCCTAGATCTACCCAAATGCAAGTAAAGTGCATTTTGTCAAAAGATAAGCCAATTACATAAAATAGTGACATATGTTCCTAACAAGTAAATCACATATGTCCTAACAGATAGAGTCTTGAAGGGTATCTAAACAAACTTTTCATCGGATAAGGAAAGAATCATATGAAAGGAAAGGAAAATAAACCTAATTTTTCATCAGTTTTTTGTTTGGATTATTAGAATGATACTAACATGTAACCCATGCAAACGCATAGATGCATTTAAAATTAAACACAATTTTTATTATAAAAATATAAATAATTAGTTATATTATTAAAAAAATAGCCTGTAACACATGCATTAATTCATACGTATAGATACATTTAAAATTAAACACAATTTTTATCATAAAAATATAAATTGTGGGGACAAAGGTCCAAAACCATATAACTTGGGCTTTGGGCTTGATCCGAGGACGTCCATGATCCGGGTAGTGATGCATTTATTAAGTGTTCTATTTTAAAGTCTCATAAATAGGAATTGAAAAGAAAGTTAGTCGAGGAGGGCTTCATCCTCGGATGTGAAGAGTACAATACAAATAGGTATCCCCATAGGTGGAGTGACCTTCCAAGAAACTCCAAGCGATGGGTACGTGTCTCGTGAACACATGGGAAGGAAAAAGATCTAGAAATGTCTGAGGAAAAGCTGCTGCCACCGCATTTAATGCACTGCAGCTACTTTCCTGGCCACATTTATATGGAGAAGACCTCTAAACAGTGCCACCGAAGCTACCATAACTCACAGAAGGGTGAAAGAAGATGTTGGATGGGACAAGTACTTAAGTAATGTCCTAGATGATCGACAAGTGTAAGGTCAAGATGACCAAAGGAGAGCTATATAATGTAAAAGATCTTCCATGAAGGAGGGGGATCTAGTAATTGAAAAACTTTATTGATATTAAATTTAACCTCCTCGGACTGATCCGAGAACAAATTTATCCAATACTTTATCCTTTTTCTTCTTCTTGTTACCTCAGAACCTGGTCTTGAGATCATATTGTCTTTTTCACTAAAACATAATTCTTTAACCCACTCTCTAGAAATTTATTGTATTGGGCTTATTGGGCCAAGTTCATTCATACGTTGGGCTTGAGTCGTAAATCGTGACCCTATATAAATAATTAGTCAAATTATTTTTTTTTTAAAGTAAACGTAATTAGTTACATATTAAAATTCTTACCTAAAATTAATACTATTTATGATTTTTTTTCTTCTAATTTTTAATAAGATAGAACGTGTGGTGATTTTTGTATGTGGTGATTTTTATTGAGTATATGTGATTATATATATTTTTTTTTAATTTTATAGTTCATTAATATTAGATTTTTAATATTTTGCATGCATTGACTCACTTGACTCAAAAATTAAAAAACTTAACTAGACACATGGCACAAACTTAAGTGGATAATTATGATGTAGTTCCCACATAAATTTAGACATGTAGCGTAAAATTGGATTCTAATTTTAAATTCTAATTGAACTTTCTCTAACCTTTGCCTATTAATATATACTAGCTTGTAACCTCATACATATGCATGGATATACTTAAAGATATACAATAAGATGCATAATATAATTCATATATATATAATTTAAATACGATTGATAGTCATTTTTATATTATGTTAACTCTTTAAAAAATTTTGTAAGGATACTATTAGGTATAAATTGTAAATTGTCCATGTTTTTATTTATTTATTATTGTGAAGCACATTTTTTTTTTTTTTTTTACGATTCATTTATTCTAGACTTTTTTATTTTTGTACTTAATAACTCACTTGGATGAATATTTATGATATAGTCTCACATTTTATTCTAAAATTAAGAAATAAAACTCTTTAAGAATAAATAATTTAGAACACATGGCGCAAAATTAGATCTCTAATTTGGAATTCTAATTTGAGTTTCTCTCAACTTCACTACTTATTATTATTACTATTATTATTATTATTATTATTATTATTATTATTATTATGCTAGGTCTATATGTTTAAGTGTAGTCAAATTATGCCAAATTGTGTGCCTAATTGTGAGTTTTGATATGTCTTAAAATGGTGATTGAAGACCAAGTTGAAGCCACAAACTCAAGAACAGCTCAAGAAAAGTGACGTTTTAGTGACCTTGACTCCACTTGACTCTAGCCACAATTCCACTCGATTGATCAAGTCTTGAATGAAGTGTCTATATCCTTAATTTCATCTTGATATATTGAGATTATGGAAATCAGCAACACAAAAAGCCCAATAACTTGTTAGTTTCATGCCCAATTCGAGCCCTACTTGTTCGATATAAAAAAGGACATTATAAGTCAGAGAGAGAGAGAGAGAGAGAGAGAGAGAGGAAAAAACCCCTCCATTTATGTGGCTATGGTTGTGTAACCAAATTCTCTCAAATTCACCACACTGGAGAATTCCCATTGATTTGAAGGTCATCAATTAGGTTGTATTTCTACAATCAATGACACAATATCGCTGATTTACTAAACCAAATTGAATAATTAGAGAAGAGACAAGAATGAAAATTGAATTTCTCTATTCAGAATTTTTTTAAGGAGAGGGAATATTTTGAGGGGGATTTGAAGGGAGTTAACACCTCCAAAACCCACTTTTTTTTTTAATTCCCCCAATTTGAGGGATTTTAGAAGAAAATGTTTTATTTTAATAAAATTTAATGTATTTTCCATTTTTTTTTAACATTTTCAAGTATAGAATTTAATATTAAAAAATTGTACATTTTCCCTTTTCTTACTAATTATCATCTCCCCTCATTTTCACTTTACAACCAAACAAAAAATAGGGTCTTTAGGAGACACCTGAACAAAGGAGAGGGATATTTACACTAATATCTATTTCTCTCATTTCCTATCCCTCAGTACCTCCCCCTCTTATCCCCTCCCCTTCCAAACTTTCAAATTTAATCTCTTAGTTTTTAATCGAGAAAGGAATCATGTATATGAAAGGTAGATAAAAGAAACCTAATTTTTCCTCTATTTTGTTTGGATTATTAGAATGATTTGAGAAAGGCTCAGTAGCGGATTCACCACCCCAAAATTTTGATTTTATTTTTTCATTATATATATTAAAGAATTTAATATTTGGGCATCAAAAATTTGAGCCCCAAAAAATGGAGTTAATCCAATGAAAAAAAAAATTGGCTAGAAGAATTTTTATATAAATTTTTGTAGATATTATTTTTTGCACATATTTAGAGTAAACTAAACAATATTTATATACTAATTAAAGTTTAGGATGATCATCTGATGATATTCATGAAAATGAAGAAAAGTAAATAGAGAAGAAGAATATATGAAAATGAATAAATGATGAATCCACTTTAATATTTTATATATATATATTTATTTATTTATTTATTGGTTTGTTAATATCATAATTCATCCAAACAAGAAATGGAAAGCTTTTTAATATATATTTTTTTCGCAGTACTAGGAAATTATATCTTTACAAGTCAACAAAAGAGAAAAGTATTGAAAGATCACCTATGCGTATCTGTAAGACTGTAATACAAAGTATAAACATTTTCCTCTCTTTTTTATTCATGGCTTTTACTATATTGGGATGGCACAAATTGTTTTGACAACAGTTATTTCTAGGAAATTGGCAACCCTTGGAAGGTGCTTGTTTCCCATAGGACTTTGGCAATTTTGACAACACCGCAACAGCCAACAAGTTTATTTTACAAAAGGGAGTGGTTGATCGAAATATTCGCGAAGCTAGTATAAGGAAAGGAGTACTGAGTTTTTTGCTCTAGGCTTCAATGTTTGGTACAACAAAGTACCATCATTATACCCGTTAAATAACATAAACCTCCCAAAGGACAAACTTTATATATATATATTTTTAAACGAAGGTATCTAGACTTCTTCGAGTATCTGACTATTCTCTAGAGTATGTGCAGTCTCCTTGTCCCATACACACCAAGTTATTATATAAAGGAATCCCTTGGAGATAGCATCAAAATGCTAGCAGTAGGTTTAAAATATTATGCGTGATATGTAATAGATATATGAGCATACAAAAGAATATATATAAATATGTATATGTAGTCATGGTTTGATGAGAAAGAACAATCATCATTAATAAATGTTATAGTTTTCACATTCACTTGTAAATTCCTAGTTAATGAAATGATTAAGTCCCACATAGGATAGAAATAGTAAGGGTCAATCGTTAATATATATATATATATATATATATATATATATGATTGTGACATGTGGTAATTTCAAATTCTTACCTATCTCTAACGCAAATCCATCAACTCAAAAGGTTTCAAGAAAATTGAATTAATTAATTCATCAACTAAGGTTTGCGGTAAAAATTTAATTAATTAATTCCATAAGAAGGGGATTTGGGGGTGTGCGGTTTGGGAGTCAAACCCAAAAAAAAATGTCACAATCAAGAAAATTTAATTAATTAATTCAATAAGAATACACCCCAATATCATAGAATCATAGAAAGGGGTGTGAGAGGGGATGTGCGGTTTGGGAGCTTTCTTAATTTAATTAATTAATTCAATAAGATTACACCCCAATAGAAGTGAGAGGGGATATGCGGTTTGGGAGCTTTCTTAATTTAACTAATTAATTCAATAAGATTACACCCCAATAGAATCATAGAAAGAGTTATATGATTTGGGAGTCAAACCCAGAAAAAATGTCACAATCAAGAAAATTTAATTAATTAATTTAATAAGAATACACCCCAATAGAATCATAGAAAGAGTTATATGATTTGGGAGTCAATGGGGGTGTGAGAGCCTAAGAGGGGGTGTGCGGTTTGTGAGCTTTCTTAATTTAATTAATTAATTCAATAAGAATACACCCCAATAGAATCATAGAAAGAGTTATATCATAGAAGGATAAAATTTAGATACAGTATCTTAGGTGCTGTTCCTTAGGTTCCCCTCTTAAAATTCAGCCATGTGGCTACTTAATTAAAAAATACACTTCCATCCTATGAGGAAAAATCCACATAACAAAATTTTAAATGGAGAACCTAAAGAATAGTACCTAAGTACTGTACCTAAATCTTGCCCATCATAGAATCATAGAAAGAGTTAGGGTGGAATCATAAAAAGGGGTGTGGGAGGGGGAGCTTTCTTAATTTAATTAATTAATTCAATAATATCATAGAATCATAGAAAGTTAGGGGGTGTGAGAGAAATTTGCTGTAAAAAGTTAGAATCATAGAAAGTTAGGGGGTGTGAGAGAAGTTGGTGTAAAGAATGTCACAATGAAGAAAATTTAATTAATTAATTCAAAAAGAATACACCCCAATATCTCCTTTCTATAAGAGAGTCCCAATGTCTTCAAATTCTATGGCTCAACTTCCTTCCACCCAATCGTCCTCTACCTCTACCCCCAAACGGGTGAGAATATATAGCAGAGTATTTCATACAATTAATTTTCTTTTTTTACTACACGGATCAAATGTCGTTTCGTTCAGGCGTTAAACTCACTGCTCAAATAACAACACTGCTACTAATGCCCAAATTCTTCTTGGCGGTAACGTTGCTGGCAGTGATGGCGTTACAAGCAGCAGCAGCCAAGACAATATCCAAATGATAGTTGTGAATGTCAACCCTGTCTGACCCTCCAAGAAAATACCTACTATATATGTAGGTTTTTCATAACTTGGAGCTTCCAATATAAATAAGTTGACCTTGCACCTTAACGCATAAAAATTCCATCACCCCATTCTAGCCTAGTACATAAAATTTCCAATCAACTTGCAACGTGTGGTGGTGATATTAATGATGCAACGTTCCAATCGTGAATCAGTAGCAAAAGTTTAGGCCGTTTCTGGCGAAGAAATGAATTGTTTAAGGAGGAACGTTGGATCACTTTATCCTTCCAATTGCAAAGTCAAATTCTATGTAAATTTTAATAATATGAAAGTAAACATGCTAATATATTGCTTATATATCATGTTACACAGCAAGAGATTCATAATAATATATATGGTTGATCTATACCATTAAAATGCTCATGCTTAAACTACGAATAACAATAAACAAACTTGAATTGGCAGCTAATTCTTCTGAAGGTTTTTTATTCACATCAATTTATGAAGTTTCGTGGATTAATTCAATATAAAATCATCCTATTGTTGGGCATCAGGTAATGAGCCAAGGACTGATTTTGTTTCATTCCAATGAATAAAAAGAATTAGAAAGCCCAAACACAATATTGCTAAAATTTTCAATGAATAAAACAACGCGGAGTAAGTTTGAATATGACACCTAACTTTACCTTCTAGAAAACAACCAAATTGTTGTAATTGATCAATTCGTACTTTCAGTGACGAAAAAATTCGTCACTAAAAGTCTAGTTTTTCGTCACTAAGAACTTTTAGCGACGAAATCGGACTTTAGAGACAAAATTCATTTCGTCACTGTAGCCCTGTCACTAAAAGTCCTGGCGACGAAAAATTTCGTCACTAAAAGTCCGATTTGTTTAAAAAAGAAAAAACTTTTAGCAACGAAAACATTTCGTCGCTAAATGTTTTCCTCGCTAAAAACAGTATTTCGTCACTAAAACCATTTCAGTTTATTAAATCATATTTAGTGACGAACAATTTCATCACTAAAACTATTTTCGAGTACATATAGTGACAAAAAATCATCACTAAAACTATTTTTAAGAAAATCCAGGCACATATAGTGACGAAAATTTTCATCACTAAAACCATTTCTTACAAAATTCTACTACATTTAGCGACGAAATATTTCGTCACTAAAACAATTTTTTGTTGCTATTATTGTGACGAAAAAATTCATCGCTAAAACTTATTTTCTGTTTTTATTATTTTCATGGCTTTGATATTAACCTGTAACCTGTCATTACATTATTAAAACCTCATATTTGATTAACACATTTATTTCAACAACACATTTATAAAAAATCGATCCATACATTCCACAAGTAAAAAATAAAACAAGTATCCAATTCAAACTCTTTCCATACAATAATTGTTTGCAACTCATACAATAACTTAATATATTTTATAAAAATACAAAAAGTGTAGCATAATATAATTAGAACCAACGGAAGATGTCCTCATATGTCTTCAAATAATGCCAAAAGTAAATCCCCTAAAGCCACCAATAAGAAATCTGCACAAATATAAAAACACTACTACATTAAAATCGTAAAGTAAAAACATTAACTATGTTATAAGAAACATTTCTAACAATGCATTAAGAGTAACCACACCAATAAATTAAAATCACAACTCCTAATGTATAAGTTGTAGAAAGCAAATATAAATTTTCAATTGTAATATAATACAATTAGTTTCAAATGATACATAAAAAATGAAGTGTTTTAACTTGAAGATAGAGTACTAACCAATAAGTGATTTAACTTGAAGATGAACCACCCCCATAAGTAAAAGCGTCATCATAACCTTTGCTTATCTAATCAACAATATTCATTTACATTTGCAAGAATTGAAAAACACTCCCAATATGAATTTAAACCAGCTTATAACACCATGCAAGCCACCTGCTTGCTCTAACACAACAACCCACCACAAATCCAATCACAAACATCACAAGTACAATGCTTACAAGTATTGAAATCGAATAAAATACTATTCATCACATCTAATCAACAATATTCATTCACATTTGCAAGAATTGAAAAACACTCCCAATATGAATTTAAACCACCTTATAACACCATGCAAGCCACCCGCTTGCTCCAACACAACAACCCACCACAAAACAAATCACAAATATCACAACTATAATGCTTACAAGTATTGAAATCAAATGAAATACTATTCATCACATCTAATCAACTATACTCATTCATATTTGCAAGAAATGAAAAACACTCCTAATATTAGTTTAAACCACCTTATAACACCATGCAAGCCACCCGCTTGCTCCAACACAACAACTCACTACAAATCCAATCACAAACATCACAAGTATAGAGTTTTATAAGTTTTTAACTAAAATTTACTTACTTTGTTCAAGTTAAGTTTACAACTTTCAAAGAAAATCCAAAGTTATTGCAAACAATGTGTATTTAGCTTGCAAAAGAAAAGTTAAATTTATAAATACTACAATCTTGAAAATAATCCTCTCATAAATTACTACACAAACTCACAGCTTGCTAATATTTCTTTACCAACCTTTTGAAGATATGAAAAGAGGGCCACTCTTGAAAACCTGTCAAAACATCTTATGTGTTAGAAACCATGAACAATCACTTTCTACCTAGTGCTGAATGAAACTAAATTTAGCATTACAAAGGGGATGGAAAAAATTTTACATGCTTAGAGGACCTATTATGATTTAATTAGTGAACGAAGCATGCATTACCAAACCCATCAATAAAATCCAAATAATTAAAAGTTAAACTAGAATGATTTAGGGAATTATTAAATTAACTGCCATTTGAAAAGCAGGGGAAAACCTTCATATAAAAGTTAGTTGCTTTTCAAAAGATATACTACTACATAAGCCAAATAGTTTGGGGTTGGACAGGTTCAGTTAATGATGTTAAAAGCTTGAAGAAAACAGTTTGAGAGCTTACACAGATATGGGTTTATAAAACTTCTGCGGCTCCCGCTTTTCCCTCTCTTTCAGCAACTCAAGGTACACACTTCCAGACATACTATTGACACAAATGTATAAATGCAACACCAATAATTACCTCATCATTCAACCATGCACCTGGTCTAAGGCACAGTAAAAGTTCTCCCGTGATCTCAATATTTGAGTTTTCAAGAGTGACTAAGACCTTCACCTGGACACCCTATTAATGTTATACTAACAAACACACCCATTTCTATTTACTAATAATATGTGAATCATACCAATTGGTATTAAATGCACGTTCAATCTCAATCTTTTCCTCCTTCGAAAGAGGGACAAAAGGTTCTTCTAGTACAGCCTGAAAATATATAAATATAATACAATGATAGAAACCTTTAGAAATACTATTTGATCAGCATTTTAAAGCACATTCTAACTTTTACACAGCAAACCAACAAAGCTACGGAACAACCAAAAAAGCACCTACATAACTATTTTCTATAACAATTTCTAGAGTAAGTGAGAAGAATTTAAACATAAGCCATATATTTACACAGATATGGGTTTATAAAATAAAAAATAAAAAAATAAAAAAAATAAAAAAATAAAATTATTTGTTAGCCAGAAAGAAGAAATGGGAAACGAACCTCGGAAGCTGGATCGGCGAAGGGTCAAAGCTCGGAAGGCGAAGGGTCGGAGTCGGAAGACGAAGGGTCGGAGCTCGGGGAAGGCGAAAGGCCGAAGATCGGCGAATGCGAAGGGTCGGAATGTGAAGGGTCGGAAGGTGAATCGACGGCGAAATGCGAAGGGTCGGAAGGTGAATCGACGGCGAAATGCGAAGGTTCAGAAGGTGAATCGACGGCGGAATGCGAAGGGTCGGAAGCTGAGTTCGTTTGGGTTATCGGCGACGGTGGGCTTATCAGCGACGGTTGATTTCGTTTGGGTTATCGGCGACGGCAAGCTTATCGATGACGGTTGGGTTATCGGCGATGGTGAGTGGGGTTATCGGCGATGGTGAGTGGGCTTATCGGCGACGGTGAGTGTATTATCGGCGACGGTTGGAGCTTAGAGTCGAGCTTGGTATTTTTTTCTTTGTGTATTTTTGTGTTTGACCGAAAACTCTAGTGAAATGGGGCTGGGTATTGAAATGGGGCTGTTTGGGAGTATTTATAGGGGAGCTTTAGTGATGAAATGTTTTCGTCGCTATTGCCCACTTTCTAGCGACGAATTTCGGTTTCATCACAAAAGGAGCCTGAATTTGCTATCGTTCTAACACACTTTTAGTGACGAATTTTAATTTCGTCACTAAAGGAACCATATTTTGTTAAGGTTTTTAGTGACGAATTTCAAAGTTCGTCGCTATAGTATACTTTTAGTGACGAATTGTGATTTCGTCACTAAAACTGTGAAATGAAAAACCATAATTATTTTTAGTGACGATTATTTTTCGTCGCTAAAGCTTCCTTATAGTGACGAAATAATTGTTGTCACTAATACTATCCACAGCAATACCTACAGTGACGAAATATTTCGTCGCTAAAAATTTCAACTTTTAGCGACGAAATATTTCGTCGCTATAGATTAATTAAACTCGCGCCAAAGTTTCCCTCCACTGGTGCCCATTTTTCAGATCACAATAGCGACGAAATTTATGTTTCGTCGCTAAATGTTATAATTTTTTTCATTATTAGTGATGAAATTCATATTTCGTCACTAAAGGTGTATTTTTAGCGACGAAAAAAATTTGCTCACTAATTTTCGTCACTGAAAGTACATTTTGTTGTAGAGTGATCTATAAAATAAAATATAGGTCTAATTGATTTATAGAGAGATATAAAGCAATACTCGTAGCTAAGGACTACACTCAACAAGGTAGGCTTGATTATTCTTTCTTTCTTTCTTTTCTGTTTTTTTTTTTTTTTTTTTCTTTTCATTTTTATTTATTTTTTAATAATAAAAGTTACCTACTCTTTCGAACTCTTGTATAATTGTGAAAGTGGTCCTACGTTGAAATTTCCAAATGGCAACGTGACACATAAAATTTCCAATCATCCTGCACCTTGATAAAGCATAAATTTTCAAAGCCAATGAGTGATTTTGTTTCAGTTCAATGAAAAGGACTAAAAAAGACCAAAACCAAAACATAATGTATTGCTAAAATTCTCAATGAATGAAACAACGTTCCTTGAGTTTAAGGCACCTGAATTTATCCACTAGAAAACAACTAACTGATTGTATGTGGGACTATAAAATAAAATATAGATCTATTGGGCTAAGACTATATATATATATATAAAAATCAAATTTTGCCAGGTTGGTTGTTGCTATGGTTGGTAGGTAGCATTTTTGCTTTTGTTTTTTGTTTTTTGTTTTTTTTTTTTTCATTTTTCTAGAAACATGAAATGGGTTCATGGCTAAGTTATCCTCCTCTTCCTAGTCATCATATGCTATGGATATTAATTATAGTCAAACTTACGCATTTGCTTTTAGAGAAAATGAAAAAAAAAATAGCAATTTTGACGTAATATTAACTAATAACTGAGTTGTATACCATTGGAAGAGGTTTATTTAATTTAGTGCGAATCTTAGAATTTGATGTATATATATTTTTTGAATGAATAATTTGTTGTATATAAATCTCTTAAAAACACATCAAGACTAATTTTGAGAAATAGATCAATTATAATTATTTGCATATTATGTTTTTGTGGAGGAAGATAAACTAAAAGCAAGCTAAATGATTCACAAATATCAATTTAGAGGAGTAGAACACACTCCTAAATTGATTTAAAATATAAGGCATGATATGTAATAAATATATGATTATTAAAAAAAATGTGTATAAGTATTCTTATGTAGTCCTGGATTAAAAATCCTTATAGGATAATAAATAATATAATACTAATTATCATGAACCAAATAGATAATTCCCATTTATTTTAAATTTTTTCATATCAATAAATATATAATTTAGTTATTTAAATGATTAATTCCAACATAAAACTTATATTAAAAAAAAAAAAAAAGTCTCACATAGGATAGTTATAAAAATAGTAAATGGTTAATATATCGTTGTTAAACTAACACATAACGACATAGTATAGTGAACGATTAAAATAGCCAGACCCCAGTAAGATTGATTCGAGCATAAGATTTAAAATAATGCAGTTAAAATTTGTCTGCAGACCAAGAAAAAACCAGTGGTGGCTCTAGAAATTTTTTCTAGGGGGGTCATTAAGAAACTTAAATTAAACAAAAATTTAATTTTAAAAAAAAAAACTTGAATATATTGAGTTATCAATAACAAAAACACACAAATACATGAAATTTTACAATTTCCTTCTACGAGTTTTCATATTTTGAAATCGTCTCATGATAGTTTATTATTAGTTTTCATTATCTATTTTCAATATAAGTATGACCATTTTATTTTGTTAAGTTTGTATAATATTTTTGTTTTTATGCAATTGTGGTTATATATTTGTAATTTTTTTTTATAAAAATATTTAAAACTAAATGAAAAAACTCAACTCCACTTGCACTGTATAATTATTAACTCACATAACCACACTCATCCATCCATAAATAATACAATAAGTTGTTGTTTGATGTATTTCATTGTCAAAAAAAAAAAGTTGTTGTTTGATTGTGAGATAAGCTAATATGTGATCTGTGCAAGAGTCAAAACAAAGTGTGCAAAAATATTTTTAAAAGTATTAAATTAGTAAAGCAATATTATTTTTATATATATATATATATATTTATATATTTATATGAGATGAGTTCAAGTTACACCTAGTATAACTCTTGTAAAGTTACACATTTTTTACATCGTAGATTCATAAGAGATCTAACAGCTAAAAAAATATCATTAAATGCTATTGGTTTCCACCTCATTCATAATTAATACTAGCATTTTCTCTCTCTCCTTATATTAATTTGAACCAATTTCAAATGTGGGGTTAAAAATGGGGAAGCGTCACTATTTTCTTTAAAGTGTCTTCTTCTTCTTCAAAGTAATAATTGCTGGATCAAGAAAAATCTCTCCTTCTCTTGTAGACACAAAGAGTTACAACCACGCAATATGCACATACAAGTGGGATCAAAACAGTTGATAGTCCCGAAAATATACTCGTCCACCTAGTAAGAACGACGGACAAGGACGACCCCGAGAATAGCCCAGCCCTGGGGAAACTACATGGCCAAGACTAGACCATCGTCCCTCAATCACGACGAAGCATTACAAGGGTAATAATGAACTTCCGTACCGTTGGAAATATATCTACCCATTTGACACCCCGCATGAACGTTACAGATTCGGCAATAATATCACCATTAAGGCAAAACCAACGGCTAGAAGGAAGAAGAAAACGCCTATATATATCCATTGACAAGACCCAACAGGGAGGTACAAAAAATTTTCCAGCACATCTACATTACTTTCTGAATACTCCTTTTCACCTCTAGCTATTCTAACTTTGGCATCGGAGGCCCTGTGGCAGGCACCACACCGGTGACCACGCTCTTTCTTTTCACAATTTGCCTTGTCGCTGGATCAGGATTAGCTGTGGACAACTCCCCTCTGGACGAACATTTCTATTGACAATCTGAGCATCATCAACAGTTAACACAAACACAAAATAAAATATGCTAAGGACCACCCAGCTTCATATCCTTATATTGGATCTGCAAGATTTGATATAGATTTGATAACTGGAGGCATATATAATTTCTGATGAACACAAGGAAATCAGTAGGCTGAATGTTTCGGGCGTTGGTGATCTCGAGGGTACTAGTAGTGTCCTGAAAAAAGTAAACAGAAAATCAGAGGAGACCGGGGAAGACCGGCCAAGAATCCTCCGATGGTAAAGTCAGTATTTTTGGAATTCTAATTTTTGTGGAAGTGTTTGAATGACTTACCATTTCGTAGATGAATGCTTATATAGCACACAGTTTGGGACCGTTACTGGTTTGACAACTGCTCCTATTATTGAGGAGTTCGGAAGACTCGGAGGTAACTTCCATAACTGCTATGGAAGTTACATGAACTTGTTCTTTGGAAACGGTTTATGATAAAGGACTTTGATCATTATGTTTGTGTCGAGTATCAAGCTTGTCCTAAGCTAGTTTGGGAAAGACGTCCATGGAATGTAAGGAGGTCGTCCAAACCTTTCTTGGATGAACGACCTCCTCTTGGACGTGTATCCTCCTCTTGGGCGGGTATGCTGTATTAGCAATCTTCTCTACTCGTGGTCTATTTGTATGGTTTCCCTTGGACGACCATTGTGGACGAGTCTGGAGTTAGGTGATAACATCCGTTTTTTTGTATAGTTTATTTTTTTTTCAAGTATAGAAATGCAAGTTGTTAAAAATGGCAATATGCCCTTTAATCAAGTGAAAAACAATAAATAAGGAGGGAGAAAAAAATACTAGTATTAATTATGAATGAGGTGGAAACCAATAGTATTTAATGATATTTTTTTAGCCGTTAGATCTCTTATGAATTTACGGTGTAAAAAATGTGTAACTCTACAAGAGTTACACCATGTGTAACTTGAACTTATCTATATATTATATATATATATATATATATATTTTTTTTTTCAAGTCAAGGGTTCATCCCTGAAATGTATGTGCAGCCGCCCAAGGCGAAAACCAGTGGACCTAGAGCAAAAGCCAGTGGATAGCGAAAGCCGTCTTTATAAGCTTCTGTTAATAGTATCCTCGGACAACCAAAACCGTGGAGCTTTCCTCCGTATTTTTTCAGCTTCGGACTTCTCTTTAGGCAATACATCCCTTTCAAGGAAGAGCGATATAGGATCCATCCAACTCGGCCCCAAATTGATTTGATGGACATAGATTAAATCCCTCTTTAGTGGGGTAGGTGTGTCTAAGTCTTCCACTAGTATCACTCGGGGCATATTTTGTGCCAAGGATGTGGCGAGAGTAGCCAGGGAATCTGCATGGGTATTTCCGTTTCTGGGGATATACGATAAGTCAAAGAATTTAAATTTTGTTTGTATACGCCTAACTTGACTAAGATATTCCTGCATCCTTGGCTCCCATGCTTCTAATTCTCCTTTTACTTGGCCTACGATCAGTCTGGAATCTGAGAACATTTCCACTGCCTTTCCACCCATTTTATGGACCATAGCCATTCCCATCAGCACAGCCTCATACTCCGCTTCGTTGTTCGTAGCCGAGAATCCCAATCTTAAAGACTTCTCAATGGTGATTCCTTCAAGGGATACAAGGACTAGCCCCACTCCGGATCCCCGATGGTTCACTGCTCCATCCACATATATTTTCTAGGACAAGGGGTCTTGTGTGGAGATAAGGCCAATCAACTTTTTATCCATGCCGTATCGCTCTACCTCTGCTTCTTCTGGAAGTTCAGCAAACTCGGCTACCAGATCAGCGAGTACCTGGCCCTTCACAGATGTACGAGGCATATACCTGATGTCGAAAGCCCCTAGGATCGTGCCCCACTTAGCAATCCTCCCCGTATAGTCTGCACTTTGAAGTATGGACTTGAGCGGTAACTGAGTTAAGACTACTACGGTGTGCGCTTGGAAATAGTGGGGGAGCTTTCGCGTAGCATGCACCACTACTAAGATGGCCTTTTCCAGTGACAAGTACCGCACCTCGGCTTCCTGAAGTGACTTACTCACGTAATATACTGGCCTTTGGACACCACTGTCTTCTCGTATTAAAACAAAACTTATTGCATGAGGAGCCACTGCTAGGTAGGCGAACAGGACCTCGTCCACCTCAAGACTGGACATGATAGGTGGCCGAGCTAGATAATCCTTAAGCTGTTGAAATGCTATAGCACACTCCTTAGTCCACTCAAATCCTTTCCACTTATGCAGCAAAAGGAAAAGAGGTCTACACCTATCTGCTGACCTGGATATGAATCGATTCAAAGCAGCAGTCATCCCAGTTAGTTTTTGGACCTCCTTCGGATTCCGAGGTGGTTGCAAGTTGTTGATAGCCTTAATTTGATTAGGGTTCACCTTAATTCCCCTATGAGTCACCATATAGCCCAAAAACTTTCCCGAACCTACTATAAACAAGCACTTGGATGCGTTCCTATGCTTCCTCAAGATTTCGAAGATGTTTGTGAGGTCGCCCAGATGCTCGGACACTACCTTGCTCTTCACAACCATATCATCAACATAGACTTCGATGCTCTTGCCCAACTGTGGTTCGAACATCCTAGTCATCATCCGTTGATAAGTAGACCCTGCATTTTTCAACCCAAAATGCATCACCTTGTAATGATAGTTTCCAGTAGGAGTAACAAAAGTTGTCTTTTCCTGATCTTCCAACGCCAGTGGTATCTGATGATACCCTTGAAAGGCATCCAAGAAACTCATCCGAGGATGACCTACCGTTGCATCCACCAATTGATCTATCCTAGGCATGGGGAAAGGGTCTTTCGGACAAGCCTTATTAAGGTCTGTAAAGTCCACACACACACGCCATTTTCCAGTTTTCTTCTTTACCACCACAGTATTAGCTAACTGCTGAAGATAGAACACCTCTTTGATAGCTCCTGCCTGTTTGAGCTTTGTTACCTCATTTTTAATAGCCTCCGCATGCTCCCTAGATGGATGCTAAGGTGGTTGTTTCTTCGGAGTAATGGAGGGGTTAACATTCAAATGATGACAAATGAAATTTGGGTCCACCCTCGGGGCCTCGTATGCATCCCATGCAAACACATCGACATTTTTTCTCAGAAATTCCACCATTTGTTCTTTCTCTACTAGAGGCAGCTGAGCCCTAACCTGAAAGAATCTTTCCGGATCATCCCCGACAACCACCCACTCCAGATCTTCACACTTCATTTCATCGACTGGTCCATTTGAGAGGGATGACGAAGTTTCTAATTGCTATAAATCACTCTCAGCAGTGGCCGAGGTTTCCACCTCCGGTCGATGTTGAATAGCCGCTATTAGGCACTGCCTAGCCATAGATTGGCTTCCCAATATTTCCAACACTTGGCCCCTTGAGGGATACTTCACCTTTTGGTGAAGAGTGGAGGAGACAGCCCCCAGAGTATGAAGCCAGGGTCTGCCTATGATGGCTGTATACGGAGAGAAAGCATCCACCACAATAAAATCCACCTCAACCACATCAGACCCAGTTTGCAAGCCAGTGGATAGCGAAAGCCGTCTTTATAAGCTTCTGTTAATAGGACCGTCTTTATGTGCATCCCAGAGAAGGCATCTGCATAAAGATTTGGACCATTTGGACTGCAAGACAACCAGCAACAATGGCAGAGTATTTCAACTTCTTCTTCCCTCATAACTCATTATTGACTCACACTCCGAATGTTTTACTGTTATTCTAACTAAATTCCTTTTTGTTTCAGAATTCAGCAAGTTGTGCTGGTCCTAGAACTCATTGCTGAAGTAGTTGGGTCATTTGCCAGCTTGGTTGTTCAAGTCATACGGTTAATACGTATCTGCATAAGGATTTGGACCATTTGGACTGCAAGACAACCAGCTTCTGTTGATAATGGCGATCAGGATGATATCCCCCCTGCTGGTAATGACGAAGCTGAAGCTGATGCTGATTGTGAACTCTGAACATCTGACCTCAAAGTACGTGGTCTTTCTTTGCAGACTTTACTGTAATATAATCCAAGTGCCCCTTTATGTAACTTCATCAACTTTTATTTGAGTTAAATACATGAGCTTCTGTCATTTTTATCTGCATGCGCGTGTGCCATTTATTTTGAGTATTTTTCATTATTAATTGATAATTTCTTTTTTTAGAAACACAATATTTTGGGCATCTTTCGTCATTTGCTCACGGTATAAAGAAAAAAAAGAATGAAATGCATTTTTGCTTCTAAATCCGTTGTTTGTTTTAATTTCTTCAGAAAAAAGAAAAGGCTTTAGAAGATTTATTTATCTTGGTGATCTGTGTTTTTTTATTTATTAATTTTATCTTGGTTATCATTGTTTGGCGTGAGATTTATATTATTAGAGAGAATTGAATGTTTTCCTTTTTCGCATAAGTTTATACTGTTTGTTTGCTTTTCTGGAAGTTTTTCAAACTATTCATTCTTCTATATCATCTGATTTTAGTAGGAAAAATGTCAACCGTTTATTATTGTGAATTTTACAATGGACTTTTTAAAAAGTAATTAAATAAAGAGCGCGTGTGCACAAGCAGTTGAGCCTTTTGTGACTTGTCCATATAGATTGTTGCTCTCTCTCTCTAACTTTTTGTGCCTTATCGGTCTGCTATAAAAAAAGAACCAGAAACTTTAGAAATTGCTTTTTGGTCGTTTTTCTATCTTTCTGCCTGTTCCGGAATCAGGTTGATGCATATATTCTTATGATTAATGTAGATCTAATTGTTCTTTTGTTTTATATGTATATGGTGAAGTTTAGAAATTGCTTTTTGATCTGATTGTTCTTTTGGAACTGGTGTTGTTTTTGATATAAATAAATATATATATATATATATA
This sequence comes from Notholithocarpus densiflorus, assembly GCA_030021035.2. Taxonomy (NCBI): domain Eukaryota; kingdom Viridiplantae; phylum Streptophyta; class Magnoliopsida; order Fagales; family Fagaceae; genus Notholithocarpus; species Notholithocarpus densiflorus. The sequence goes on along the minus strand of JARYZH020000273.1, from coordinate 217,342 downwards.
TATATATATATGGTGTAGTTTTCGTGGGTGCATACATCTTTAATTGTGAGATGGGTCATTGCCTTTTAGCTTGGTAAGGATTTTTACTCATATGTCTTGGCTGAAAATTGCTACAGTATCTTTTCCTTAGCATGTAGCTCGGAATTTGGATTTGCTTCGTTTTTTTATGCCGAATTTCCGCCTTTCTGCATTTTGGGTTTTTTGTCATCAGATATTTAGCTGTGGTGTCGATCCTGGTAATCTGTGTTGTATGTGAGATTTATATCATTTTTGTGAAAAAAAAAAAATTGCTTTTGTTTTCTCAGCTCTAAGTTGTTCTATTTGATTTTAAGTATTTTGGGTCTGATATGGTTTTTTTTTTTTTTTGGAGAAAAATCTGTATGGGGTTGTTATAATATTTTAATAGAATGAATTGTAGAATAGAGAGTCAGATGTAGAGAGGATTTGTAAATTTGAAAAAAAAAAAGCTTTTTAACGGCGAAATTAGAGAAAATATAAAAGATAGGTGTGAATGTCAAATAGATATTCATTCTTATAAATTTTATTTGATTTTAGGAGGAAGTATATGTCTTTAATATTTGGCTTTGTTGTTTTGAGAGAATAAAGTACTAGCCTTGGGCAGATTGGTGTTATATTATATATATATATATATATCTTTATTTTTCGAAAATTGTAATTACAGATGTTATTGTGAATTTTATAACGGATTCCTCAAAAATTGTTCTCAAAGTAAAATTTGTATCCGGATTCATAGGCTGTTTAAGCAATTGCGGCCTAGTAATCTGTATATGGTTGCTGATGGAGCATAGCTAGAGTCTTCTATACAATTTTTCTTTTCTTTTTTTTTTTTCTTTTTTTATTTATTTTTTTTTTTTAGAGAAACTTTTATTGTTTGGGCAACTGGGCAAGTGTAGTTTGGTTCCACAGTTTCTTTTGCTTGTGTCATTTGAACATTTGTCAAGTTGGCTTTACTTTGTTATTGAATGATGAATTTGCTGTTCCAAAGTGTTTTTTACTTTTGGTAAAACTAATTGATATGCGCTTCTTTGCCTATACATGGTTCTTCTGGGAACACACATCTCCTTATGTGATCAAAACACACATTTAAATCCTTATCTTATGTCTGGTTGTTTAAAAAAAATAGACAAAGTTCTGAACTTTGCAGTTTGGAACATTCCAGCATGTAAAAAATAAGGTACTAAATTAGAACAAACAGTTTAAGAAAGGGCAAGATCAGTTAATGAACATATGAGCAGTCATGTCAATGTTATAGTGTTAAATGGATAAAAATGAGTGGTTTTTTAAGTGTTGTGATATTCATTTTCCAAGCTAAAGCCTGTTGAGCAAAGTGAACTGGCTGGTTATCCTATATGATGACTAATAACTATATAAGAAGCTGGTTTTAAGTGTTGTCGTTGCATTAATTTTTAATGTGCTACTTCACCAGTGTAGTTTGATGGCAGTAGGATGGTTCATTTTGAGTTGGCTTGATGTTGTGGACCGATGAGTTTTCTAAGGAATACTGTGATCTTCACAAATTTCTGTTCATAATCATATTATTGACTCTGATCTATTGGAACTAAATGGTTTAATTATTGCATGATTGGCTTTGATGTATTGAGAATTAAATTTAGCCCAGATAAATTGGGGTTAGATATATGTCCCTTATTTTGGGCAAATTGTAATTACAGAGTTATTGTGAATTTTACAATGGACTCTTGAAAAAGTAGTCCTTAGAAGTAAAAATTTGAAGGAAATTATTTTGATCCTGAAACATAGGTTATTTTAACAACTGCAGCCTAGCAGGCTTTGTATCTGGTTTCCGACAGAGCATAAGTAGAGTATCCCATACAGTTTTTTAAATGCAACTTGTGGCAAATGGGAAATTGTTATTTGGCTCCTCAAGTTCTTTTGTCTGAGTCACTGGAAGACTAGCCAACATGGCTTTGCATTGTTTTTGGATGTTGAATTTGCTGCTCCATAACTTTTGTACTTTCTGGTAATATGAGATGTTTTGAGCCATTTAAATATTTTGGTAAAACTAATTGATGTGTACTTCTTAGCTTATATATGGTTGTTCTAGAAACACAGAGACACCTTCCTTCTGTGATCAAAACACATGCATTTAAGCCCTTAAATTTATGTTTGTTGCCTAGTAAGATAAACAAAGTTCTGAACTTTGCAGTTTGGATCATTTCAGCATATGAAAAATAAGGTACTGAACTAAACCAGGACAAAGTATAAGGAAGGTCAAGATAGGTAGTTGAACACATGAGCAGCTCTGTTTGTGTTAAGTGTTAAGTGGATAGCAATGAGTAGATTTTAAGTGTTCTAATATTCTCACTTTCCTATTTCAGGTATCTTATGTGCTACTGCACTGGTGTAGCTTAATGTCTGTAGGACAGTCCATTTGAGGATGAGGACTTATGTGATGAGTTTACTATAGAGTAATGTTTCCTAGCTAAAGGCTGGTTATCCTATATGATTGACTGATAAGTATATAAGAAGCTGGTTTTAAGTGTTGTGTGGACAAGACAATCTCCAAATGATAGCTGTGAACGTCAACCCTGTTTCCTCGTTGATTAATATAAAAGGCACAAACCATTATTGATAGCACAAACCAGCCAATCACATGCTACAACACTTTATATATTTGCAGTAACTAAAGAGGTAAGGTCTACCATACCAGTCCCATCTTTGATGTACACCACCTATAAGCGAATTATTATTAGGTGCTAGTCTAGCACGACATAGCCTCACAGCCTTGTCTTCACAAGATAAGAGGCCTAGATCTATAGAGCATACCCCTCCAAAATACCAAAATATAAATAAATTTTGTGTAACTAAAAAGTTACTTTTATCTATATTACATTATTACTAAAAATTTCGAATTAAAATGTTCTAATGGCACCTTTATAGATACCTTAATAGTGATGGTATTTTCCTCCATCCGAACTGTTTGTCAACATTCTTTTTGTAGTTAATGTTTTTTTTTTTTTTTGTATACTTATTAATTTATAGTAACTTGTTAAAGTTTCAATTTCATATAATTATATTTTAATCTTTTATATTTCAAAAAATTATATCCAAACGGACATGAATCAAAAGCGTTGTCAATTAGCATGGTTTCATGAAAGGAAAGAGTGAGCAAGGATATCTATTCCCCTTACTATCTTGGGCTTTTGTGAAGTAGATGGGATAGGTTCCTATGCTATTTTGCCTCTTTTGTCTTAATACTATCCATTTCACGTTAAAAAATATATATCAATTTATAAATCTAAGAGCAACCACATGAGTTCGTTTAAAATTTTTGTCTATTTTACACGAAAAAACCTTCTTTTTTTATTTTACACATCCACTTTTACAAAACATCCACATCAGTTTATCTATTCTACACATTTATTTAATAAAATATTCATTCTTTTTACATTTTTTATTATTTCCTTCTCTCTCCTCTCTGGCACAAACTCACCACCTTGTCTTCTCCGTCCACACCCACACTCAGCCAGCCACCCTTCAACAAAATCCGGCCACTGATTCATCGATCTTCCACAACAACAAAATCCGGCCATTGATTCACCGATCTTCCACAACAACAATCACAACAACAATGATTCACCGATCTTCCACAACAACAACGACACAATCACAATCACAACAACTCTGACCCACTCGCCCTCCATGTCCGATCAATTCTCCGTCACCGTCTCCGTTTCCAAAATTTTGTTTGGATTATTAGAATGATATGAGAGAAAGGCTCGGTTGCAAATTCATGGCCCCAAAATTTTTATTTTATTTCTTTATTATATATATTAAATAATTTAATATTTGGGCATCAAAAATTTGAGCCCAAAAATTTGAGCCCAAAAAAATGGAGTTAATCCAATGAAAAAAAAAATTTGGCTAGAAGAATTTTTATATAAAATTTTGTAGATATTATTTTTTGCACATATTTAGAGTAAACTAAACAATATTTATATATTAATTTAAATTTAGGAAGATCACCTGATGATAGTCATGAAAATGAAGAATAGTAAATAGAGAAGAAGAATATATGAAAATGATGAATCCACTTTAATCTTTTATATTTATATATATATATATATATATTTAGTTATTTATATATTGGTTTGTTAATATCATAATTCATCCAAACAAGAAATGGAAGGCTTTTTAATACATATTTTATTCGTAGTACTAGGAAATTATATCTTTACCTACAACTATACAAGTCATCAGAAGATAAAAGTATTTAAAGATCACCTACGCGTATGTGTAATATAAAGTATAAACATTTTCCTCTGTTTTTTATTCATGACCTTTGCTGTTATGGGATGGCACAAATTGTTTTGACAACAGTTATTTCCAGGAAATTGGCAACCCTTGGAAGGTGCTTTTTTCCCATAGGACTTTCGCAATTTTGATAACACCGCAACAGCCAACAGGTTTATTTTACAAAAGGGAGTGGTTGATCGAAATATTCACGAAGCTAGTACAAGGAAAGGAGTACTGAGTTTTTTGCTCTAGGCTTCAATGTTTGGTACAAACAAAGTACCATCATTATACCCGTTAAATAACATAAACCTCCCAAAGGACAAACTTTTTTTTATATAGTTTTTTTTACAAACGAAGGTATTTAAACTTCTTCGAGTATCTGATTATTCCCTAGGGTATGCATAGTCTCCCCATCCCATACACACCAAATTATTACATGAAGAAATCCCTTAGAGATGGCATCAAGATGCTGGCAAGAGGTTTAAAATATTATATATGATATGTAATAGATATATGAGCATATAAAAGAATATATATAAATATATATATTTATATGTAGTCATTGTTTGATGAGAAAGAACAATCATCATTTATAAATGTTATAGTTTTCACATTCACTTGTAAATTCCTAGTTAATGAAATGATTAAGTCCCACATAGGATAGAAATAATATGGGTCAATCGTTAATATATGATTATGACATGTGATAATTTCAAATTCTAACCTATCTCGAACGCAAATCCATCAACTCAAACGGTTTCAAAAAAATTGAATTAATTAATTCATCAACTAAGGTTAGGGGTAAAATTTTAATTAATTAATTCCATTCCCAAAAATTTAATTAATTAATTCCATAAAAAGGGGGTTTGGGCCAGAAAGAAATGAATAAAACATTCAACAAGAATACACCCCAATATGAATACGCCCATTATGTATACACCCCATTGGCCCATTATGATTACACACCCCATTGGCTGGCCCATTTGAATGTCACAATCAAGAAAATTTAATTAATTAATTAATTCAATAAGAATACACCCCAATATCTCCTTTCTATAAGAGAGTCCCAATGTCTTCAAATTCTATGGCTCAACTTCCTTCCACCCAATCGTCCTCTACCTCTACTCCCCAAACGAGTGAGAATATACAGCAGAGTATTTCATACAATCAAATTTCTTTTGTTACTGCAGGGATCAAATGTCGTTTCTTTCAGACGTTAAACTCGCTGCTCAAATACTTGGCCTGGTCATCCTTATCATCACACTCATTCTCACACTTCGCAGGTTGTTAACTAACAACACTGCTACTAATGCCCAAATTCTTCCTGGCGGTAACCTTGCTGGCGGTGATGGCGTTACCAACAGCAGCAGCCAAGACAATATCCAATGTCAACCCTGTCTGACCCTCCAAGACAATACCTACTATGTAGGTTTTTCATAACTTAGCTTCCAATATAAATAAGTTGAAACAGAGTGTTCACTGCTCTGTTTTTGTTGGTTTGTTTGAATTACATAGTGTATATCAGTATATAGTCTGTGGTGTGAGGTTTGCTATATATTATATATTTTTTGTATCATGTGAGTATCTGTTTTAGTCCAATACTTGTTGAGGGTTATGAAAATTTGAACTATTTGGTTTTCTGATTGTTTTAGTACAACTTATAAGTCATGCTCTGTTTTTCTTTTTCCTCCAAAACTTGTTGAGGTTTATGAAATATGAATAATAGTCTGCATCTGGGCTTCTTCATTTTTTTTTTTTTTTTTTGGGTTCTGTTCTGTTCTGTTGACCAGTTTAGGAAGTTTTTATAAGGGGAGATTGATTTGGGCCTCCAAAACCAAATCTTCCGTTTTGGGCTCACAAAATATATGTAGATTTGTTTTGAAAGGCCCAAATCAACATGGAAAGTCACTTTTTTAATCATTTTTTGGGGAATTGTTTTTCAGTTGTTTTCTTAATCTCCAATCAGAAATGATGATTGATGCAGATCTAATTCCTCTTTTATATAATCTGGAATTAATTTCAATTTTTCCCCTAACAGAGGACACAGAATAAAGTTATCATTTGGTCATGTCTGCCTTGTTCAATGGAGCTATCTTTCTCTTATATTATATGGTATAATAGAATTTTACACCAATTAATACTTTTGCATTCCTTTAAAAAGGGGTAAAATATATATATTTACATTAGCTCAAATGCTGAAAAAAATTTGTCACATCAAATTTTATAAATTGAGTAACATGTGAGCCGGAAGGAATCAATACTCTTGGAAGATATCATAGGTGAACAGGTAAAAATCTACGTGGACGGATTTGCATGAAATGGGCCTGGCGGTTCATTATCCGTGGGCCGATAAAGGACAGGCCCAACGCGAGCAAGTTCTGTTATGGACGGATCCTGCATATACGGATGCAACAGGGACGGATCTAGCACCCACATGGCAGCCAGAAACCCTAGATGGGAAATACTTGCGACACACACTTAGCCGCCATAGAATCCCAAGGTAAATGGAATCCTAGCACAAAAAGGATTCCGGAAGATACGCGCATTAATGAAGATCTTCTCTATAAGGAAATGTCTTGCCTATCACATTTGGGACTATTCAAGAAGATTCCTATAAGGAATAGACTTCTACACCAAGGAAAAGGGGGTCAACCTTCTACCACTATAAAAGCCCCAATACCCTCACAAATCAAGGTACGCATAATTTACCTCTCTCTAACACTCTAGAGTTGTGAGAATAGTTCTAACCTGATCATCGGAGGGTATTTGGCCGGTACCACACCAGTGCTCTCTGTTAGATCATCTTTCTTCTTGCAGGTGATTGTTTCGAGCGTGCGAAGATCGTGTGGCTCACTGGTGATTTTTACAGCATCACAATTGGCGCCGTTTGTGGGAAGTCGAAGTCGTTTTCTAATTCGTAAGCCATAACAAACGCTTCCTGGATAAAAGAGTTGCATGGTACTGACTCGCTCGATAGCAACCACGAACAACGTTCAAGGAGATGAAACTCGCGCAGCAGCCTTTAAGAGGCAAGTTTGGACCTTAGTCGCCGCCGTGGAGCGCCTCACTAAGCAGAACCACGATCTGGAGGAGCAGTTACGCCAGAAAAACGTAGGTCACGGCACTCAAAAGCAGGACCAAGAAGGCACCAATGCCGATAGAAGAGAACGAGAGGGGCCCGAGGGCAGAACGCTCCAAGCAGACTAGAGCGACAAAATTTGAGCATACCATCCCTCACGGATGCAACTCCACCACATATTACCGCGAAGATGCAGGCAATGAAGGAGCAGATGGAGGTTTTGATGAACGCCCTCAAGGGACGAGTGTCCAGCGACCTTGACGATCTGGTCAACCGTACCGACTCGCCGTTCACCGCGGCCGTCAACTTCTTCCCTCTTCCACATAAGTTTCGCATGCCACAGATCAACAGCTATGACGGAGCGAAGGACCCTCTGGACCACCTGGAAACCTTCAAAACCTTGATGCATCTTCAAGGGGTAGCGGATGAGATCATGTGTAGGGCTTTCCCTATGACGCTAAAGGGAGCCGCGAGGATTTGGTTCAACCGACTGACGCCTAACTCCATCAGTACTTTCAAGGAGCTAAGCGCCCAGTTCACCTCGCATTTTATTGGAAGACACAGATACAAAAAGTCTACTGCATGCTTGATGAACATCAGGCAACGAGAAGAGGAGACATTAAGGTCCTACATAACCCGTTTCAACAAGGAAGCGCTTTCGATCGATGAGGCTGACGATAAAATACTTGTGGCGGCCTTCATAAACGGGTTGCAAAAGGGTAAGTTCCTTTTCTCTCTATACAAAAATGACCCAAAAACAATGTCAGAAGTCCTCTATAGGGCCACTAAGTACATGAACGCTGAGGACGCACTGTTGGCTCGAGATGAAAAGCCAAGGAAAAGGGAAAGACAGGAAGATGCCTAACAGGACCAAGGTTGGAAGATGGCGAGGACAGGAGACCGAAAGGATGAGAAACGCTCCAAGCCCCCCATAGGGAGATTCACGAATTTCACCCCGTTAACTGCCCCAATTGACCAGGTACTAATGCAGATCAAGGACGAAGGAACCCTACCTTTTCTCGAAAAGCTAAAAGGAGATCCCAATAAGCGATCTAGGAACAAGTATTGCCGTTTCCACCGTGATCACGGACATGATACGGCTGATTGCTACGACTTAAAACAGCAGATCGAAGCCCTTACTAGATAAGGAAAATTGCAGAAGTTCGTCAGCAGGGAAAGGACGAATCAGGAACATCAAGAGCAGCCCCCGCGACGGGATAATGAGCGCCCCAGGCCACCTATAGGGGATATAAGAATGATCGTAGGGGGCACGACAACTGCGGGGTCGTCCAAAAAGGCCCGAATGACATATCTCAGGATGATTCATAACGTCCAACTGACAGGCTCCGCACCAAAAATGGCACGGATAGAGAGCCCCATCATAGGATTTTCAGAAGAGGATGCCCGACATCTTCACCACTCGCATGATGACGCGCTTGTCGTCACCTTGCAAGTGGGGGACTTCAATATGCACCGGGTGCTGGTCGACAATAGTAGCTCAACAGACATCCTATATTACCCAGCGTTCCAGCAGATGAGGATTGATAGGGAACGGTTAATACCGGCAAACGCTCCATTAGTTGGTTTTGGAGGTACGAGGGTGTTCCCATTGGGTGCGGTCGCGCTTTCGGTAACAGTAGGTGATTATCCTCAACAGATCACTAAGGATGTGACATTCCTTGTGGTCGACTGCTCATCCGCTTATAATCCTATCCTCGGACGACCCACCCTTAACTCGTGGAAAGCGGTAACTTCAACCTACCACCTAATGATTAAATTCCCTACGGATTATGGAGTAGTAGAGCTGTGCGGAAATCAGGTGGCAGCGCGAGAATGCTATATTGCTATGTTAGAGATAGACGATCACCAGCAAACAATGTGCATAGGAGAACAACGGGCAGTAGCAGAGCCGGTTGAGGAACTAGAAGAAGTAACACTTGATGACTCAAGGCCAGAACGGACGACTAGAATAGGCACACTGGCTAGTTGGCCGGTACGCCAAACGCTCACAGCATTCCTAAGAGACAATCAAGACGTGTTTGCCTAGAGTCATGAGAACATGCCGGGGATTGACCCCTCCATCATGGTTCACAGGTTAAACGTGTCGCCCTCATTCCTTCCAATCCGACAGAAGAAATGAGTATTTGCTTAGGAGCAAGACAAAGTCATAGTTGAGGAAGTTCGAAAGTTGCTTGAGGTAAACTTCATCCGAGAAGTGTACTATCTCGGTTGGTTGGCAAACGTGGTCATGGTTAAAAAGGCCAATGGAAAATGGAGGATGAGCGTAGATTTCACGGATCTCAATAAGGCTTGCCCTAAGGACAGCTATCCACTCCCACGGATAGATACTTTGGTAAACTCGACTGCAAGACACTAGCTCTTGAGCTTCATGGACGCTTTCTCGGGCTATAACCAAATCAAAATGGAAGAAGCCGATCAAGGGAAGACCTCTTTTGTTACCAGCCAGGGACTGTTCTGCTATAAGGTGATGCCGTTTGGACTCAAAAATGCTGGAGCGACATACCAAAGATTAATGAACAAAATGTTCGCGCACTAGATTGGGAGGAACGTACAAGTTTATGTTGATGACATGTTAGTGAAGAGCCTGCGCGAAGATGATCACCTAGACGATCTCCGGGAGACCTTTGACACATTCCGGTCATATAACATGAAGTTGAATCCGAACAAGTACGCGTTCGGAGTGACGACGGGAAAATTCTTGAGCTTCATGGTATCCCAAAGAGGTATAGAGGTTAACCCAGAGAAGATACGGGCCATAATGGAGTTAAAGCCACCGAGGACGATTAAGGAGGTGCAAAGCTTGAATGGCAAAATTGCAGCCCTAAACAAGTTCGTCTCGAAAGCAACGGAAAAATGTCTACCATTCTTCCGTACTCTGAGAAAATCATTCGAGTGGATGGACGAGTGCCAAAAGGCTTTTGAAGATTTGAAGAAATACCTTTCATCTCCGCCACTACTTAGCCCATCCAAACCAGGGGAAGAACTCTACCTCTACTTAGCAATTTTGCAAGCAGCAGTCAGCGCGGCCTTAGTAAGAGAAGAAAATGGATCTCAAAAACCCGTCTACTTTATAAGCCGGGCATTCCAAGGAGCAGAAGAAAGGTACCCCCAAATGGAGAAATTGGCATTCGCGCTTGTAACTACGGCATGAAAGCTTAAGCCGTACTTTCAGGCACATACCATCATAGTCTTGATGGATCGGCCCCTAAGAAGAGCCATGAGTAGCCCTGAGGCTGCCGAACGGATAGCTTTATAGGCAGTGGAGCTGAGCGAATTTGATATACAGTACCGCCCGCGAACTGCGATAAAAGCCAAGTTGTGGCTGACTTCATCGCCGAATTCGCTCAATCGGAAGGCAAGGGGGTAGAAATCGCCGCACAGTGGAGCATCCACACAGACAGATCTTCCAATAGACGAGCAGGAGGGGCCGGTGTGGTAATCCAAACCTTGGAGAGGGATAAGATCGAGTGCATGATCCGACTGGATTTCCCCACGACCAACAACGAGGCCAAGTATGAAGCATTAGTGGTGGGGCTAGACCTCGTAAAGGCAGCAGGTGCTGAAAACGTGGTCGTACATTGCGACTCCCAGGTGGTAACAAGTCAGATTAATGGCGGCTACGAATGCAAGAATGAAAGGATGAAGAGGTATTTAGAAGAGGTAAAGAATCGAATCAGCAGCCTCAAAGTCAGATTCGTTCAAATCCCAAGGGAGGAAAACGAATGTACCGACCGTCTAGCAAAAGCCGCCTCAGCAAAATTTATGCTTGTCCCCGAACAGGTATTGTCATTTGTTCAAGTCTCCTCACTTATTGATGACGGAACGAATGTGCAGGAAGTAGATTCTGAAAGCAATTGGGCGACGCCATTGATATCCTTCCTGAAAACTGGCCTATTACCAGACGGGAAAGATGCCACTAGGAAGTTGAAGCTCCAAGCATCACGATTTGTGCTGATAAAAGATATCTTCTACAAAAGAGGGTTCTCTTGACCGTACTTAAGGTGTATAAGCCACGAGGAAGCAGATTACGTAATGCGAGAAGTCCACGAGGGTATCTGCGGAAACCACTCGAGGGCACGGTCATTAGTGCACAAGCTGATCCGAGCAGGATACTATTGGCCCACAATGCTGAAAGACGCACAAGCTTATGTCAAGGCCTGCGACAAGTGTCAAAGGTTCAATAATTTCATCAGGCAACCGTCCGAAGAGCTGACCCCCATGACGACCCCTTGGCCATTCGCTCAATGGGGACTAGATATTATGGGCCCCTTCCCGACAGCAGTTAGGCAGTTAAAGTTTCTGGTAGTTGGTATCGATTACTTCACTAAGTGGGTGGAAGCAGAAGCCCTAGCCACTATCACAGAGAAGAACATTCGAAGTTTTGTTTGGAGGAATATCATCTACAGGTATGGGATACCCAGAGTGCTTGTCTCCGACAACAGAAAGCAATTCGACAACAACGCATTTAGGGACTTCTGTTCGGAGCTAGGTATCAAGAATCACTACTCGTCGCCCGCACACCCACAGGCCAATGGGCAAGTTGAAGTCACGAACCGATCCTTGCTCAAGATCATCAAGACCCAACTCGAGGGGGCAAACGGTATCTGGCCGGACGAGCTATCAAGCGTTCTGTGGGCATACCAAACTACAGCAAGAACACCCACTGAAGAAACTCCGTTTCAACTAGTATACGGAAGTGACGCTGTCATCCCAGCAGAAGTAGGGCTCACAACCTATCGGGTGGAGAACTACAACGAGGATAAGAACGAAGAGACCATGCGCTTTCAAGTCGACCTGGTGGATGAAGTCCGAGTGACAGCAGAGCAAAGGATGGCGCGGTATCAGAATATCATGGCAAAACACTACAACTCCAATGTCAGGCATAGAGACTTTCAGGTTGGAAATCTTGTACTACGGAAGGTAATGGGCGCTACTAGAGATCCTTCGCAAGGGAAGCTCGGCCCTAACTAGGAAGGACCCTATAGGATCGCATCATGGCAGAGGAAGGGCACCTATGACCTCATGACGCTGGACAGGCGAAAGCTGCAGCACCTATGGAACACGGAGCACCTACGGAAATACTACCAGTAGAGATAAAATGAAGAACAACGACGCTTCCCATTTTCCCAGTTTATTAGTTTTACTACAATTACTAGTTTTACTTAGACAATTTTTTCTACAAAACTTTATATAGTATCTTTTTAAGCCCAAGGGGGCAGGTACTTTTCTACAAATGCATGGTTTTTTAAGAAGAATATTCAAACAACTATTTTTTTGGCTTTCTACCTAAATTCTTAGTCCAAAAAGTGAATGGGTATAAACTAAAGTCCACAAACTGGACGGATCATCCCAAGAGGATGAAAATTACAAGTCCAAAAAGTGGACGGGTATAAACTAAAGTCCACAAACTGGACGGATCATCCCAAGAGGATGAAAATTACAAGTCCAAAAAGTGGACAGGTATAAATTGAAGTCCACAAACTGGACGAATCATCCCAAGAGGATGAAAACTACAAGTCCAAAAGGTGGACGGGTATAAACTAAAGTCCGCAAAGTGGACGGATCATCCCAAGAGGATGAAAATTCTTACCGTCCAAAAAGTGGGCGGGTATAAATTCAAGTCCACAAACTAGACGGATCATCCCAAAAGGATAAAAATTATTGGCCCAAAAAGTGGACGAATCATCCCAGGAGGATAAAAATTACAAGTCCAATAGGTGGACGGGTGTAAACTAAAATCCACAAACTAGACGGATCATTCAGATAGGATGAAAACTGTCCATAAAGAGAACGGTACGACCTTAAAGGATAAAAAGTTTATAGGGGGACGGCACAACCAGGACGGATGAAAATCTAAAGTCCGTAAAATGGACGGATCATCCAAAAAGGATGAAAGTTTCACGCCCATAAAATGGACGGATCCTTCCAAATATAAAAAACTACGGAATAAGCCACTAAGCAAAATAAATATCATTGAAAGGTAAAAATATAAAACCCTTAAAGGGCAATTGTTTATACATGAGAAAATATTGACGGATAAAAGATTGTTCTCCCAACTTACAACAACAACAACAACAACAAAAAAAAAAAAAAAAAAAAAAAAAAAAAAAAAAAAAACACTACCTTTGAACGTCGGCCACCTTCTCTTGCTCTGGATGACGAGAACCATCCCCTACAAGTTCAGCTTGACTTTGAGCATTCTGCACCTTGGGTGACTCTCCATCGCCTTGAGGTGCTTCTTCAGCAAAAAGATCCTCAGTGTCCTCCAAGTCGACAGGCATGACAGAGGCTTGACCTTGATCTTCAACTTTGACGTTAGACACATCCAGGTCAGGGTAGGCTTTCTTAACTTGACGAAGAGCGTCATCAAAGCCCTCCAGGAAGAATTCTCCCAGCTTAGACAGCAAGGCGTCAGAGTCGTGGTATTCACGGATCGCCACCTCTTTAGCTTGACAAAGCTGATCCTTCAGGTCTAGGACCTCCTTATCCTTATCCTTTAGGGCTTTCTTTGCCTCCTCCGTCCTCTACTCGAGCTCCTTCCTCACCTTCTCTGAAAGATCAAACTTCTTCTCCATTTTGGATTTCTAGGTTTTAAGCTGACTCAGCTCATCCTCCGTCAGCTCTGCCTTTGCTCGCACACGCTCCAAAGACGTCTCATGGTTAAGACACCGTCCCATCAGCCCTTTCATCATAATATGGCCTGAAACGCAAAAAAGGGGGTTAGATTGAAAGCCAAGTGGAAAGGATGGACGGAAAGTCGACAGACAGGATTACCTGAGCGATTGCAAAAAGTCCCGTCTCCCCCATTGCTTCCATGGAGTGATTGCCTAAGTCCTCATAATCCTCTAACGTTATGATGGACGAAAGGTGCTCCAAGGCATATTTGGAGTCTTCGTGGAGGAGGACGGGTGCCTTTTCCAGATTAGTGGACGGAGCCTTCATAAGGCCTTTGCCAGTCTCATGCTTCACTGGGGTGACCATCTTGCACCCTCAGCCATTAGCCCTACAACGGGCTCCAAAGGGACCTTGGGTTTCTTAGGAGGACGGTCCCCTTTGGACGTCTGCTTCCTTTTTGCTGACGGGTTGATTGAGCCCGTCCCCTTGGGAACCACATCGCCGGTCTCATTTTTCTTGGCAGCCTGTGCCTTGATCATCGCCCTCCTCTTAACGTCATCCATTTCTGTAGAGGTGGACGGATGAAATTAATTACTAAGATAAAAAAAACATAACCTTCAAATAGAATGAGGACGACGGACTTACGTTGGCGAATTCTGGCGTTGTATTTGACGGTTGCTGGCATTGGTTCAAGTCCATCACAATAACAATGGATGGTATCAAGTGTGACTAGTTTGGCCCAAGTCCTTTCCTCTGGCTTGGTCTTGGCAAAAATTCTCTCAAGAAAGCTGAACTCCTCAAGTTTAACTTGTGGACGCCGTCGAACTGCAAAGAAGGAGACGGTTAAAAGTTTGGAGAAATTATAATAAACTGAACGGTTATATAAAGAGGTTCACACACTAGGACAGGTGCATACTGGATGGAGGTAATATTCCCCAAGTCGTGTCAACGGGCATGTGTTCAGTGTTTCCTGGACGACACATCCACTCGTCACCCCCTAGAAAGAAATAACGGCTCTTCCAGTCCCTTTTGGAGTCTGGGGTTTCAAATATAACCTTCAACAACGGACTCCTAGGCACAAAACTATATATCCCCCGTGATTTGTCTATTTCATCTAAACGGTAGCAGTGAAGGAATTCCCGCACCGTCAGCCTCCTAGCACCATTTAACATAACACCGTACAGGACCTCCATTGCTATGAAGACCCTCCAGGCATTTGGGGACACTTGGTTAACGGACAGGCCAAGGTATTTGAGAAGCTGACGGTGAAGGGAGCTTAGTGGAAACCTAAGTTCTGCCTTCAGCATCTGTTCGTACACCCCGATACCTTCTACCCCTTCATAATAGCATTTCTCTGACTTATAGGGTAGACGGATGGGGATGTTATCTGGAATTTGGTAATTGGCCCTAAGAGTGTTGAAGTGTTTCTCCTTGATGGTGGAATTAAAATAATTCACCGTCCACTCCGGTAGCATGATTAACTCCCTAAGTCCATCAGCACCTACGACGAACTTTATTGGTTGTTCCTTGCCATCATCAGAACCCTCCTCTAGGTCAGTCATCTCCATATCCTCATTTTCTGAGGACGAGGAAGAGACGGAAGGACTCCTCTCTTCGCTTGGACTCTCTTGGTCTTTATGACCTAACGGGTATACTTCCTCGTAATCTGCCCGTCACGAACAACTAACTGGTTACTTGACGCACTAGACATTGCCTACACGTGACGACAAAGCCTAAGACTTTGACGGGTCTAGAAGGGGTGACGGGGGTATAAGGTCTAGGAAAAATAAAAAAGAGTATATCTGAAGGTAAAAGAGACGCGAAAAAGAGAGTACTTACCTAATGAAGTGAACGGAAGAAGGGTGTTGATGACGGATTCAGCAACTGAACGAAGTGGTCTCTAACAAGAATGACAGAAGCACTTTGACAAATGTGTTTCATCAGAAAGTAGAGAATTGAGAAAAGGAAAGTGTGATATTTATAGAGGAAGTGCACGGAAGACGAGGCGATGCTTCCATCCGAGATAATATCCAATGAAAGAGCGACACATGTCATGTGTCATAAATGGCTTCTAGATAACCTGTCAAGGGTAGGCACAGTTCACGGAATCCGTATTGAAACCGTCGACCCACAGGCCTTTAAACCGTCATCCCCTTAACTTTGAATCGTCACCTCACGGGTCCTTCCGCTCAAAGATGACGAACCCATGGGCTGAGGGGGCAACTGAAGAGGTAAAAATCTAGGTGGATGGATTTGCATGAAATGGGCCTGACGGTTTATTATCCGTGGGCCGATAGAGGACGGGCCCAACGCGAGCAAGTTCTGTTATGGACAGATCCTGCATATACGAATACAACAGGGACGGATCGAGCACCCACGTGGCAGCCAGAAACCCTAGATGGGAAATACTTGCAACACACACTTAGCCGCCATAGAATCCCAAGGTAAATGGAATCCTAGTACAAAGAGGATTCCGAAAGATACGCGCATTAATGAAGATCTTCTCTATAAGAAAATGTCTTGCCCATCACGTTTGGAACTATTCAAGAAGATTCCTATAAGGAATAGACTTCTACACCAAGGAAAAGGGGGTCAACCTTCTATCACTATAAAAGCCCCAATACCCTCACAAATCAAGGTACGCATAATTTACCCCTCTTTAGCACTCTAGAGTTGTGAAAATAGTTCTAACTTGATCATCGGAGGCTATTTGGCTGACATCACACCGGTGCTCTCTGTTAGATCATCTTTCTTCTTGCAGGTGATTGTTTCGAGCGTGCGAAGATTGTGTGGCTCATTGGTGATTTTTACGGCATCATCAATAGGAGTCAATGGAAGACCGAAAGAATATCCATACCAAACATTTAGCTTGCGACTCGATCCTAAAGTTGGGTTTATCAGGCCTCTAAGTATTTTGTTGACTATTTGGAGATTTATTATGCTCCTTTTATCTCTAATTTTCCTTTGAGTGGTATAAAAAAGGAAAAAAAAGAAGATCTAAGCAACACAATTTTATCCTAAAACAAATAACAATGGTAGTTATTAAAAATAATTTACAACATACAAACCCACCGTAGAAGATCTTGGACCTTGTGTGGGAATTTGGTGGAGTAGGGAATTCGCCATGGATATGAGAATTGAGAAAAGAGTTTTGAAAAGGATCTTTTCACACTTTAAACATGATAAATTAACGAGAAATGTATAATTTTCGACTGACTTAAAATATTCTACACAAATCTAAACTAGTTACTCCTTTATGTGTTAAAATACTTATATTTTCAAAAAAAAAAAAAAAAAAAAAAAAAAACTCCCTTGTGGCTTGTTAGAAAATCAAATTTCACTTAGGATACTTAATAACATAGTAAATAGAATTTACACCATGTTAAGGGTGACTTCAAGTCATTGAAGTAGTTTCTATTTAATGAATTCTTGTCTCTACATTAACATTTAAGTATTTTACGTCTATCAAGAATCTATTTAAAACATTTTTAAGTATAATTATGGTTTTGAAACAAAAATAAAAAATAAGAACCAAATATACAATTGAACCAACCATTTTTAACAAAAATTATCCAAAAGCTGACTGATGATGCACAAAATCGTCAGTGAGTTAATCATCCACGCACATGCCAATGGGTGTACCTGAAGAACAATAGAGAAGAACCAAACAGAAAGCAACGGTGGGGTGTCGAACAAAGACTCTCCAAAAGTTAAATCAGTGATAGAATAATCTCCAAGAACTCAAGAGTGCAAGAGCTAGGGAGAATTTACGTACCTTAAGAAGGTTAGGGTTTGTTGTTTATATAGTAGCGGAGAGCTGACCTAAATCCCTTGATACAAAGGGAATTTCCTTATAGAGAGAAGGATCCTAAGATCTTGGGGATTCCCTTCCCATATAGGGAAGATCTTATTGTGTGGTAGGATCTTTGGTCGTGGTGTGTAAGTTATTTCCATGTAGGGACATATAAGTGGGCTCCACGTGAATCCCATGTAGACCCTTAAGGCATTGGATCGTCGGGAAGGGGGTTGGATCGGCATCCTACCTAACCCAACAATCCTTGGGATCGGTGACTCCCATAGGATTAGTTACAGACACAAGGTCGACGATCAAGCAAGGATTGTTTGGCACCCTATGTCGATTGATCAAAAATTATCCTTATCAACTGCCCCCTACTCTGTGAGTCATTGGGTTAGCCGAAGGGTCGCAGAGTACGTTGTCATAAATGCCTTGCCTTAGTGTCATGCATCATAAATAGGGGTAATTACGTCTTTTGAGCTAGGCTAGGGACACGTGTCGTTTTTTGATTCGGAGCATCAAGTGTAGCAATGCTTCATTTTTCGTGCCAAAACGCCCTATAAATAGTTCAATGCTGTTATTGTTCTCATTATTTGAATATTTTCCATTTCTAATCCCAGAGCCCATTCGTCGATTTTTTCTTCTATGTCGGTTTTCATTACCTCGTTGCTTTTGTCAGTTTTAGGTATGCTTCATCGGTCTTGTTTTGTATTTTTGTTTTCGCTCCTTCTCCATTGTTAGTTTCATACTTAGGAGGTAGAGTAGAATCTTAGTTTTCATTTGTTGCTTGAAGGAGGTAGAGTAGAATCTTAGTTTTCATTCGTTGCTTGTAGGTAAGAAATGTTTAAAGATAGTGAAGCGACGAATGAACGTACATCATCAGTCCGCATGGGTTTGGATGATGACAAGACCAGTCAATATAGGGTTGAATACTTGTCAGATGGCTCGTCGGTTTCTAAGAGGGAGTCGACATCCGATACTTCTCCTAAGGAAGCTAGTCCTTCTAGGCAACATCCCAAGGATGTTGTTCTTCCCGGCGATAGGTCGGTCCATGACTTTCCAGTTGACATGAGCGACGATGTGTTCAGTAGGTTGAGGCCCTGTTTTCAGATCCCCGACGACGTGCCCCTTAGGAAAGGCCATAAAGGGGAGATATGCTACACTGGGGGTTCATCGGACATAGGCTCCTATGAGGCTTCCTTTATAGCAGGGTTATGTCTGCCTCTAAACTCCATGCATCGTCGGTTAGCGGCCTACATGGGCATGTTCGTATGTCAAATTGCCCCTAATGCATAGAGGATATTCTTTGGGGCTGAAGTGTTGTGGGGTTAACTTAGTGGAGGCCATTGGTCTCTGACCCTTGAAGAATTTTTTTACTGTTACAAACCTCAGGAGATCCCTCAATCCAAGGGTTTTTACAACTTTGTGTGTCGTCGAGTTGCCCTAAGATTGATATCAAATATGCCTAATTCTAATCGCCAATGGAAGGCTAGGTTCTTATTCGTGCGAGGGGTCAACTAGGAATGTCATCCCAACGAGTGGGATAGCATAGGGTCTTTTTATGACCATTCTTGGGGGGTTTTTGAACAAGTCAGGTGAGTCATCAGTATAGTCTTGGTCATCAGTTTGGCCTTTCCACTTAACCAATGTAGTTTTCTATTTGTTTCAACCACAGCTCGCTCGACGTCCCTTCTTGAATAAGAGGCTTTTTTGGAAAGGGTTTTTGCCATACCTTTTGCAGAAAGGTCTTAGAAGAGGCTCGTCACTTTGGATACTTTTCACGCGTTTTATGGGGGACTCGTCCCTTCTGAGGAAGCCCAACGACTTGATCAAGTTTCGAGAGGTCGTAAGTATATTCATCTGTTGGTTCCATTTTGTTTTTAGATTGAAACTCTTACATGTCTAACACATTCGTCAGTTTCAAAGATGGATACTTTGAAAAAACAAGCAAGCCACGAAGAACAGGCAGGAGGAGATCAAGAAGGCTGCTGCTTTAAGGGCCTAAGGTGGAGAGTCATCGGCCTTGCCCCCTCATGTATCCAGGAAGAGGAAGCACCCTTTCGAGTTCTAGTCATCGGGAAAGAGTGCCACTGGCCCCTCCACTTGTCCGGAACCTCGCAAGGTTGTTGCTGATGCTCCTCACCATGGCATTAGGAAGGGTCTCATGACTTCCCAAGGCCCCATCACCCGTCCTCCTCTTCCTTTGCTGGTGAAGGATAGGGAGTATGCAGTGGATATTGCTCAATCCATCATTCAGGATGCTGATTTGGACAAGTATTTGGAGCATGAGACCGACCTTTTGGGTGACTCCAATCTTTTTGACATGATGAAGGTATGTTGTACTATTGTTGCTTCATCTGTTTTTTCATTCGTACCTTTTGTATTTCATTTGTCCCCTTTGAATTACATTCGTCCCTTTTTGTCAGGGCTTGGTGAGGATGCGGGCTCTGCATATTTGCTGTGCTTCGCGGGAGGCGTCGGTCAAGTGCTTGAAGAATCAACTGAAGACCAAGTCAGTGTCTCTGAAGCAATTCAAGGAGACTTCTCAAACCCTTGGCCAAGAGGTGATTGACCTGAAGGCCAAGCTTAGTGGGGTTACTCACCAAATCGATGAGCTAATGAAGGAAAATGCCAATCTGAAGTCCGAGGTGGCTACTCTTCATGAACATATGGACAAGGTGAAGAAAGAGCCCATTGAGGAGTTCCGAGTATACCAACCCTATTTCAATGAGATGGGGGATTACTATAGGGATGGCTTTAAGGACTTCCGTAAGCAAGCTGTCCTCATGTTCCCAGATTTGGACTTCTCCCAGATTCAAATCAGACTCAATGCCCCGATGACTCCTACTGCCGAGCCTATTCTTGATGACACGAAGACAGATGATCAGGTGCTGGTGACCAACGGGCCTGGTGATGTGGCCGACAACCCCAAAGAACCCGATGGGCAAACAACTAACCCCCTGCCAATCCTTGAAAACTGTTTTCCTGTATTTTCTTTTTCCTTTAGTTTTTTAGTTTGTAATTCAAGGACAATGATGGTGCCATGTTTTGGGCATAAGTTACTCTTTACCCTTTGTTTGGGTTGACACTTATACATTCAGTAATTTCATGATGTTTTGTGTTTTATCTTATAGTAATTCTTCCTTTGTGTTTTGTATATAAGTATTTGTGTTCGTTGGTTTGCCTTATATCAGCCCAACTTTTTGTTTAGTCATCAGTCTGGAGGTATTATTTTAGAAGGTTGGGCACCTATTGGCCCTTTGAAGAGGATGACTAAAAAAGTATAATTCGTCGGTTTCTCTCAACCCAACTTTCTTCTCTCTTCTCTATTTTTAAATCATCGGTCTATCCCATTGATAAGACTTAGTTTTTATTGAGGATCTTGTGCTCATGTGCATCCTTAATCGTTGGTTTACCTAATAGGCAGGACCTAGTTTTTGAATAGATCAGGTGCTCGAGGGCATCCTTGATCGTCGATTTACCCCTTTAGGTAGGGCTTTAGCATTCAATAAGGATCAGGTGCTCGAAGGCATCCTTGATCGTCAGTCCACCCCTTAGGTAGGACTTAGCTTCTTGAGGAGGATCAGGTGCTGGGGAGCATCCTTGATCGTCAGTTTACCCCTTAGGTAAGGCTTTAGCATTTGACAAGGATCAAGTTCTTGAGGGCATCCTTAATCATCGAATTTCCCCTTAGGTAGGGCTTTAGCATTTGACAAGGATCAGGTGCTCGAGGGCATCCTTGATCGTTGATCCATCCCGTAAGTAGGATTTAGGATTTGCTAGGAATCAGGTGCTTGAGGGCATCCTTGATTGTCAGTCCACCCTGTAGGTAGGACTTAGGATTTGATAGGGATCAGGTGCTCGAGGTCATTCTTGATCATCAGATTTGATAGGGATCAGGTGCTCGAAGGCATCCCTAATCGTTGGTCCATCCTGTAGGTAGGACTTAGCTTTTATGAACCTTTCTTCATTGTAGACAATTCCTTCAATAATAATTCCATTTGAAAGTAAATTGAATAAGATGTTAATAACTTACTGTTTGATCAACCGAAAAACCGGTCTGCCAATCATTTAAACAAAAACTAAAGAAAAGCAATAACATAAGCGATAACATAAGTTGCTGCTAATGCACTACTAATAGTATCTTCTGAGGTGCTTGGCATTCCAAGAATGGTGTAGCCTTTGCCCGCCAAGCATTTCCAAGTAGTAGGTACCCTTCCTGTTGCAATCAATGATTCTGTACGGACCTTCCCAGTTGGGTCCTAACTTCCCTTGTGTGAAATCCATGGTGGCTGTGGTCACTTTCCTTAAGACAAGGTCCCCGATGCTGAAGTGTCGAGGCTTAACCTTGGAATTATAATGCTTGTCCATGAGGTCTTGGTACTGAGTCATCCATTGTTCAGCAGTTGCCCTTACCCCATCCAACAGATTTAAGTGCAGACAGATCCCTTCTCTATTCTTCCCTTCACCATGGTAAGCTATCTTGTAACTTGTTATTCCCACTTCCGCGGGGATGACAGCCTCACTCCTAATCGCTAAACGAAACGGTGTTTCCCTTATGAATGTCCAAGCCGTTGTCCTATATGCCCATAAGGTGTTTGGTAGCTTGTTTAGCCATATCCCCTTTACACCCTCAAGCTGAGTCTTGATTAGTTTAAGCAAGAATTGGTTTGTAACTTCAACTTGCCCATTGGCTTGTGGGCGGGCGGGAGAAGAGTAGTGGTTCTTTATTCCCAATTGCTGGTAAAAGTCACTGAACATGTTGTTGTCAAATTGCTCTCCATTATTAGAGGCAAGGACCCTAGGAATTCTGAATCAGCAAATAATGCTCTTCTAAACGAAGTTACAAACATTTTTCTCCATGATGGTTTCTAATGGTTTTGCTTCTACCCACTTGATGAAGTAATCGATCCCCATAACAAGGAACTTGAGTTATTGCATCGCCATCAGAAAGGGTCCTATGATGTCCAGTCTCCATTGAGAGAAAGACAATTGGGCATTCATCGAGGTGAGTAATTCTGACGGTTGCCTTATGACATTGCTGAAGCGTTGGCACTTGTCACATGCCTTTACGTAAGATTGGGCATCCTTTTACATAGTAGGCCAATAGTACCCTACTCATATCTTATGGACCAACAATCGTGCCCCTGAGTGGTTCCCACACACCCCTTCATGGACCTCCCTCATGATGTAATCTGCTCGTTGGGGATCAAACACCTTAGGTGTGGTCGGGAGAAACCCCTCTTGTATAACACATCCCTTATCAGCACAAAGCGCGATGCCCGAACCTTCAATCTTCAGGATTCATTGCGATCTTTGGGAAGTGTCCCATTCTTGAGGTAGGAGATGATCAGAGTCATCCAATCAATGCCCTTTAGTATCACCTGTATCTCCAATTCCTCAATGGCAGAGGAGTGTTGGGTGAAGGATAGTACCTGATGATCGATAATCATGTGTTTAGCAAATGCGGTTTTAGCCAATTGATCGACATACTCATTTTCTTCCCTTGGGACTTATATGAATTCTACTGCAAAAGCTTGACTCGACTGCCTCTTAACAAGGCTAAGGTATTTTTTCATCCGTTCCCTTTTGGCTTCGTAGTCTCTATTGATATGCCCGATGACAACTTAGGAGTCGCTATGGATGACACCTGATGAGGCCCCAATTGCTTTGGCCAAGTCGAGTCCTATGAGTATGGCTTTGTACTCGACTTCATTGTTGGTCATCGGGAACTGGAGTCGGACGACACATTCTATGACATCCCCTTCGAGGGATTGTAGGACTACCCCAATCCCTCTAGCATGTTTGTTGGATGACCCGTCCATTCAGACCTTCCAAGGGGCTGCCCCCTAGTCGTTTATTTCGCCCTTGGTAAATTTCGCGATGAAGTCAGTTAGTGCTTGGGCCTTGATCGTGGTCCTTGGGCGATATTGTATGTAGAACTCACTTAACTCTATCGCCCACAAGACCAATTGTCCAGCTACCTCTGAGTTATTCGTTGTCTTTCAAAGGGGTTTGTCCGTCTGAACCATTATAGTGTGCACTTGGAAATATTGCCTAAGCTTGCGGGCTGCTGTGATCAAAGCGAAGGCCAACTTTTCCATGGGGGGATATCTTTCTTCCACTCCCCTAAGAGCTCGGCTGGTGTAGTATACAGGCAATTGCATGCGATCTTCCTCTCGGATGAGAGCTGAACTGACAACCGTGCGGGATACGGCCAAGTAAAGGGAAAGCTCTTCATCAGGTTTGGATGGACTTAGAAGTGGCGGAAATGCTAGGTATTCCTTCAGTTCCTCGAATGCTCTTTGACATTCGTCAGTCCACTCAAATGCCTTCTTCAGGTTTCTAAAGAACAGCAAGCATTTTTCTGTTGCCCGCGAGACAAACTTGTTGAGGGCTATGACTCTTCTGTTTAGGCTCTGTACTTCCTTGACATTCCCCAGGGGGTTCATATCTAGGATTGCTAAGATTTTATCAGGGTTGGCTTCGACACCCTGTTAGGACACCATGAAGCCGAGGAACTTTCCTGACAATACCCCGAACACACATTTGCTAGGTTTGAGCTTCATACCGTAGAGGCGGAGGGTTTTGAACGTCTCTTTAAGATTGTTCAGGTGGTGTCCCTCTTCCTTGCTTTTTACTAACATGTCATCCACATATACCTCAACATTCCGTCTGATTTTTCGGACGAACATCTTGTTTACAAGCCTCTGGTACATTGCCCCCGCATTCTTCAATCTGAATGGCATGACTTTGTAACAAAAAAGTCCTTCGCTTATGATGAATGATGTCTTTTCTTGATCGAACTCCTTAAGCTTGATCTGATTGTAATTGAGAAAGCATTTATGAAGCTTAATAATTGGTGTCCGGTCATCAGTCTACAAGGAGGTTGATCCGTGGGAGGGAGTAACTGTCTTTTGGACAGGCTTTATTTAGGTCGGTGAAGTCTACACACATTATCCACTTTCCATTTGCCTCTTAACCATTACCACGTTGCCCAACCATTCAGGATAGTAGACCTCTATAATGAAACCAGCGTCCAATAACTTATGAACTTCTTCAACTATGGCCTTGTCCCTTTCTTGTGCGAAGACTTTCTTTCTTTGTCGAATGAGAGGAAAAGATGGGGAGATGTTGAGTTAATGGACCATAATCTTTGGGTTGATCCCCGGCATATCCTCATGGCTCCAAGCAAAGATGTCCAGGTTGTTCTTTAGGAAAAGAATCAGCCCGTTTTGGACCAACGGGCTGGCTTGCATGCCGATGTGAGTGATCCTATCCGGGTGTTCTTCATCCATAGAGACGTCTTCCAATTCCTC
This sequence comes from Notholithocarpus densiflorus, assembly GCA_030021035.2. Taxonomy (NCBI): domain Eukaryota; kingdom Viridiplantae; phylum Streptophyta; class Magnoliopsida; order Fagales; family Fagaceae; genus Notholithocarpus; species Notholithocarpus densiflorus. The sequence goes on along the minus strand of JARYZH020000273.1, from coordinate 192,237 downwards.
TGTCGGTTCTACATTCACTTGTCGCTCCTCAATGTTCATAGTAGTCAGTTGTTCATCCATCTCCAGCATGGCTACGTAGCATTCTCGAGCAGTCATCTGGTCTCCACGGGCCTCCCTTATCTCACATTCCAAAGGGAATTTCAACAATAGGTGATATGTAGATGTGGACGATCTCCATGCGTTGAGCGTTGGTCGCCCAATGATGGCATTGTAGGCCGACTTCCTTCTTAGAAAAAGCCAAGACTAAACATTGTCTAATAACATCAAGACACGTGTCTAAGGTACAAGAAGTGTAAAAACACCCTCAACAATATGTAATAGATATATGACTATAACACACACGTAATCTTTGTTTAACAATAAAGAAAAATACTCCGTGAACATAATTTTGAAATTCTACCATGTGTGCATATAAAATTATATATTCATAAGTAATTCTAGAGGTTTTAGGTCATTTTTGTCATTTTAAAGTTTTTAATACATTTTTGCTTATTTTAGAGGTTTTAAGTTTTTTTTGGTCATTTTAGAGTTTTTGAGGTTACTTTAGTAATTTTTTAGGTTTAATTGTATAAATTATGATATCACACACTAATAAGTAATGTAAGATTACTCCTATTTAATAAGGTAATCAATGAGATTAGAGTTATGTGATATATTTTGTAATCTTAGAAAAATCAAATGAATCAAAACACTATAATGTTACATTACGATAATGTACATCATATTAAAGTCCCAGTAAAATGAACCAAACACCCCCCTTCAGGACATCCGTTAACTTTTTTCCTTTCATTAAAAGTGAAAATTATTTTTTAAAACTTTCAATCTCCACAAGTTGATTGGGTTGCAACCTACTCTCTATCCTTTATTACTCTATCTGTTCCAACTTGTTTTTCTCTTATTCTATTTTAAAATATTCCAAAATATTATCATATTTTTAAAGTTAAAAATTAATAATTTACTCATATTCATGTTGGCCTCCACTTTGTTTCTAAAACCATTTCAAACTGCTAGGCATAGTTGTCAAAACGTGAATCGTATCGTGAATTGATTTTTGATTTTTCAGTATCGTGTATCGTATCGTATCGTGTATCATAAGATACACAAACACTTAATAAAATTTATAAAAAATTATAGATATACATATATAAATGGTATATTCATTATAAATTTTAAATATATTCAACTAATGACTAATTTATTCATCACTTATGTAATAATATTTAACAAGCTAACTAAATAAATCAACCTAGCATGTGTTTATAACATACACATTCAAATGGTTTAAATTTAAAAGTGATAATATATTACAAATGATAAAAAAAAAAAAAATTTATTTTCATCATATTGCCAAATAAACCCCATCTAAGTCAATGCTGTCATCATGTTTATCATTTTGCAAACTTATTTCTTCATTAAAATTTTCTTCATCGTCATTAACATTTACTATCTTTCCTTGTTCTTTTTATTTTAATAATTAAAAAAAAAAAATTCTTCTTGGCATTCTAGTTTCTTGGACTTATAACAATAATGACAAAAATAAAAAATAATTATATTATCAATTAATATCTTATTCATAATATAGAAAATAAATTTGCAAATATTAAAATAAAGTGTAAGTGTGTACTGCGTAATCTAAATTTTATAGGAAAAATAAAGGGAAAAAAAACTTATGAATATGTTATTTTATTAGGCCAAATTAAGTAAACTAATAATTTTGTGTTAAAAACAAGTCTAACAACTTGTTAGATTCAAATAAAAGTACAAATTTTAACAAAAAATCTCATTTTAAAGTATTTTTCTATGTATTGTACGATACGTACGATTTTACGATACGATACGATTCATACGATATGCACACTGTATCGTACGATTCATGAGCACTTACGATACGCCGATACGATACGAAACTTTTTACACACAATACGATACATATCGCGTATTGTACGATACTGACAACTATGCTGCTAGGTGCTTGATGTTGGTTGATGACTTGATGGGATGTGTTGACTAAACGGTTCATGGAGTTGTATATTTGCCTTGGCTGGGGTTTTGATGCAGTTGTACAGTTGGCTGGGCTAAATGGATGTTGGGGTTGTAAATTTGGCTTGGCTGGGTTTTTGATTCGGTTGTATATTTGGCTGACTAAATGGCTGATGGGACAGGTAGACTACATGGTCGATGAATCGATGGGGTAGGTATAAATGGCTTGGCTGGGGTTTTGGACTTTCAGTGAAGTTGTACATTTGGCTGACTAAACATTCAAATGATGGGGTTTTATATTTGGCTTGTCTGGGGTTTTGATGGATTGTATGGTTGGCTGGAATTAATGATGGGGTGTATATTTTGGCTTGGCTGGGATTTTTGAGGCAGTCGATATTTGGCTGGACTAAATGGATGATGGGGTTGTATATTTGGCTTATCTGGGTTTTAGAGCATCTACATTAGATGTTTCATAAAAAATGTCATTTTGAAATACTAAAAGTTTACTTTATTATTTTATCACATTATTTTACAATATCTTATTTATCAGATAATTTATCATTCAATTCTATACATTAAAATAATATTTATTATACATTAAAATAATATATTATCTTCTCCCTATCATTACCATCAACAACAACAACGACACATCCACTACTGCTGCAACAACAGCCACCAACAACTACTGCTGCAATAACACCAACCAGCCACCACCGGCACAAACCCACATCCACCAACGCCACCTTAAAAAAAAAAAAAACTAGAGAGATCAGCGCGGCAAATCAAACAAACCCAAAAGCAAAACCCACATCAAACACAACTAGAGAGATTGGCACGGCAAAAAACACAACCAAATCAAACAAACCCACATCCACCAACACAAACCCACATCCCAAATCAAACAAACCCAAAAGCAAAACCCACCACTACAGGCCGATTGAGAGAAATCCGATGGTGGGAGGTTCCGATGACATGGTGGATGGCACGGCAAGCTCGGCGGTGTGGCGTGTCATGGTGTTAGGCCATGGGTTGCTGTGGATGTGGTGGGTCAGGTTCGTGTGGCTGTGTTAGTGGACGACGATATGAGATTATGGGTCGGGTTTGTGTGGCTGTGTTGGTGGATGGCGATCTGAGAGTGTGGGTCGGGTTTGTGTGGCGTGGCTTGATGCTCCAGCCTGAGTTTCGTCGGAGATGGAGGCAGAGTGGAGATGGAGAAGCGGTTTGTGTGGCTGAAGGTGAAGAAGAAGAGATATTTTTAATTGGGATGAGAGAGAAAGATGAATAAAAAAATAATATACACATATGCCATTTGAGTCTATACCATGTCAAAGATGCAATGGTACTGTAGCATGTTACAAAAGTTTGACACATTTAACACAACTGATAAAGCTCCATTTTTGGTGTTTGGTGTGCCCAATGCCAAATATTTGGCATTTGGCACATCTGCTATAGATGCTATCGGTTGTATATTTGACTGACTAAATGGTTGATGGGACAGGTTAGCTAAATTGTCGATGGTGTTGTATAATTGGTTTGGCTGGGGTTTTGACGCAGTTGTATGGTTGGCTGGGCTAAATGGATGATGGGGTTGTATATTTGGCTGGACTAACTTTACGCATTAGAGAAAATGATAAAATTAATAATTTTAATTTAGTATTAATTGAGCTATATATTATTAGTAGTGGATCTTTGCGCTTGGGGCAATGACGCAGCTAGTGAGGTTCTAACCGAGGCGTGTCTATTGCTGGTTGAAAACTATTTCCAAACCCCCTCTTGGGCCTAGGTTCAGCCTAGGCCTCCGAGAATTTCTGGTATATATATATATATATATATATATATATATATATATATATATATATTTTAATTTACTTAACTCTTAGAATTTGTTCTTCTCAACAAAAAAAAAAACTCTTAAATTTGTTGTACGTGAATTTCTTAAAAACACATCAAGAACACTTTTGATAACTACATCAATTAAAATTATTTACATTTTCTTTTTCATGGAAGGAGATAAAATAGAAGCAAGCTAAATGGTCTAAAAATATCACATTAAAGGAGCAGAGCACACTGCTAAATTGATGTGAAATATTATACATGATATATAATAGATATATAAGTATACAAAAGTATATTTATAGATATTCATATGTTGTCTTGGTTTAATAATAAAAAAAAAATTATAAATATAAATTTGAAATTTTATCGTGTGTATATATTATGTGGTCTTACTTGATCATTTTCTATATACAATCAAGAGTCATGATTTTTAAACCTAGATCGGATTGGGTCAACCTTGAACCGAAACCCAAATTAGTTTTAAAGTGAGAGAACCTCTATTTTAATACTTATATCCAACACTTAGACCACTACACCGGCTAAATTGCTTGTGTCTTTTGTTGAAATCATATTATATTTAAGTTACTTTGACATAGTTTTCCATTTTATTGCATCACTTCTCTCTCAATAACTTATTATTGGCTAAATTTATTTGTGTTCAAGAATTATGCTTTTATATCATTACATGTAAATGTACAATTTATAATTTGATTTTAGATCAAAATGTTTTTTATTTAAAAGATTACCAAAAAAAAAAAATTAATGCTTGTTTATACTTTTTTTTTATTGACTTTATAAAAATTATGAAAATTCATTTGAAAAGTTGTTTAAATTGTTTTGAAAATTTTTTGAAGTCAATTTTTCTATGAATTTAATATATTTATTTATTAATAATGAAGCTTGGTTTCTTGGGGTTCGAGCATAAGTGTTTTTTTATTTTTATTTTTAGAAACAATGGATATATGCTTGAACTCCGTCCCACTTCCCCTACGAACTAAACTGAAGCAATACAAGTGTAAATGTGTAATCATGTAACAATCCGCATTAGAACTAAACTGAATCAAAAGAGGGCAAGGGTGATCATTAAAAGCGACATACGGAATTCTAGAAAAGTTGAGAATATAGCCAAAAATTCAACCCAACCAAAATCCGAGTTAATTATTAGAAAGCCAAGCCAGTCACGACCCGAGTGGGATCTCCATAAAAATCCAAGCCAAATATATTATAGTATAAAGGGCATGCCTGCAGTCACATATCCTGAGTGGGACCTCCATAAAAATCCAAGCTAGTTATTAGAAAGCCAAGAATTCCAAGCTATTTAAAGTTGAAAGCCAAGCCTGCAATAACATCCCGAGTGGTATCTCTATAAAAATCCAAGCTAGTTACCAGAAATCCAAGCCTTTAATAATAGAAAGCAATTCAAGCCAAATAGTAGAAAGTCATGCCTGCAGTCACATCCCGAGTGGGGGACTTCCATAAATCCAGGCTAGTTTTTATTATTATTATTAACTTTTTTTTAAATAAAAAATTCAATTTTATTTAATTTTTTATTGATTTCTTTTTACAAGTATTCTAATATGTGTATAAATTTATTGATTGCTTTTTACAAGTATTTTAATATGTGTATTAATAAGAAAAAAATTTAAAATTTAAATAACTGTACATAGAAACTAAAAATTAGAAGCTAATCAAATAAGTTGGATATAAACATACTCAAATCGAGTGAGTTAAAAAAGTAATTATAAGATAGATTCTTGCTTATTTTATATATTTCATGTATTGTTTGCTGATTTTCACACAACTTTTTTCTCTCAATGCTTATTTGCCTGGCCATAAGTTCTTTGATGCTGGTTGATAGGACATGTTGACTAAAGGGTTAATGGAGTTGTATGGGATTTAACCACTTTTTTTCATAAATTTTTTACACTTTTTACTTTTAAACTTTTTTTAATATATTTTATTTAATAATTAAAATTAAAAATTATTTTTTCAATTTTTAATTTTAGTCATTAATCATAATTGCATTAAACGTAATACCTTAAATATTACGTCTAATCTCAATCCGAGTTATATAGTTGGCTGGGCTAAATGGATGATTGGGTTATGTATTTTTGACAAACAAAAAGGCTGATGGGACACAGGTTGACTAGTTTGTCGATGCATGTGGTTGATGGGGCTGGGGTTGGTTGTATATTTGGCTTGGCTTGACTTAGCTTAGCTGACGGTGTTAGCTTAAATACGCTTTCAAATGATGGGGTTTTATATTTGGTTTGGCTGGGATTTTGAATCTTTGATGCATTCTATGGTTCTATGGTTGTATGGTTGACTGGACTAAGAGCATCTCCAGCAGATTAGCTAAATTTTTGTACTATTTGAATAATAAATAATGATATTTAACTTTTACCTACCTACTTTTTCAAGTACACTTTCTAACAAATTCTCTATTTTTTTCTCTATTTCATTTAAATATTATTTCTTCGTTCATTCTTTATTCTTTTTTTAACTACACATCTTCCAACATTTTTTTATTCAATACCTGATTATTATAATAGAAAAAACATTTGAAGTATGAATAGTAAAAGCTACAGTGTTCTCTATTTGTAGAGAAGCACTGTAGCAAATCTAATCTAAAAAATAGAGATGGAGAATCTGTTGGAGTGTGAACAGTGATGTTTTTGCTCCAAAAAATAGATATAGAGCATCTATTGGAGATTGGGTAATTTGGTTGTATATTTTGGATTGGCTGGGGTTTTGAGGCAGTCGTGCGTGTCTTTATATATATATATATGCTAGGTCTATATATCTAAGTGTAATCAAATTGTGTTCCTAATTGTGAGTTTTGATATGTCTTAAAATGGTGATTAAAGACCAAGTTGAAGCCATAAACTCAAGAACAGCTCAAGAAAAGTGAAGTTTTAGTGACCTTGACTCCACTTGACTCTAACCTCGATTCCACTCGATTGATCGAGTCTTGAATGAAGTGTCTATTTCCTTAACTTCATCTTGATATATCGAGATTACAGAAAATCAGCAACACAAAAAGCTTAATAACTTGTAAGTTTTATGCCCAATTCAAGCCCTACTTGCTCAATATAAAAAGGACATTATAAGTCATCTCAAGAGAGGATTAATTGAGAGAGAGAGAGGGAGAGAGAGTAAAAAAACCCTGACCATAATAAAAAATCTGACCATAAAATCAAATTTACACAGAATAAACAATCACAAAGCCTAGGTTTAACCATAGTTCATCCATATATCATGAACTAATAGGATTGTAAGTGTTTAGATAAAAATAAACAAGAAACATAGATTCATATATAGCTACAATATACAAATTTATGCAAGTTCACAATCTAGACTCAGTCAAGCACTTTATCAAACACGTTATGAGCAGTATTTTGAAACTTTAAAATTAAGTAAAAAAAGCTCTCAGATTCGAAACCCACCCACAAACAACATGTTATTATCCCATAAAATTACAATTAATAAGAAATTACCCAATAAAATCACAATTTTAAGAACATAAAAAAACCCATGAAACAAAAAGAAAAACAGAGTTTAACTCTAAAAGAGAAAGCTAGGCGTGAGAGACAATTGAGAGTGAAGCAGTTGTGAGAGAGAGAGAGAAAGAGAGAGACAACGTGAAGAGTAGAGAGACTATCGAGAAGGAAGAAATCGAGAGAGAGAGAGAGAGAGAGCTAGTGGAGTCTTCAAAGCTGAGAAAGTTGAGAGAAATAACGTTTTACAGAATTTTTTTATTTGAATATATTTTATAATTTTGTTAATATGGTAAGGGTAAATTAGGTAATTCATTTGGTCAATAATTTCTGTACTCTACTCTCCCTCAAAATCTCTCTAATTTGGGGAAATTAAAAATGAGGATTAAAAATAGTTAAAACCCCTCCAAATCCCTCTCCCTCATTTTTAAAAAAATATCTAAATAAGGTAATTTAATTACTCTCTCCCTCTACTTTACTCCCCTTGAGAGAAATAACGTTTTACAGAATTTTTTTTTATTTGAATCTAGTTTGTAATTTTGTTAATATGGTAAGGGTAAATTAAGTAATTCATTTGGTCAATAATTTCTGTACTCTACTCTCCCTCCAAATCTCTCCAATTTAGAGGAATTAAAAATGAGTGGTTAGAAGTAGTTAAAACCCCTCCAAATCCCTCCCTCTCCTTCTTTAAAAAATATCTAAATAAGGTAATTTAATTACTCTCCCTCCCTCTACTCTACTCTCATTCCTTCCCCTTACATCCAAATAGAGCATAAAAGCGACATACGAAATTCTAGAAAAGTTGATAATATAGCCAAAAATTCAACCCAACCAAAATCAAAGTTAATTATTAGAAAGCCAAGCCAGTCATGTCCAGAGTGGAATCTCCATAAAAATCCAAGCTAGTTAGTAGAAATCCAAGCCAAATATCTATATATAATATAAAACTGAAACGTTTGACTTCTTGTTAACTACTTCTTGTTAACTACTTCTTATTGCGTCACATGACTACATAAATTAAAGCCACGTATATATTTAAAAACACCGAACAATTGTGACTTTTTATTTTTCAATAAATACATTTTCGGTCAATAGACACATTTTTATTCAATATGCACATTTTTAGTCAATAGGCATATTTTCGACCAATAGGCAGCTTTTCAGTTAATAGGCACATTTTCGGTCAATATAATAGGCATCTTTTGATATCTACAATATAAAAGGTTATAACCTTTCAATAGAAACTTTTTTACAGAAATATTACAACCTATCTTATAAATATATATATATATATATATAATACAAACTAAACTAGAGACATAACATTCTGTCTCTTATTCCTTCTCACAAAAGACTAATAAATGAAACATTACTTTCTTATACCTAACTAATAAAACTTTGTACTATTTCTTTTGATAATTTTTTGTCTTGAATTTCATGCATTTTTGCTTGTTACTCTTAACTAAAAAAAAAAAAAAACGATTTTTTTTTCTTGATACTCATTCAGTAATTATTTTCATGCATCACACAAGTTAGCGACGACTACAGTACAAAGACATGCCTGCAGTCCCATCCTGAGTGGGAACTCCATAAAATCCAAGCTAGTTATTAGAAAAGCCAAGAATTCCAAGCTAGTTAGCTGAAAGCCAAGCCAGTTACGTCTCGAGTGGGATCTCCATAAAAATCCAAACTAGTTAATAGAAATCCAAGCCAAATATATAGTATAAAAGGCACACCTGCAGTCACATCCTGAGTAGGACCTCCATAAAAATCTAAGCTAGTTATTAGAAAGCCAAGAATTCCAAGCTAGTTAGTTGAAAGCCAAGCCTGCTGTAACATCCCGAGTGGTATCTCTATAAAATCCAAGCTAGTTACCAGAAATCCAAGCCTTTAGTAATACTGTAATAGAAAGCAATTCAAGCCAAATAGTAGAAAGTCATGCCTGCAGTCACATCCCAAGTGGGACCTCCATAAAAATCCAAGCCAGTTATTAGAAATCCGAACTAGTTACGTCCCAAGTGGGACCTTCTTAAATCCAACCTAGTTAATAGAAATTCAAGCCACAGATAATAGAAAGCCAAGCCAGTCAAGTCTCAAGTGCGACATCCATAAATCAAAGCTAGAAAGCCAAACCATTAACGTCTCAAGTGCGACCTCAATAAATCCAAGCTAGTTTTTATTATTATTATTTTTTTCAAATGAAAAATCCAACTTTATTTAATATTTTACTGATTGTAATATGTGTATAAGTAAGAAAAAATTAATTTTTAAATAATTGTATATAAAAACTAAATATTAAAAGTTAATCAAATAAGTTGGATATAAACGGACTCAAATCGAGTGAGTTTAAAAAGTAATTTTAAGATAGTTTCTTGCTTATTTTATATATTGTTTGCCGGTTTAAACACAATTTTTTCTCTCAATGCTTTATTTGGCTAAGTTCTTTGATGCTGATTGATAGGATATGTTGACTAAAGGGCTGGGCTAAATGGATGATTGGGTTATATTTGGCTTGGCTGGGTTTTTGATTCGGTTGTATATTTGGCAGACTAAAAGGCTGATGGGACAGGTTGACTGGATTGTCGATGCATGGGGTGGGTGCAATTGGCTTGGCTAGCGTAGTTATACATCTGAGATTGTCGATGCATGTGGTTGATGGGGCTGGGGCTGGTTGTATATTTGGCTTGGCTTGGCTTAGCTGATGGTGTTAGCTTAAATACGCTTTCAAATGATAGGGTTTTAGATTTGGCTTGGCTGGGATTTTGATGCATTGTATGGGACTGGACTATATTGATGATTGGGTAATTTTGGTTTGTATATTTTGGCTTTGCTGGGGTTTTAAGGCAGTCGTGTGTATATATATACAGATGGGATAATCGTACAACCCCAATCTCTCTATACGTATTAATTAATAAATAAATAAAAAGTTTGAAGTGAAAATCTTCAATCTTAATTTATATATTTTTACTAAAGGTATGTTTAAAATTCGCTTATTTTGCTAAAACTGAAAATTCTTTACTGAAAGTACCGTAGATAAAGGTAAAAGTTAGCTGAAATAGTATAGTAGGACTTATGAATAGTATCAAAAAGTGCAATGAGATCATGAATAATAATAAAAATAAACTAAATAGTAAAATAAGTTAGCTTTTTAAGGCAGAGTCAAATGCACACTAAGTGTGAATTTTAAAGATTTAACTATTGGTTTACATGTTTTTATTTTATCTTTCATACTTGAAAAATTTAAGAAAATTAAAGATTAATTACTATGTTATCAATCAAATGTTTAAATTTCAAATTTTTATGGTCTAAAATTATGCATAAAAAAAATATTTTTGATAGAATAATAAATACTATCCAATTTGAACAAAATTTTAAGAATATAAAGATATAATTTAACAATTAGACTTTTAAAATTCATACCCTAAAAAAATATATAAATAGTTTGAAGAATATTTGTCTGACTAAATGATTGATGGCTGGGACTGGTTGTATATTTGGTTTGGCTTGGCTTGGCTTGGTTGATGGGGTTAGGCTGTTAGCCAAAAGGGCTTTCATTTTGAGATTCCTTTAACTATTGCTAGTTGTATATTTGGTTTGGCTTGGCTTGGTTGATGGCGCTGGGACTGTTTGTATCCTTTAGAGAAATATTCCTATAACTTTAAAAGCAATATACGCTTTAACACGATGCATAGTCCTCTTAGGCCTCTCTATATATGTTAGAATTGCCAGGCTAACCCAAACACTTTCCATATTCTCTGGCTCCTCTTCTCTTCCTTCCACCCTATCGTCCTCTTTATCTTCTCCTCCAAACAGGTGACAATAGCTAAATATTCTTTTATTAACAATTATTTCTGTTAGTTACAGAATTTCATAGAATTAATTTCCTCTCGGTTACTGCAGGGAACAAATGTCGCTGCTTTCGGACCTTAAACTTGCTGCTCAAATACTTGGCCTGGTGATCCTCATCATCACTCTCGTTCTTGCACTTCGCAAGTTTACAACTAACAACATGGGTAGTGCTTCCCTAACGCTTGCTGAAGGTAACGTTACTAGCAGCAGCCAAGATAATATCCAAATGATAGCTCTGAACGTCAACCCTGTCTGAGCTCCAATATGAAGAATGTACAGTGATCCACACGCTCGCGTTTTTGTTGGTTTGTTTGAATTACTTAGCTTGAATTGTCTTCGGTATGAGGTTTGCAGTTTGCTTTTATTTTTTTGCACTCTCTTTTTTTCTTGCAGAATCTATGTTGTGTGGATCTATTGTATCTATTTTTTTTTTTTTTTTGCCAAGCGTGGATCTATTGTACTTTGTAATCCTCTATGAATAAAGTGATTTTGCTCCGATACTTGTCGAGGTTTTAGAATAAAAGTGTTGGTTTGGGCTTTTTTTTTTTATCTGTTGGACCGTTTCGAAAGTTTTCATAGGGGAAATTGACTTGGCCTCCAAATTCAACTCTTCCGTTTTGGGTTCACAAAATAAAGATGTGGATTTGGATCGATCCATAAAGAAGCTTAGAAGCCCCAAATCTAGATGGGTCTGGCCATTTTTTTTTTTCATCTTCTTGTTTTCCTAATTGCTTATCAGAGATTATGACTTATGCAGATGTTTTTAATCTTTTGTTTGCTTATTTGTTTTGTTTTGTTTTTCACCTTTCTTTCTGTATAATCTAAGTTTCTTTTTTTTTGGAATTGTATAATCTATGTGGATCTGCTCTATTTTGTTATCCTCTATGAATTAAGTAATTTTACTCTTGCTATTAAGGTTTATGAATAATAGTGCGGATCTGGCCTTTTTCTTTCTGCTGGCCGGTTTGGGAAGTTTTCATAGGGGGAAATTGATTTGGGCCTCCAAATCCAATTCTTCCGTTTTGGGCTCATAAAATCAAGATGTGGATTTGGATGAATCTATAAAGAAGCCCCAAAAAAAAATGGGTCTGGTCCTTTTATCATCTTATTTCTTGCGAAATGGTGTAGCCTATAAATATAGCATCCAGTCCAAAGTTTTGGGTCTTACCGAAAACAAGAGCAAATGAGTAGCCCAAAATTTATCAGGTCTGACAATTTTTTTTTTAACCCAACTAGTATATTTGTTTTTGGTTTGGTTCATCCGGGTGCATGTTGATTTCTTTTGGGCCATTTTGATCAGGAATGTGAGCAAACCCACTATTGCCGATTCGAATAACTCTGTAGAGACCAGAGACTAATATTTAAGAATTAAGAGTACTACGTCATGGGCTTCACGTTATTGAAGTAGTTTTAATTTAATGAATTCTTGTTTCTACATTAACATTTTAGTATTTTACATCTATCAACTGTCAATAAGAATCTTTTTGAAACATTTTTAATTATAATCATGATTCTGAAACAAAAATCAAAAGTTAGAAACCAAATATACAAATTGAACCAACAATTTTTAACAAAAATTATCCAAAAGCTAACAAATACCAATCAAACCATTTTTTTTTTCAGTAATAGTTGGAAAAAAGTAGGTGCTAAAATTGATAATTAAAATAACATCCATAGTAAATACTTTTTAAAGTATTTTTAATGTCTGGCAAAAATAAACAACTAGAAAAAAAAATGGTGGGAAGTTATGCCCTACTAAAGAAATGAATAAATTTTCAGCAAAAAAAAAGAAAAGAAAAGAATAAATGATGGGCCTACCCTCTTTCATAGATAGCAAAAGCAATTAAGCAACTCAGACTCGATTTTTCTACTGTCACTATCACTTTACTAAACCAAATTGAATTATTAAGAAAGGATATCACATCCATAATACAAATATACAATAGACATTTTTCTTTTATGAAAAGTGTAAAATGGAAAGAAAGTCTTTATGGGGCTATTGTCTAATATGAGACTAATTCTCAACAAAGTTGGTATGGACGTGGAATGGAAAGGGAAGGAGATGAGAGTGAAAATTTCAGTTCCTTTATTCAGAATTTTTTAAAGTAAAGGAGGAATAATTTGAGGGTATTTTAAGAATAGGATTTTTTTTTTCTTTAATGTTTTTTTTTTTTTAAGTAAAGGATTTAATAAAATTTAATGTATTTTTCTTTTTCTTATATATTATCCTCTCATCTCATTTCCACTTTACAACCGGACAAAGATAGAGTCTTGAAGGGTATATGAACAAAGTTTTCATCGGATAAGGAAGGAATCATATGAAAGGAAAAGAAAATAAACCTAATTTTTCATCAGTTTTTTGTTTGGATTATTAGAATGATACTAGCATGTAACCCATGCAAACGCATGGAAGCATTTAAAATTATACACAATTTTTATTATAAAAATATAAATAATTAGTTAAATTATTAAAAAAAAAAAAGCATGTAACAGTAACACATGCATTAATGCATACGTATAGATACATTTAAAATTAAACACAATTTTTATCATAAAAATATAAATAATTAGTCAATTTTTTTTTTTTAAAGTAAATGTAATTAGTTACATATTAAAATTCTTATCTAAATTTAATACTACTTATGATAATTTTTTTTTCTTCTAATTTTTAATAAGATAGAACGTGTGGTGATTTTTGTATGTGGTGATTTTTATTGAGTATATATGATTGGATTTAAAAAAAAAAAAAAATTATAGTTCATTACTATTAGATTCTTAGTATTTTGTACGCATTAACTCGCTTAGCACAAAGATTAAAAAACTTAACTAGACACATGGCACAAACTTAAATGGATAATGATGGTGTTACAAAAAGCACCAACTGCTAAAGTCGTCCATATGACTCGTCCATTGAATGGCCAGGTAAGACGAGCCAAACACGAGATGATCATCCCAAGCGTCTTCAGTGACCTCGTCCTTGTACGGACGAGGTCCCATGAGGAGTTCGTCCATCTTCACAATCGTTTGGACGAACGAGGTCTGCATGAGAACTGAAAAATAAATACACAAGTCGTCCCTAATGAACTCGTCCGTCTTTAATAAAGGATGGACGAGTTTATTAAGTTAGACTACTATATGCAGAGTTCTCCACTAACTATTATGCGACCCAAGTCCAACTGAGATAACTTCCATGGCGGTTATGGAAGTTACTCCATACCTTCCGGACTCCTTAATGATAGGAACGGTTATTAAACAAATAACCGTTTCACACATGCTATATAAACAGTCTTCGATGAAAAGGTAGGGGTATTCAGACACTTTTCTGAGAAATTATTTTCGTTATATAGAAAGTTACAAATCCACTGACTTCATCGGAGGAGGACTTTTGACCGGTCTCCTCTGACTTAGTTTTTTGTTTCCAGGTGTAGACGACTAAATTTCTCAGTTCGAAATAAATCAAACAAGTAAAATAGTTTTACAAATGCGAATTTGTATTGATGATTGTGTGGTACAATTCTCTGTAATTACAAAAGAGTGATCCTCTGATTCGATCTCCTTAAAAGACTTGTTGGTTGGAATTGCAATAATGTGATTTTGACTCGAACACAAAATATCCTTCAATTTGGCTGAGGAATGGATCGAAGATCTTTGAAATGGAATTACAATGAATCTCTGGCTATGAGCTTGTTAGAAATTCTTTGTTCTTCACGTTCTTCGTGTGCTTCGTATGTTCTTCGTCTTCAAAGGTTTGTGGTGGAAGTTCTTCGGGGCTTTAGAAGCTTGGATCCGTAGAGCTTCACTGATTTGTGATTTGTTGATGTTTTCGGACGCTTTTGGCTTGATTCCCGCAAACTTTTGGATCTAGGCAGATAGTTTGGATGATAGTTTGGAGGCTTGAATCCGTTGAGCTTCACCAATTTATGGTTGTTAGAGTTTCTGGAGGCTTTTGAGCTTGATTCCAGTGAACTTTAGGATCTAGGCAGATGGTTTGGATGATTCTGCTTCGAGTGTTCTTCGATTTTGAGGTTGAAGTTCTTGAAGGCTTTGAGGCTTGATTCCTGCAGAGCTTCTGTACTTCTGATACTTCTGAATCTTCTCTGATGCTGCTTGTGCTTCAGATGGCTTGGTGTGTGTCCTCCTCCAGCTCTCTCCAAATGCCTTAGAAAGGCTTCTATTTATAGGAGTTTGGGAGTGGGTGAGCGACATGTGGCGGAGTCTGATTGGTGACACATGTCACAGCCTGATTGGTCCGCCTATGTCATCGCTTACACGAGCGGGACTGCTTGTGTCATCGCTTACACGTGCGAGGCTGCTTGTGTCATCGCTTACACGCGCTGATGCGTGATTGATTTTTGCATGACACTTGGCAAATTTTCATTGGCTTCTGAGTAGTGATAATAAAACCCTAGCAGCAATATGTGGCATTTTGTAATTGGCTGTATTTTGTGGACTTGGTAGTGTGACGTGTCAGCTTGTGATAGGTCGGGAATTTTCCCTCTCTACACCAGGATCAAGCCCTAAGATCATCAGCGCCCGAGATTTATCAACCTACTGATTTCCAAGGAACTATCAGTTGGCGCCGTCTGTGGGAAGTCGAAGATTGTTTTGCAGTTTTCCTTTCCGTGACCAAAGGTTGATGGTTCGGACCAGATCAAGGGCTACTAGCCCAGGCCATCAGGGAAGCAGAAACGCTTCAAGCAACCCTCATCGAGATCGCCAATCTGTACCAGTCATGCAGACATCCTCTGTCCAACATGTGCAATCTATGGCGGCCACAATGGCAGAGTTGACTCGCCAAAACCAAGAGTTAAGAATGGAGATTAATCTGAGAAGGCAGACGCGTGAAGAACGTGAAGGAGGAGGACAAACACAGAGTCATGATGATAGAGAAAATACTGAAATTGGAAGTCAGTTAAGAGGCACCACTTCACGAACAGTACCACACTTGAAAGAAGAGATGGACCAAATGAAGAAAGTCATGGAAGAGATGAAATAGAACATGAGAAAGGCGAATCCTATAGAAGATTTGGTTCACAGAACTGATTCCCCCTTCACGGCTTCCATCAACGGTCACCCTCTACCATCGAAATTCAAGTTACCTTCTTTGGATTCGTATGATGGAACGCGTGACCCATTTGATCACATTGCAACTTTTAAGACAACAATGCACTTTTAAGGGGTCCCTAATGAAATCATGTGTAAAGCCTTCCCTACCACCCTTAAGGGTCCGGCACGAGTCTGGTTCAGCAAAATACCCCCGAATTCTGTAAGTTCTTTTAAAGAGTTGAGCAAATTGTTTGTTAATAATTTTATTGGGGGACAAAGACACAAGTGTTCCTCGTCCAGCCTGTTGACCATAGAGCAAGGGGAGAACGAGAGCCTACGGTCATTCATCACTCGTTTCAACAGAGAAGCCCTGAGTGTGGATGAGGTAGATGACAAGCTTTTATTGGCGGCCTTCCATAACGGGGTGAACTCGGACTTATTTATACATAAACTCTATGAGAAAGAACCTCAGTCCATGGGCGAACTCGTCCATTCGGCCCAAAATTTTATGAATGCAGAGGACGCGATTATTGCTAAGAAGAGGAAGAGATCTGAGAGAATAGAAGCGAACCCTAGTCGTCATTCTGAGCAAGGCTCTCGTCCAAAGAAGGGGCGGACAGAAGAAAGGAAAGATCGAGATAATAAGAAGCTAGGCTCTTCAACAAGAAATCAGCAATATACCCCTTTGAACATGCCGCTTGAGCAAGTCCTTATGCAGATCAAGGATGAACCTTCCTTGAAGTGGCCGGAGAAAATGAAGGGAGATCCCAATAAGCGCAATAGGAATAAGTATTGTCGCTTCCATAGGGATCATGGTCATGATACAGATGAGTGTTTTGATTTAAAGCAGCAAATTGAAAATCTCATAAGGCAAGGGAAGTTGAAGAATTTCCTTGGATGAGACCACAAGGACGAGAAACTCAAGGGGAAGATGGAGGAGTCATCGCGACCACCGCTCGGAGAAATAAGAGTCATCATAGGGGGAAGTTCGACAGGCTAATCATCCAAGTCCAAGAAAGCATACTTGAAGGTAGTGCAGAGCGTCCAACTTTCTAGACGATCACCAAGAGCGAGGTCCACGGATGAGCAAGCAATCACCTTCACTGACGAAGACGCTGATAGAGTTCATCACCCACACGATGATGCTATTGTCATCACCTTACTTATTGCTGACTACACAACTAGAAGAGTGCTAGTGGACAACAGAAGCTCGGCAGACATTTTATACTATCCAGCTTTTCAGCAGATGAGGTTAGGACGAGACCAGCTCCGCCCAGTAAACTCCCCCCTAGTAGGTTTTGGTGGAATGAAGGTCCAGCCTGTGGGTACTATTTCCTTGTCAGTCGTAGTGGGGGCATACCCACAACAGATCACCAAGGATGTGAACTTCCTTGTGGTAGATTGTTCATCCTCCTACAACGCCATAATTGAAAGGCCAACTTTAAATAGTTGGAAGGCTGTTACATCTACCTACCACCTATCAGTCAAGTTTCCAACAGAGCACGGAGTGGGACAGGTACAAGGAGACCAACTAGCAGCAAGAGAATGTTACTTAGCCATGTTGGCCGTGGAGGAACAGGTTCAGACTATGAATATCGAAGAAAAGAGAATTGCAGCAGAGCCTACTGAAGCGTTGGAAGATATTCCCTTAGATGAAAATGACCCTGAGAAGTGTACCAGGGTTGGAGCAGATCTAGAAGAGAAGGTTAAGAAGGACCTCATCCATTTTTTGAAGAAAAATATTGATGTGTTTGCGTGGAGTCATGATGATATGCCGGGTATAGATCTTAATGTCATTACCCACCGTCTAAATGTGTGTCATTCCTCCAAGCCAGTGCGACAGAAGAAAAGGGTGTTTGCCCTTGAGAGAGATAACGCTATCAAAGACGAAGTCCAAAAGTTAATTGTGGCAAAATTCATTCGAGAAGTGTACTATCCGGATTGGTTGGCCAATGTAGTGATGGTCAAGAAGGCAAATGGCAAGTGGAGAATGTGTGTAGACTTCACCGATCTAAACAAGGCTTGCCCCAAGGATAGCTACCCGCTACCACGCATTGACCAGTTGGTAGATTCTACGGCGGGGCATAAGTTACTTAGCTTCATGGATACTTTCTCTGGATACAACCAGATAAGGATGGATGAGGTAGACCAAGAGAAGACGTCCTTTGTCACCAGTCAAGGCTTGTTCTGTTATAAGGTGATGCCCTTTGGCTTAAAGAATGCAGGGGCGACATATCAGAGATTGGTCAACCACATGTTTCGTCCACAGATCGGGCGGAATGTGGAAGTCTATGTAGATGACATGCTAGTGAAGAGTCAGGACGAGAGGAGGCATTTAGACGACCTACAAGAGACATTTGACACACTAAGACAGTACCATATGAAGCTGAACCCTAGCAAATGTGCTTTTGGGGTATCATCAGGGAAATTCCTTGGATTTATGGTCTCCCACAGGGGAATTGAAGCGAACCCTGATAAAATTCAAGCAATACTGGACATGAAGCCTTCGCAAAATACCAAAGAAGTCTAATCCCTCACTGGACGAGTCGCTGCACTTAACAGGTTTGTCTTTAAAACTACTGACAAATGTTTGCCATTTTTTAAGATTCTTAGAAAAGCATTCGAATGGACCGATGAATGTCAGAAAGCTTTCGAGGATCTGAAGACGTACCTTACTACGGCTCCGCTGCTGAGTCCGTCCGTGATGGGAGAAGAGTTGTTTTTATACCTGGCAGTGACCCCGCATGCCGTAAGCTCAGCATTGATAAGAGAGGAAGGAAAAACACAAAAGCCAGTGTATTATACAAGCAGGGCATTAAGGGGAGTGGAAGGACGATATCCGCTAATAGAAAAGCTAGCTTTTGCACTTATCACGGCTTCCAGGAAGCTGAGGCATTATTTCCAAGCCCATGTAATCAATGTTATGACGAACCACCCGCTGAAGAAAGCCATGAGCAAGTTGGAAGCCGCGGGACGATTGGTCCAATGGGCTGTGGAACTCAGTGAGTTTGACATCCGATACCAACCAAGACATGTTATAAAGGCCCAGGCCCTGGTAGACTTTATTGCGGAATTCACACCAATATGTGATAACGTAGAAAGAATGGAAGACAGTAAAAAATGGGTCGTCCGTGTGGATGGTTCATCCACGCAACATGCAGGAGGAATAGGAGTGGTTTTGCAATCCCCAGAAGGAGATAAGTTGAAGCATAAGATTCGTCTGCAATACCAAGCAACCAACAATGAAGTTGAGTATGAAGCCATTCTTAAAGGGTTAGAACTGGCTAAGTCTATGGAAGCGAAATCGGTACTCATCCTAGGAGATTCTCAGTTAGTCATGGGCCAAATAAATGGAACGTATGAGGCAAAGGAAGGACGAATGAAAAGATACTTAGAAAAAGTGTTACGCCTTGTGAAGAAATTCAAGGCAGCTAACTTTGTTCAAATCCCAAGGGAGGAGAACGTGGAAGCAGATACGTTAGCAAAGGAAGCCTCAGCGATCGGAGCCATGGATGAGTTCGATGAAATTCAATACGTCCCAAGCATAGATCTCCCAGAAGTGCAGCAAATAGGGAATGAAGAAAATTGGATGACCCCAATTATATCGTACTTGAAGGACGGGAAGCTTCCTGAAGGGAAAGATGAGGCCAGAAAAATTAGGGTCAGAGCAGCTAGGTATGTCCTTATGGATGAAATTCTGTACAAGAGAGGTTTCTCTCAACCTTATCTCAGGTGTCTGGCACCGAACGAGGCAAACTATGTTTTACGGGAAGTTCACGAAGGAGCCTGTGGAAATCATTCGGGAGCCAGATCACTTATCCACAAAGTCGTCCGTGCAGGGTACTATCGGCCAACTGTTCAAGCAGATGCGAAAGCTTACGTCAAGGTATGTGACCAATGCCAACGATTTAGTAATATCCCCAGGCAGCCATCGGAGTATCTCACCCCGATGATGGCACCGTGGCCCTTTGCACAATGGGGACTAGAAATTTTGGGTCCCTTCCCACTGGGCACAAGGCAGATGAAGTTTCTAGTGGTGGGCATTGATTATTTCACCAAATGGGTAGAAGCCGAACCGTTAGCAAATATCACACAACAGAATGTTAAGAATTTTGTGTGGAAGAACATCGTCTGCAGGTTTGGAGTGCCAAAAGTGTTGGTATCTGATAACGGACGACAATTTGACAATGTACTCTTCAAGGACTTCTGTGCACACTTCGGAATTCAAAATCATTATTCCTCGCCCGCCCACCCACAGGCGAACGGTCAGGCTGAAGTTGCAAACCGATCCTTGTTGAAAATCATCAAGACTCGGCTTGAGGGGCAAAGGGAGTATGGCTAGATGAGTTACCAGGCGTTCTATGGACGTACAGGACGACAGCACGAACCCCTACGGGGGAAACTCCTTTCAAGCTAGCCTATGGAAGCGAAACAGTCATACCTGCAGAGGTGCATATGGCCAATTACAGGGTGATGACGTATCAAGATAAGGATAATGAGCAGCAACTCCGTTTGAACCTTGATCTAATAGACGAGGTAAGGACAGATGCAGAGCACAGAACAGCAAGGTACAAGAACCTTATGGCCAGGCAATATGATGCAATGGTGAAGCCGAGGCGGTTCAACGTAGGAGATCTTGTCCTGAAAAAGGTCTCTTTGGCAACCAAAAACCCAGCTCATGGGAAATTGGGCCCTAATTGGGAAGGACCCTACAGAGTTATCAACTGTAAAAGGCAAGGATCTTACTACTTGGAGGCCCTGGACGGGAGGAAATTGGAGCATCCTTGGAATGTGGAGCACTTGAGGAGGTACTATCAGTAAAAGTAAGCCCAGACGAGTACTACTATAGATGAGCATGGAGCTTGTTCGTATTTTCGTTCTACTTATGTTTGATACTGTGTGTTTAATACTACTACTTTATTATTTATGTTGTGCCATAATTATGGACGAAGTTATGGAGTTTGTACTTATTAAATAAAAAGGCATTAGTGTGTATATGCCTTATCTGTAAACAATATTTATGTCATGTACAAAATGTTGTGTGAATCTCAAATCTCCAAGCTATTTTCGTTGAAGCTAACCCACAAGGAGGCTAAAACAATTTTTAAAGACGAATAAATTCTCTGGACGTGGAGATGTGACGTCTAAAGCTTTCCTAAGATAAAAGCAAGATTAAGGCTCGTCCATAGAAAAGGACGAGGTAAAACCTATACCTTGAGCAAACCAGTAGGCCAAGGCATGCTCGTCCACACAATGGACGAAATAAAGCATAGCGCATATCCAGATCATGGACGAGGAAATGCATAGACGAGTGTTTTAAACTTGTTAAAGCACCTGCTAAAACAATCCAGCCCATGGACGAGCAGAATGCAGGGTCTAATCCTCACTAAACATGAAAATCAGCCCAGTTCAGGGACGAGTAATGCTGAAAATTACCATTTCACAAACAAGTTACAGTTGGTGAAATTCCAATAAAAATGGTCTGAGTATATATATATGAAGTATGGACGAGTCAAGCGCAAAGTCTTGTATATAGAAGTGAAAACACCTCGTTCATGCATATAAAAATAAAATATAATATATATATATGCACGTATATATGTACTAGCATTCATTCGATTGTTTTAAAGGCGGACGACCAACGTCCAAACACCTTTATGAAAGTACAAGTTCAATGACTCGTCCTAAAACCATGGACGAGCATAATGTATTCAGATGCAAGTTCAATGACTCGTCCTAAAACCATGGACGAGCCTAATGTATTCAGATTGCATCAAAAGGACCAAAACTAAGGGCCAAACAAAAAAAAGAAAGAAATAGTCTTGTAAAAACTCGTCTTTAAGCAGGGGGCGCGTCCATCGTGAGGTCTTCCTTAGACGGCTGGGTAGAAGCATCGTCCTCCAAGTTAACGTCCTCAGAGCTGGTTTGAAGAAGAGAACTGGTTGCAGCATTCAGATTAAGCTTGATGGAGCTGAAGTCCACTTCAGGGAAGTTTTCAACAGCGTCCAACCTGAAATCTTCAAAACCAGCTGCATAATTACGATCCAATGCATCCGTGTACTCTTTGGACGATTTGAATTCAGCCACAGCGTCCTCTTTTGCCTTGGAAAGACGAGCACTTAGATCGTCATTCGTCTTCTGCAAATGGTCGATACGGGTATCTTTCTCCACTGCATCAGTCCTTAGCTCCTCGATCAGCTTTTTATGCTCAGTGACTTCCCCCTTAGCTTTTGCAGCAGCCCCAGCCCATTTTTTGCAGTCAGCATTCACCTCTTGAATCCTTGTCTCCAATAAAATCCTCGTCCTGTCCAATTCTGTTGCCTGTCTAGACGCTGCCATAAACTTTGACATGGCCTACAAAGAGGTAAAAGGCAAAGGTTGGTTAAACGAAGAAAAATTATTAAACAAGGACGAGAAAGAGATATGAACATACCTTAAAGAGGTCATGGACGCCAGAGTGTTCAAACTCCTTTAAGCCCATGTCATAACAAGCGTTTATGTCTTCGTCCAAGATAGCCATCTGAAAATGCTCCCAAGCCAGATCTTCGTTTTCAATGATGTTTGTAGAGGTTCTCTTAGAAGGCTGGGACGAGCCAGGCACAGTTGACTTGGACAATGGAGTTTTAGACGGAGTGGACTCAATCGGAGTGGACGGATCCACGTCAACTATCTAGATGGAAGGTTGGGGCTGGGGAGGTTTAGACTTAACCACCTTGGACGAGCTATGTTTCACTCTTTTGTCCCGACGACTAGGAAGCCCTTCTAAATCAAAATTTTTTGGTAAGAGCTTTCTTTTATCCCCAGCCGCAGGACGAGTCTCAGGACGACCCTGAGGCTGAGCCTCAGGACGATCCTGAGACTGAGCCTCAGGACGTTTTTCCTCACTTACTTCTTTCCCCTTATTTTCCTTCATTGTTGACATTCCTAAAATAAGATGATAAACAGATCAGGAATGTATAACATAGAATAAAAAAAAAAAAAAACTCAACTCAAGACTTACTTTTGCACACAGTAATCTCGTGTGCAATAGCTTCAGCTGATGGTTCAGGACCCAAACCCTACTTGGCAAGAAGTCTCAGATTGACCAGAGAACGAAAACTCCTGTCTATGTGAAGACGAGCTCTATGGACGCGGTCACGATGGAATTTGCTTAAAGACGGACGTTTGATGGCTACAACGCAGTAAGCAAATAAAGGTTAGAAATTGCAAACAGATCAAATGGAAAGAAAAATAAACAAATGGAAGGGACGTACCTTCAGGACAAAGGTTCCCTAAGTCCCCAGTATAAGGAGGAAAGGGATCCCTGCCAACGTCCACAGGGTTCCCTGCCCAAAAACCAGAAACAAAAATGTACTCCGTCTTCCATTTTCTATCATACGAAGCTAGGGACTTGATTAACCTACAATCATTCCCCCTAGTAGTGAACTGGTAAAAGCCGTTGGATTGACTTATTTCGGAAGGTTTATAGCAATAAAAGAACTCGTCCACAGTGAGAGGACGGTTCCCACCAAAAACTTCCCTCCATAAAACTTGCATGGAGATGACTAATCTCCACGCATTAGGATTAAACTGACAGACGCCTAATCCCAACCTGACCAACAACTCTCTAGCAAATGCGTTTAATGGAAACCTAAGGCCACCTAAGAAATAAGCTTCATAGACGCCTATTCCAAAACGAGGATTACAACACCACTCTCCACGGACGGGAAGCCTGGGGTTAAACTCGTCCGGAATTTGGTACTAAGATTTAAGATTATTAAGTCTCTGTTCATCCGTCTTGGAATGAATGCCTACCGCACAACTAAAGATGACCTCCTCCTCGTCCGTCGGATTAGACAAGGGGACGCTGGACGGGGAGCCAGCTTGAGAGCCAGAAGCTCTCCTAAGTTGCTCCTGGATGACTTCAATAGGAAACCCAGGGGCCCCAGAAGAATAAGCCTCGTCGGTACTTCCTCCACTAACGTCACTAGTCCTATCAGAGCTAGACTCGTCACTACTATCATCATAATACTCGTCTATGGCCTTATCAATGCTATCATTAGACGAAGAAGCAACTGACATTTTTGGCAAAAGAAACTTAGAACCTAAAGACGAAGAAAAGAAGAATACCTGGCTTTAGACGGAAGAGGATTCTAGACGCGGAGAAACTCCTAGACGAGGCTCTAGACGATGGATGTCAAGAAAGAAAATTTCTGAAATGAGTAGGGTTAAGGGAGGTACTCCACTATTTATAGGATGTTGATCTGAGCATTTGAAACGACTCCACCAATACGAAGAGGACACGTAGCATCTACCTTGAAAAACTAAATCGACGAGACTAGTCGCCAATAAAAAAAATGACACGTGGCATGTTGATTTATTGATACCAGTGAAATACGTCCAAGGATGTGTCGGCAGGTCACCTGATCCGTTGGACGACTCATATGGACGAGGGGCAACTGATGGTGTTACAAAAAGCACCAACTGCTAAAGTCGTCCATATGACTCGTCCATTGAATGGCCAGGTAAGACAAGCCAAACACGAGATGATCATCCCAAGCGTCTTCAGTGACCTCGTCCTTGTACGGACGAGGTCCCATGAGGAGTTCGTCCATCTTCACAATCGTTTGGACGAACGAGGTCTGCATGAGAACTGAAAAATAAATACACAAGTCGTCCCTAATGAACTCGTCCGTCTTTAATAAAGGATGGACGAGTTTATTAAGTTAGACTACTATATGCGGAGTTCTCCACTAACTATTATGCGACCCAAGTCCAACTGAGATAACTTCCATGACGGTTATGGAAGTTACTCCATACCTTCCGGACTCCTTAATGATAGGAACGGTTATTAAACAAATAACCGTTTCACACATGCTATATAAACAGTCTTCGATGAAAATGTAGGGGTATTCAGACACTTTTCTGAGAAATTATTTTCGTTATATAGAAAGTTACAAATCCACTGACTTCATCATCGGAGGACTTTTGACCGGTCCCCTCTGACTTAGTTTTTTGTTTCCAGGATCAAGCCCTAAAATCATCAACGCCCGAGATTTATCAACCTACTGATTTCCAAGGAACTATCAGAAGCCACAAACTCAAGAATAGCTCAAGAAAAGTGAAGTTTTAGTGACCTTGACTCCACTTGACTCTAGCCTCGATTCCACTCAATTGATTGAGTCTTGAATGAAGTGTCTATTTCCTTAACTTCATCTCGATATATCAAGATTACAGAAATCAGCAACACACAAAGCCCAATAACTTGTTAGTTTCATGCCCAATTCGAGCCCTACTTGTTCGATATAAAAAGGACATTATAAGTCATCTCAAGAGAGGATTAATTGTTAGAGAGAGAGAGAGAGAGAGAGGGAAAAAAAACCCTCCATTTATGTGTCTATGGTTGTGTAACCAAATTCTCTCACAGAGAGGGGGGGGGGGGGGGGAGGCAACCCTCCATTTATGTGGCTATGGTTGTGTAACCAAATTCTCTCAAATTTATTTTACCCTAGATAATTACCAAGATATCAAAAAACCTATAAATACTCCAAAACCTCTAAAAGGACCCCCCCTTAGAACTTCCAAAATGACTAAAATGCACCACGAATGTCTAAAATATCCCAAAACCCTAGAGAATGACCAAAAAGCACCTAAAACGATGAAAACAACCCCGAAAACTTATAAAATGACCAAAATACCATTAAAACCTCGAAAATAAGCAAAATACCCTTGAAACCTCTGAAAATGACCAAAATGCCCCTAAACTAAGCCAAAATACACTCTATTCTCTAGGCTTTTGGGGTATTTTGGTCGGTTTCAAGTTGCTTTGCTCATTCTAGAAGATTTTGGGGCATTTTACTCATTTTATCAATGTCGAGGTCTATTTTCTAATCATTTTAGATTTTTGGGGCATTTTGGTCATTTACTAGGTATCGAGATTTGATAGCTCAGTCTAGCCGTTTCAGGGATATTATGGTCATTTTAGAGGTTTTAGGATTATTTTAGTCATTTTAGAGATTTTGAGGCTATTTTGGTCAGTTAAGAGGTTTCGGGGGAGTTTTTTCTTGACATTTGGTAGTTTTGGAGGTATTTAGGTAATTTTGGTGATTTTGGGAGTATATTGGCCGTTCTAGTGATTTCAAGGGTATTGTTTAGTTAAAAAAGAATTATTTTACCCGAGAGAATTACCAAAATATCAAAAAACCTAAAAATATACCAAAACCTCTTAAATGACCCCCTTAGAACTGCCAAATTGACTAAAATGCACCACGAATGTCCAAAATATTTCAATACCTTAGAAAATGACTAAAAAGCCCGCAAAACGGCGACAACAACCCAGAAAACTTATAAAATGAACAAAATACCATTGAAATCTCAAAAATAAGCAAAATACCCTTAGAACTTCTGAAAATGACCAAAAACATAGTCAAAATACACTCCATTTTCTAGACTTTTGGGGTGTTTTGGTAGGTTTCAAGGTGGTTTACCCATTCTAGAGGATTTTAGAGCGTTTTGCTCATTTTAGCATTGTCGAGGTATATATTTTTCCAAAATATCGAAAAACCTATAAATACACCAAAACCTCTCAAATGACCCCCTTAGAATTTCCAGAATGACAAAAATGCACGAATATCCAAAACCCTAGAAAGTGACCAAAAACGCCTTTGAAACGATCTCAATACCCATGGAAATATTTAAAATGACCGAAGTACCATTGAATCCTCAAAATAAGAAAAATACCATTGAAAACTCTGAAAATAACCTAAATACCCCTCAACTAAGCCAAAATACACTCGATGTTTTAGGGCATTTTGCTTATTTTGGCAATGTCAAGTTGTATATTTTAATCAATTTAGATGTTTGGGGTGTTTTGGTCGTTTACGAGGTATCGAGATTTGACTGCTCATTAGCCATTTCAGGGGTATTTTGGTCATTTTAAAAAATGACCAAAACGCCCCAAAATGACGAAAATAAGCTTGAAAATTTTTAAAATGACCAAAATACCATTGGAATCTCAAAAACAAGCAAAATCCCCTTGAAACCTCTGAAATTGACCAAAATACCCACAAACTAAGCCAAAACGCACTCGGTTTTATAGATTTTGGGGCATTTTCCTCATTTTATCAATATCGAAGGGTATTTTTTTAATCATTTTAGATGTTTGGCGCATTTTGGCCATTTACTAGGCATCGAAATTTGAGAGTTCATTCTAGCCGTTTCTGGGGTATTTTAGTCATTTGAGAGGTTTTCATGTTATTTTAGTCATTTTAGAGATTTTGGGGCTATTTTGGTCAATTAAGAGGTTTCAGGGGAGTTTTTTTACGGACATTTGGCGATTTTGGGGGTATTTTAGTGATTTTGGGAGTAAATTGGCCATTCTAGTGATTTCAAGGGTATTTTTTTGTTAAAAATAAATTATTTTACCCTAGATAATTACCAAGATATCAAAAAACCTATAAATACTCCAAAACCTCTAAAAGGACCCCCCTTAGAACTTCCAAAATGACTAAAATGCATCACGAATGTCTAAAATATCCCAAAACCCTTGAGAATGACCAAGAAGCACCTAAAACGATGAAAACAACCCCGAAAACTTATAAAATGACCAAAATACCATTAAAACCTCAAAAATAAGCAAAATACCCTTGAAACCTCTGAAAATGACCAAAATGCCCCGAAACTAAGCCAAAATACACTCTATTTTCTAGGCTTTTGGGGTATTTTGGTCGGTTTCAAGTGGCTTTGCTCATTCTAGAGGATTTTGGGGAATTTTGCTCATTTTATTATTGTCGAGGTCTATCTTCTAATCATTTTAGATGTTTGGGGCATTTTGGTCATTTACGAGGTATCGAGATTTGATAGCTCAGTCTAGCCGTTTCAGGGGAATTATGGTCATTTTAGAGGTTTTCGGATTATTTTAGTCAGTTTAGAGATTTTGAGGCTATTTTGGTCAATTAAGAGGTTTCGCGGGAGTTTTTTCTTGACATATGGTAGTTTTGGAGGTATTTTGGAAATTTTTGTGATTTTGGGAGTATATTGGCCTTTCTAGTGATTTCAAGGGTATTCTTTTGTTAAAAAAGAATAATTTTACCCGAGAGAATTACCAAAATATCAAAAAACCTATAAATATACCAAAACCTTTGAATTGATCCCCTTAGAACTGCCAAATTGACTAAAAAGCACCACGAATGTCCAAAATATTTCAAAACCCTAGAAAATGAATAAAAAGCCCGCAAAACGCCGACAACTACCCCGAAAACTTATAAGATGAACAAAATACCATTGAAACCTCAAAAATAAGCAAAATACCCTTGGAACTTCTGAAAATGACCCTAAACTAAGTCAAAATACACTCCATTTTCTAGACTTTTTGGGTGTTTTGGTTGGTTTCAAGTTGGTTTACTCATTCTAGAGGATTTTAGAGCGTTTTGCTCATTTTTAGCATTGTCGAGGTATATATTTTGCTAAAATATCAAAAAACCTGTAAATACACCAAAACCTCTCAAATGACACTCTTAGAACTACAAAATGACAAAAATGCACGATTATCCAAAACCCTAGAAAGTGACAAAAACGCCTTCGAAACGACCACAATACCCATGGAAATATTTAAAATGACCAAAATACCATTGAATCCTCAAAATAAGAAAAATACCCTTGAAAACTCTGAAAATAACCTAAATACCCCTCAACTAAGCCAAAATACACTCGATGTTTTAGGGCATTTTGCTTATTTTGGCAATGTCGAGTTGTATATTTTAATCAATTTAGATGTTTGGGGTATTTTGGCCGTTTACGAGGTATCGAGATTTGACTGCTCATTCTAGCCATTTCAGTGGTATTTTGGTCATTTTAAAAAATGACTAAAACGCCCCCAAATTGACGAAAATAACCCTGAAAAGTTTTGAAATGACCAAAATACCATTGGAATCTCAAAAACAAGCAAACTCCCCTCGATACCTCTGAAAATGACCAAAATACCCACAAACTAAGCCAAAACGCACTCGATTTTATAGATTTTGGGGCATTTTGCTCATTTTATCAGTATCGAGGGGTATTTTTTAATCAGTTTAGATGTTTGGCGCATTTTGGCCATTTACTAGGCATCGAAATTTGAGAGTTCATTCTAGCCGTTTCTGGGGTATTTTAGTCATTTGAGAGGTTTTCATGTTATTTTAGTCATTTTAGAGATTTTGGGGCAATTTTGGTCAATTAAGAGGTTTCAAGGGAGTTTTTTTACGGACATTTGGCGATTTTGGGGGTATTTTAGTGATTTTGGGAGTATATTGGCCATTCTAGTGATTTCAATGGTATTTTTTTGTTAAAAATAAATTATTTTACCCTAGATAATTGCCAACATATCAAAAAACCTATAAATACTCTAAAACCTTTAAAAGGACCCCCCTTAGAACTTCCAAAATGACTAAAATGCATCACGAATGTCTAAAATATCCCAAAACCCTAGAGAATGATCAAAAAGCACCTAAAACGATGAAAACAACCCCGAAAACTTATAAAATGACCAAAATACCATTAAAACCTCAAAAATAAGCAAAATACCCTTGAAACCTCTGAAAATGACCAAAATGCCCCTAAACTAAGCCAAAATACACTTTATTTTCTAGGATTTTGGGGTATTTTGGTCGGTTTCAAGTTGCTTTGCTCATTCTAGAGGATTTTGGGGCATTTTGCTCATTTTATCATTGTCGAGGTCTATTTTCTAATCATTTTAGATGTTTGGGGCATTTTGGTCATTTACGAGGTAAAGAGATTTGACAGCTGAGTCTAGCCGTTTCAGGGGAATTATGGTCATTTTAGAGGTTTTCAGATTATTTTAGTCAGTTTAGAGATTTTGAGGCTATTTTGGTCAATTAAGAGGTTTCGCGGGAGTTTTTTCATGACATATAGTAGTTTTGGAGGTATTTTGGAAATTTTTGTGATTTTGGGAGTATATTGGCCTTTCTAATGATTTCAAGGGTATTCTTTTATTAAAAAAGAATAATTTTACCCGAGAGAATTACCAAAATATCAAAAAACCTATAATTATACCAAAACCTCTTGTGGACAAGACAATCTCCAAATGATAGCTGTGAACGTCAACCCTGTCTGAGCCTCCAGTGTACTATGTAATATGTAGGCTTCTTGTTTATCCATGCTCTCTTTTTGCTTGTTGGTTTGTTTGAATTACGTGTTATGAACTGTCTCTTCTGTGAGGTTTGCAATATATATAAATATATATATATATATATATATATATATTGTGTGGATGTGTTTTACTTTTTAAGGTTTTATAATTTAGTGAAAAAAAGAAAACGATATTTAGTCTAATACTTGTTGAAGAGTGATTATGAAAATTGAACTTTGAAGTGTTTGTTTTCCTGATTGTTTTAGCAGAAGTCATGCTCACAATTTTTTTTTTTCCTCCAAGGTTTATGAATAATAGTGTGGATCTGGGCCTTTTTATTTCTGCTGCTCGCTTTGGAAAGTTTTAATAGGGAAAATTTATTTGGGCCTCTAAAAACAAAAATTTGGGCTTAGAAAATAGATGTGGATTTGGATTTGGATGGATTTTTATAGAAGTCTGACCCAACATCGCCAATTTGAGATTGTGATTGATCATTGATGCATATGTACAAGAGTAAATTGCAATTACACCTATAAATTTTTATAGTATTTGAATTTTACACCCTGAAATTTCGGAATTTAGATTTTACCTCATGAAATTTGGAAGTATTTAGATTTTACACTCCTTAACGTTTTAAAATTTTGAATTCATAAAAAAAAAAAAAAAAAAAAAAAAAAAAAAAAAAAAAAAAAAAACCTTGATCTCCAAAACAACAATTTTTATATCATGTGCACAGGATTCACAATGGGCTACAAAACTGTAACAACATTATTTCAGGTTAGGTTATAATCCGGATCAAACACAACTAAACTCTACAAAGCCCAACGGTATGATCTGGAACTGGGTTTCCATGTTTTTTCCCTGTCAAGGGACCAAATAAGGGTTGTCTTTTGGTCATGTTTGCCTTGTCGATTTGGCATCTACGCTTGTCTTCATATGCTACAACGGAGTTCTTTCCAAATGCTTAGATTTTTGTTAGTGCGTGGACATACAAATTACAATAGTAACAAATACAAGTTCATAAAAAGTTGGGAGTGGCGGATATAGTGTGTGGCCTATAAATAATGCTTCCAGTCCAAATTATTGGGTTTAACCAGAAATAATAGCAGATAAGTAGCCCAAAGATTGTTCATGCATCACAATTTTTTTAACCCAAGTAGTGTATTTGTTTTAGGTTTAGTTCCGCTCATCCTGGAGCATATTTTTTTGTTTTGGCCCATTTGGGACACTTTTATGATGACGAATGTGGGCAAACCCACTATCACGAATTCGAATGTTTTCAGTTTTTTTATTTTTTATTTATTTAAATATCACTTTAATTCTTATATTTTCAAAAGTCAAAAAGCTACTTGCTAGCATACATCGGATGGAGAATGTTGTCATGACAAACAGAATTTATACCACATCTTTAACTTCACCCATCAAAGAAGCCTCAATTTATTGAATTTTGTTTTATACGTAAACATTTTTTATCCATCAAATTCCGTTAAGAATCTTTTGAAATATTCTAATGTATAATAATAATTTTAAAACAAAAACTAATGGTTCTGACTAGTGACGAAGTCAGGAAATTTTCTCAAGGGGGCTAGTGAATACATTTTTTGTGTAATTTTTAGATTTATTACCAAATGTAAAAGAAGATTAATGAAAAATTTCAAATGTTAGGGGGCTATGGCCCCCCTATGGCTCTGACCCAATTATACAATTTAACCAACAAATTTTAATAAAATCATCCAAAAACTAACAATTTCCAATCAAGCAATTGGCATTTTTTTAGTAATAGTTAGAAAAAGTAAATGCCAAATTTGATCATTGAAATTACATCCATAGTAAAAAAAGTAAAATATTTTTTTACAAATTTTTAGTGTCAACAAAAATAAACAACCACAAATAAATAAATAAATGGTGGGAAGCTCCCTAATAAATGAACCAATGATGGCCTACCCTCCTTTGGTCCTTCATAGATAACAAAAGCAATTAAGCAACTCGGACATGTTTTTTCTACTGTCACTACCACTGCTTTACCAAACTGTTAGAAATACTTAATGAATATATTGTATTTCTCAAGTGATAAAATATACATGAGTGCCTTTATATAGGAGTCTGAGTTTGTGTAGTACAAGTATGTGTGCTATATAAGTAGACAAGGTGGGCCTAAGGCCCACAGCCTATTACATGTTAACAGCCCCCCTCAAACTCAAGGTAGGTGTGAGACCAACTTGAAGTTGTCAACCAAAGCTAGAAGACGTCCCTTAGGATGTGTCTTGGTGAAGATATCTGCAAGTTGATCTTTGGATGAGACTGAGAATAGTTTGAGAGCACCATGGACAAGATGATAACAGATAAAATGACAATCAATCTCAATATGTTTAGTCCGTTCATGAAAGATATCATTGTGAGCAATATGAATGGCATTCTGGTTGTCACAATAAAGAGGAGTAGCAGAGGATGTAGACACACCTAAATTCTCAAGAAGCCATCGAAGCCAAATGAGCTCAGATGTGGTATTAGCAAGGGCGCGATATTCTACTTCAATACTAGAGCGGGCCACAACGGTTTGTTTCTTGCTTCGCCAAGAAATCAGAGAAGAACCAAGAAGAAAGCAATAACCAGTGGTTGACCTTCAATCAGTGGGATCTCTTGCCTAATCAGCATCAGAGAATGCACGGAGAAAAAGAGAAGACTGAGCAAAGTAGAAAAGGTCATAAAAGAGAGTACTCTTCAGGTATCGAAGAATGCGTAGGACAGCAGCATAGTGAGTCAATTATGAAGCAAACAGATACTAGCTTACCTGATGAACAACATAGGAAATGTCTGGATGAGTGACATTGAGATAAACTAGGCTGCCAACCAATTGTCTATAAAGAAAGGCATTAGACAATGTTTCCCCCCTAAGGGAGTCAAATGTGCATTAAGTTTAACTAGAGTGTCAACAATCTTGTTATTAGCGAGTCCAGCTCGAGACAAAAGTTTAGAAGCATACTTGGCTTGAGTAATATAAAGTCCATCTGTGGAATGAGTGATTTCAAGATCCAAGAAGTAGCTAAGATGTCCAAGATCTTTCATCTAAAACTACTGACTGAGAAAATCTTTGAGTTCTTGAATGCCACTAAGGTCATCACCAGTTATGATCATATCATCCACACATAAGAGAAGCAAAATAGTGCATTTGTCGGTGCGAAGAAGAGGTCCCATTTACTGGCAGTGACAACAGCTAGAAGGGCACGAATAAATGAGATTTGAGCAACCGAAGCAAAGGTCTCTTCATAATCAACCCAATACTCTTGTGTAAAACCTTTTGCAACAAGACGAGTTTTATAGTGCTTAATGAACCCATCAAAGCGAGTCTTGATCTTGTAGATCTATTTACAACCAACCACAGATTTCCTAAGGGGGAGAGTCACCAAATCCCAAGTATGGTTTTTAGATAATACATCAAGTTCTTCTTTCATTGCAATCTGTCATAAAGGGTCAATTAGGGTTGGCAATTCATGTTCGCGTGTCGGGTTTATGTCGTGTCAACTTATGAGTATTCGACTAAATTGATCAACATTAACTCGACATGTTTATTAAATGGGTCAAAATTCCTTAACCCTAACACAACCCATTTATTAAACAAGTCAATCGTGTCGACCTGTTTATTAGATATTATCAAAATGAAAAGAAAAAAAATTTATGAAAAAACAAACAAAAAATATTTTTAATTTAAAATTCAGAACTAACGAGTAATTGCATCGCAAATAGTCATTTAAAACTAAAGCATATTTTAATATCACAAATAATCAATCACAATATGTCAAAGAAAATAAACCACAACAACTAATAAGTTTATATATCTAGGGTTTGAAAGGTATATTGGTAAAATGTCATTTAATTAAACGAGTCAAACATGTCAAACGGATTACATATGTTGAACACTAACCCAACCCATTTTATTAAATGGGTCAGTCGTGTCAACCCAAATATGACACAAACCCATTAAGACTCAACCCATAACCTGCTAATTTCATGTCGTGTCATGTTGGGTTCGCGGGTCGTGTCCAATTTTACCACCCCTAGGGTCAGTAGAGACTTCACGATAGGTGTGAGGCTCGTGCAGTGTAGTAAGGGAAGTGTAACAATAATAGTCAAGTAAATGTGCAGAAATGAATCTTACCCGAGTTGAGTGGTAAGGTGGAATGTTTTGTGCAAGATCTTCAGGCGGAGCAGGAGTAGGAGACCCAAGTTCAAGGTTGGGTAGCTCGTCTTCGACCTGTTCACCTTCCACCTATTCATTAAAAGGTGATCTAGGAGAGGCATAAAAAATATCTGGTGGTTGGACAGAGAAGTCTATAGAGGATCAAGAGCAACTATAGAAGGAATATGTGGCTAATCTGGAAAAAGATCTAAGACAGAGGAGGTAGATAGAGAGGCACGGAAGTGAGAGAGCTCGATAAAGGAGCGATGTTTCCAAAAGACAACATTGCGGGAGATACGAAGACGATGAAAGATAGGATCATAACACCAATACCCCTTTTGAGTTTTGCCATAGCCAAGAAAACAAATAAAGCCTAGACCGATGCTCAAGTTTGTTATGCTCATGCGGCTAAAGAAGAACGAAACAAGCAAAACCGAAGGAGCGAAGATGGTGATAGTCTAGAGGTGACCCAAAAAGGAGCTCATATGGAGTTTGATTTGGATGACAGGACTGGGAATGTGTTTAATAGCATGAACAGCATGAAGAGCAGCTTTGCCCCAAAAATGAAAAGAAACTTTGGCAGAGAGAAGGAGAGCACGAATAGTGTCTTGGTTTGATAATAAGGAACACAATTATAAAAAACGAACGCTATAAACGCTATAAGTTGAAAAAAAATATTATAGTTTTTAAATTCACTTGTAAATCACCTAGTTAGTGAAATGATTAAGTCCCACATAAAATAGAAATAATAAAGGTGAATAGTTAATAAATGGATTTGACATTAATACGTTGATGTGGTAGTTTCGAATATTAACCAACCAAGTCATAACTTGTGAGATAGTCATTGCATCTAATATGCAAATAAATTCTTATTTCCTTATCCTTAGTGATAAGCCCGACGAAAAGGTTCGTCCAGTCAAAGCTGAGGACGAGGGTAAAGCAATAAATGCTGCCATTATTACCAGAACCGTTACGGTTCGGACGAGGCCAAGCGATAGCTTAAAAGCTCTTATTCTCATACATTAAGTATCACGAGATTCTATTTCCCTCCACATTGAATACTAAAAACGTTACCCAGAATTAAAACCACCATTAATGGTGGTTCCAACGGCTAGAAGGAGGATGACCTATAAATACCATGCTCTACCAAAGGTAAAGGATACAAAAACTGAGTTATTCTTACCAACCAAATTCATTCCAATTATCCCTCCCTCTCATTCTGACTTTATCATCGGAGGCACGCCAGCAGGCACCACACTAGTGACCTATCTTTATTGTCTTCTCTTGCTTTCTTGCAGGTTGCACTGGGGTTATCTGGACGACCTAAACGACTGACGACTTTAACTTCATCAGTTTGACGCCATCTGTGGGGAACGCTTTCTTTCTCCTAATCCTAAGGACTTGCTCTACCCTTACTGTCATCCAGATGGAGTCCAATGCACAACCAGAGTCAGCTGCCCTAGCGTTACAAGTCTAAGCTCTCATGGCCAGTGTGGAGGAGCTGACATAGCAAAACCTGGAGATGAGACAACGACTACAACAAGAGGAGAACTGCTCACCAAGAAGGATTGAAAACAATAGGAATAAAGACTAAGTGCAAGATCCAGAAGGAAGCCAAGGGAAAGATGGATCAAGGAGGACGGAGTGGTCTGACAAAGCCAGCAATGACCTCTTGAGGAGTATGAGAAAAGAGATGGACGAGCTCAAAAATGCCATGAAAGGAAAGACAGCCAAAAACTTGGACGGGATAGTGAGAAGGACAGACTCTTCGTTCACACAGCAAGTACTCGATCACCCACTCCCGTCCAAATTTTGGCTCATACAGCTGGAGTCGTATGATGGGTTGAAAGACCCACTGGATCACATTACCACCTTTAAGATTACCTTAAACCTGCAGCAGACCCTAGATGAAATAGTGTGTCGATCCTTTTCGACCACCCTCAAAGGGGCAGCCCGAGTGTGGTTTAGCAAGTTGGCGCAGTCTTTCATCGACGATTTTGACAAGCTCAGTAGCCTGTTTGTGCGTCACTTCGTTGGAGGACAACGTCAAAAAAGACTAGCAGATCATTTACTGATGATCAGACAGGGAGAATGAGAGTCCTTAAGATCCTATGTAAAGCGATTTAACAGGGAAGTGTTGGAAGTAGACGAAGCAGAGGACCAAGTGCAGCTAACCACGTTCAAAGTAGGATTGAGGTCCAAAGAGTTTGTATTGGCACTCGCTAAGAGTCCCCCAGCATCAATGACAGATTTGCTCATGAACGCGGAGGACGCTCTGGCAGCAATAGAGGTAGGTGGTCCTCGAACACCAAAGATAGGCCCCCGAGACAACCAGAAAGGGCAAAAAAGAGAAAGAAGAAACCATTCTTCCAGCAATGACAAAGGCAAGCGGAGGGACGACAAAGCTCGCAAAATGGTAAATTTCACACACTTGGTAATGCCTATTGACCAGATCTTAATGCAGATTAAGGATGATCACTAGCTGAAACGGCCAAAGCTGTTAAGTGGTTCACCCAGTGCCCGAAACAAGAAAAAATGCTGCCGTTTCCATCGAGACCACAGGCACTATACCGACGAATGTACGGACCTTAAGAAGCAGATAAAGGAGCTGATACAGAAAGGGAAACTGCAGAAGTTCGTTAAGAAAAATACATATGGACGACCAAAGCAAGAAGACCGAACTAGGTCAGAAGAAAAGCCTAGGGACGATGACAAACCACGAGAAGGACCAAAGAATGTAATAGGCGAAATAAGGATGATCAACGGCGGTCCAACGACGGAGGGCTCCTTCAAATCCCTCAAGAAATCGCAGCAAAGACAGGTTAACAGCGTCCATATGATACCACCAACAAAACACTGAAAAAGAGAAGCTACA
Organism: Notholithocarpus densiflorus; assembly: GCA_030021035.2. Classification (NCBI taxonomy): domain Eukaryota; kingdom Viridiplantae; phylum Streptophyta; class Magnoliopsida; order Fagales; family Fagaceae; genus Notholithocarpus; species Notholithocarpus densiflorus. The sequence goes on along the minus strand of JARYZH020000273.1, from coordinate 154,870 downwards.
GACATGGTCTTCTGGGAGGAAAATGCCAGAGGAGTAAAGCAGCCACATGACAACCCCTTGGTCATCATGCTGATGATAGAAGGGTTCAACACCAGAACAATCCTAGTAGACAATGGGAGCTCTGTCGATATCACCTCTCCGCTTTCTAGCAGTTGAAAGTGGACCCAAGTAGGCTTCGTCCATTTGAATCTCCCCTCGTTAGCTTCAGTGAGGACAAGGTGTACCCAAAAGGGATAATGACTTTAACCGTAACATCAGACACATACCCCCAACAATTAACGAAGCAACTTAATTTCTTGGTGGTAGACTGTCCGTCGTCCTACAATGTCATTATTGGACGACCCACACTTAACCGTTGGAAAGCTGCGACCTCGACGTACTATTTGAAGGTAAAATTCCCAACGAAAACGGAATAGGAGTAATCAAGGGGGACCAAGTTCTAGCCCGAGAGTGTTATCAGGCAGTACTGGCGTAAAAAAAAAAAAAAAAAAAAAACCACACATGGATCATCAAAGAAAAAAGCCCCAAGACGATAGAAGCATTGGAAACGGTAGAACTGGTAGAAGGAGAGCCTACGAAGGTAAAGAATGTTTGGGCAAATCTTAGTCTAGATATGAAGAAAGGGATAGTGGAGTTCCTGAAAAGAAACCTGGACGTATTCGCGTGGAGCCACGAGGACATGCCTGGCATCTCAGAGAATGTCATCCAACACCAGCTGAACGTGGATCCGAGGAAAAAGCCCGTCCAACAGAGAAGAAGAGTCTTTACACCTAAGAGGAACAAGGCCATCATGGACGAAGAAAACAAACTCCTGACCGCCAAGTTCATCCGTGAAGTATACTACCCGGAGTGGTTGGCTAACATTGTCATGGTGAAGAAAGCAAACGGGAAATGGAGGATGTGTGTGGATTTCACGGATCTGAATCAGGCCTGCCCAAAAGACAGCTTCCCTTTGCCAAGAATTGACCAGCTCATTGATTTCACAGTAGGACACAAGTTGTTAACATTTATGGACGCGTTCTCGGGGTACAACTAGATCCAGATGTCAGAAGAAGATCAAGAAAAGACGGTCTTCATCACCAGTCAGGGACTCTACTGTTACAGAGTCATGCCATTCGAGTTGAAGAACGCAGGAGCTACCTACCAGAGGTTAGTAAACCAGATGTTTAGTGAACAAATTGGGAGAAACATGGAGATGTACGTAAATGATATGCTCGTCAAGAGAAAAGAAGCAGAAAGCCATTTGGACGACTTGGAGGAAACGTTCGAAACTCTGAGACGGTACCAGATGAAGTTAAACCCAACGAAGTGTGCATTCAGGGTTTCCTCGGGGAAGTTCCTCGGCTTTATGGTGTTAAAACGAGGCATAAAAGCTAATCCGGAGAAAGTGAAAGCTATACTGGAGTGACCTCACCAAGGAACATTAAGGAGGTACAAAGGTTGACAGGAAGAGTAGCAACATTGAACCATTTTGTCTCAAGAGCGATGGATAAGTGCCTTCCGTTCTTCAAGACCCTTAAGCAAGCCTTCACATGGACGAACGAATGCGAAGCGGCATTCCAGGAGCTAAAACGCTATTTGAGCAACCTGCTATTACTGAGCCTGTCAAAATAAGGCGAAGACTTGTTCCTCTATCTGGCTGTCTCCACCACAGCAGTAAGTGCAACCCTTATTCAAGAAGAAGCAAGGATCCAACGCCCCGTGTACTATGTAAGCCAAGCCTTTCAAGGAGCAGAGGTGAAGTATCCGCACATCGAGAAGATCACTTTTGCTTTGATTGTTGCTTCTCAGAAGCTTCGTCCATATTTCCAGGCAGACCCCATCCTCGTCATGACGAACCAACCCATTAGGAAGGCAATGAGCAAACCAGATGCCACTAGACGAATGGTACAATGGGCAGTCGAGCTGAGCCAATTCGACATTGAATACAAACCATGAGTAGTAATAAAGGCCCAAGTACTAGCAGACTTCATCGCCAAATTCATGATGCCCGAAGACAGCCCAACGGATGTAGCAGAGTTATGGATGGTCCAAACCGATAAATCGTCAGCCAAAGGTAGAGGCGAAGTTGGAGTCTTAATAACCTCACCAGAATGGGACGCCTTGAAGTACGGGGTCCAGCTCCAGTTCCTAGCCACCAACAACGAGGCTGAGTACGAAGCAATACTAACGAGGCTGAGATTGGCTAAGTCCATAGAAGCCAAAACAATGACTCTAGGTTAGTAATTAGGCAAGTCAAAGGGGATTATGAAGCAAAAGAGCAGAGGATGCAGAAGTACTTAAAGTTGACGAACCAGCTTGCCAAAGATCTGGAACAAGTAAAGTTTATGCAAGTTCTACGGAGTTTGAACATGGAAGCAAATGAAATGGCGAGATAAGCATCGTCAGAAGCTGAAGATGACCCACCGGTGATCAAGATGGAAGTACAAAACTTCCCCAGTATAGAAGAATTCCATACATTTGCGATACAAGGGGGCACGAGATGGACGACACCTATCATCTCCTACCTGAAGGATGGCCACCTACCGTCAAATCCAGACGAGGCAAGGAAGATAAAGAAACGAGCTACCAAATTCACACTCCTGAATGATGCACTCTACAAAAGGGGGTTTTCTCTCCCTTACTTAAGGTGTGTTAAAAAGGATGAAGCGAGGTACATCCTAGAAGAAGTCCACGAAGACATTTGCGGAGATCACGGGGGACCAAGATCTCTGATATCCAAGATTACTAGAACGGGGTACTTCTAGCCAACAATGCAGAAGGAAGCGAAGGACTTCGTCAAGAGGTGTGACAAATGTTAGAAATATGGAAACATCCACAGAATCCTAGGAGAGAAGATGATGATCATAACCTCCCCATGGCCATTCGCGCAATGGGGGATCGACATAGTAGGCCCCCTGCCCTAAGATAAAAAGCAGGTAAAATTCTTACTTGTAGTAATTAACTATTTTACAAAGTGAGTAGAAGTAGAGGCTCTGGCAACAATCATAGAGGCAAAAGTACAAGGCTATGTGTGGAAGAACATTGTTTGCAGGTTCGGCATACCGAGGACGATCATATCAGACAATGGCAGACAATTTGACAACCAAGTGTTCAGATCTTTTTGCTCAGGACTCGGGATAAAAAACCACTTCTCATCACCTGGACACCCACAGGCCAATGGACAGACAGAAGTAACCAATCGAACCTTGCTGAAGGCCATCAAAGTTCAACTGGAGGGGGCAAAGGGTGCATGGCCTGAAGAACTGCCAATTGTCCTCTTGGCCTACAGAACCACGACCAGAACCTCGACGGGAGAGACATCGTTCAACCTCACGTATGGTACAGAAGCTGTAATACCCGTTGAAGTGGGGGAACCAGCATAAGGAGAGAATTCTTCGACTAAGAAGCCAAAAACGAACAGCTGAGGACGAACCTGGATTGCCTAAACGAGATAAGAGATGACGCGTCCAAAAGAATGACGAGGTACCAGCAGAAGATGTTAGGATACTACAACCAGCTAAGTTCTTGTTTTACTCTAGAGCAATGCAATAAAGAAATCAATCAGAAGTTATTCAGCCCATAATGTGTCCTCTAAAGCACTAACAGCTCACAAAGACATAAATCCTTCAAAGGATATAAGTCTACCGACGAGGCCAAAGACGTAAATCCTTCAAAGGATATAAGACTATTAACAAGGCCAAAGATGTAAATCCTTCAAATGATATAAGTCTATTGACGAGGCCAAAGACTTAGATCCTTCAAAGGATATAAGAAATTTCCAAAGGCAGGGGGACCATGGTTAACTTTTTTTTTTTTTTTTTTTCTTTTTTTGAGAAGGACCATGGTTAACTTATTATTGACTTTTACTCCGAATAAAAAATATATATATATTATTGACTAAATGATTAAAGTGCAAATTCATCGTCTATACTCTATATTAAAACCATTTGGTGTTTTGATTAGATAATATAACAGGTAATTATTATGAAATTAATACTATGAGTTTTAATCTATCATGTCTAAAAAAAAAAAAAATTTAAAAAGAGAGGAAGAAATAGAGATTTTGAGAGCGCTATTGGCTTGAGGAGACTCATCCATGAAAAAAAAAAGAAAAAAGAAAAAAAAAAAACTCAAGGGCACTTGAGCCGTAGCACCATTTAGAGAGGAAACCAAATGTAGGCCACGTCTGTACAGGAAGGCAAGCTTAAGAGTTAAGATAGCTCACTTTACAAGTTTGACCATTTGAGAAGTAAGAGGAAACAAAGCAACTATGAGCTAACGTTTAAAAGCCATTGATGTTCATTCTATTTGTATTTTTCCAACCAGCATTTTATCCTCTGATCCTCAACAGGATCATTAAATTATTATTTAAATCAATGTCTTATGATTAAATCTTGAAAGGACATCAAAGTGATTTTTTTTTAATTTAATTTTTTTTCTGACATGTAGAACTTTTTAAAACTTTTAAGTTTAGTACGACAAGATATAACTATACTTTTTATCAAATTAATTTTTATTTGATAATTGAGGGTAATAGAATTTAAATTTTGAATATCTCTATTGAAAATATAAGAAAGTACTAACTAGTTTAGGTACAAATTTTTGACAATTTACTTTCAAATATAATAAACCAACAAAATTAAACTATACCAAACCATCATTATGTAGCTATTTCAATATCCCTAAACAATAACATTCAAAGAAATTTCATCCATTGTAACAACATACATGTGTCCCTCCAAGGCTCCATTAGGCCAACATTTTCCTTTATTTTCTTTTCTTCTCTCTCTCTCTCTCTCTCTCTCTCTCTCTCTCTCTCTCTCTCTCGTTTTTTAGTTAGAGATTCCTAAATCTACCCCACCACTACCCACCCCAGCTCTCAAACCAGAGACCTTGCTCACTTCTAGGCACTTTTAGCACCTAAAGAGGTGCAATTAAACCATTAAAGTGGTTACCCCAACCATATGTTAGACCATGGAAGATGATAAGATAATCATGGGCGCACTATCCTAATCAAAATGGGGTAAAGGAATTCCAAAGTATTGATAGATTTTTATTTAGACCTTAGAGGTTGGGGTAAGTTTTGTTTAAAGTAGTACTTCAAAGTTTTGAAATAAAATTTGCTTAAATCAACTAATTATATGATGTTTAACCGTATTCATAAAAAAATGGTGGTAACAAATAAAAGATTTCAATGAATTGTATTTAGAAATTTTAAAGTGTAACTATTTAAGTGAAAAAAAGTCTTAAATATATAAAACATACTTAAAACTCTAGAATTAAAAGGTAATTAACCATAATTTTTTTAAATAAAAGTTGTGTACCTACCGTTGTGAAAAACTGAAAACTATACCAATTCAATTTAATAAAAGTAAACTATACCAAATCATCAATTTTTTTTTTTTATAAAATTTTTAATTTTGTAACAGGGAAATAGATAGACAGATATATATATATTCTGGAGAGGATAAATAAATAAAAAGTTAGAGACTAGTTACGCTATCATAGAAGCAAGATTAGTACATATAATATATAAAAGGTCATATATCAAGAATCCAAGATTGCTTAGGTTAGCTGGTCAAAAATGTGCAGAGCAAGGAGGGAAGGAGGCATGGGTTTCAGAGATCTCCAAGCTTTTAACTTGGCTATGCTTGCAAAGCAGGGGTGGCGGATGCTAGAAGAACCATCATCATTGATGGCCTGCTTGTATAAAGCAAAATACTTTCCAAACGGCGATGTTCTTGGGGCAAGTATTGGAAGCAACCCATCTTATGCTTGGAGAAGTATTCGCAAAAGCTTGGAGGTTTTTAGGCAAGACACTAGGTAGAGAGTGGGGAATGGTAAACTAATTCACATTTGGGATGATAAATGGTTGCCAACTCCTACGACTTATAAGGTCATTTCTCCTCTAAAAGACTTTGAGGCTTTTCCAATGGTATCATCCCTTATAGATGAAGACACAAAAATGTGGAGAAGGGATAGGCTGGTTGAGATCTTCTTACCCTTTGAGGTGACTACCATTCTTAACATTCCCTTGTGCCATCATCTTCTAGAGGACTCCATAATTTGGGTGGGTAATAAAAAAGGAATTTTTTTTGTGAAGAGTGCTTATTATGTTGCCAAGAAATTGCTGGATTCAGACATTCAAGGTGAGACTTCAAGGGGAGATGTACGTGCCCCTCTATGGAAAAGAATATGGCAACTGAATATTCCAGAAAAAATACGTATTTTTGCGTGGCGTTTGTGCATGAATGCTATACCCACCATGGTGAACTTAAATAGAAGAGGAATCCAAGTTGATGTCCTATGCCCCATATGCAAGAAGGAAGAAGACGCTGTAGAGCATGTCATTCTAAAGTGTGAGTTAGCAAAGGCAGTTTGGTCAAAGTGGAGTGATGGCCCAAGAGATATTTTGGAGAGCAGGGGTGATATTTCTGATCTAGCTCTCACAATAATAAGCCAGGGAACCCAACGTGACCTGGAAATCTTTTTTGGTGTAGCCTGGACGATCTGGTACCACAGAAACCAATTGATCTTTGAAGCTAGCACAACTACAGCAGATCAGGTGTGGGGGGACAACAACTAGTATGGTGGAAGATTTTAAGACTGCAAATAATTCCTTAGCAACAAGGAAAGAGAAGCAGCCTAGAGTTTGGAGGCCTCCACCAGAAGGTTTTTTCCTTATAAATGTGGATGGAGCAATCCCAGCTAAGGATGGTCATTCTGGAATTGGTATTGTCATTTAGGACTGGGAGAGTCAGATTGTTGCAGCTGTTAGCATGCCTCTTTCCGGGAAATTTGCAGTGGAAGAAACAGAAGCACTGGCCATGGAAAAGGGTGCTATCCTAGCTATGGAGCTAGGCTTGGAGAATGTCACTTTGGAAGGGGATTCTATGCAAACTGTCCAAGCAGTAAAAGACAAAGATTGTAAAGGTTTGGCTGGCAACATCATTTCTGGTATAATCCTTGAAATGTCCAAATTTAGGATGGCAGAAGTTAGACACATAAGTAGGAATGGAAACAAGATAGCCCATGAACTTGCTCAACAGGCTAAGAGAGGTGGAGAGTTGAAGAGCTAGACTGGTAGAACACCAGATATTGTAGCTGATTTTCTTGGTATAGATAGGTTCAACTAATGGATTTTGTTTTGTGGGCTGGTCTGTTTGTGGTCTGTCTTGTTTCTTTTTCTTTGCTGTCTTGTTCTGTCAGTTTTGAGCTTTGTATTGGCTATTCTGCCTTTCTCTTGAATGAAATATATGTTTCAGTTTCAAAAAAAATAAATATATATATATATATATATATATCAAAAGGGTACTTCTTTAGTAGAGGTGTGTCCAAAATAACAAAATTTTACTATAATTGAACTGCTATCTTCGCAAGGGCATCAGCACAGGCATTAACTTCCCTATGACAGTTATCCAACTTCTACCGGAAATTTTGGTTCATTTGAGTTCCTAAAATCATCATCAATTGGTGCATGATCAGCAATTGAATAGCCATTTCATACCAAACCATGTTTGAACAGCTACTCCAATACCTAAACAATAGTAACATTGAAAGAGATTTTATCCATTCCAAGAACCATTGGGTTCCTCCAATAGGGCGCCGTCAACAATGTCAATGTGTTAGACCACGGAGAAGATAAGAATTACGATAATCATGGGTTGCACCATCCTAATCACGTGCCAGTTAAGTGGGTCCCAGCCACAACCTTAACTTCAACATCCAGTTTGGTGGATCTGTACTAGATTTGGCTTTAACCTTATCTGATTGACGTGTAAAAGGACATGCTATAAATTAAACAGTTGGAATGTAGGATCCATCTGTCTACTCAGTTGACTCAGTCCCTACCTGCTTCCGATAACTTAGGCCTTTAAATTTGTATTGTCTTTCTCGGCTTGACCAAAATTTGGCTGGCTGTGGCAGCTCAACTTTAATATATATATATATATATATATATATATAACTTAGGTGCATTATTTTAGATGTTGTTTATTAAGTTCTTTTTTTTAATATTCAGCTATATGGGTACTTGATTAAAAAATACACTTCTATTTTATGAGAAAAAATTCACATAACAAAATCTTAAAAGATGAACATAAAGAACAACACTTAGGTACTGTATTTAAATTTTACCCACACATATATATAGTAGCCTCATCACACACATGTGTGCATGGGATGTGATTTTTTTTTAAATGAATAAGTTTATTTTGAAGATATAGATTAATAGGAGAGTGTCCTATTTTATAAGTATTTTAAGTAGAGTTGGAAATATATTTTTACCGAGTTATCCTCAAGTTTTTTCCTGTTAAATTTAAAGTTTATGAGTATTTTTGAATTATATAAGCACTGACTTGTCAAATTTGTTGCTACCTTTGAACAAATTTTATAATTTTATAAATGCATATGAAATTTTCAAATAAAATTGATATCAGTTCGACAGGACTGGTCCAAGCAGTTTTGGGACCTAAGGTGGCATTTGAATTGGTGCCTTTATATATTTAAATTTAATTACATGATATTTTTTTTACTTATAATTTGATTAGACACACTTTTTTATAGTTTTTTTTAATGAATTTCTTGTTTATCTAAATTTATTATAACTACTTTTGAAATTTTTCTTATTCATTTGTGAGATTTTTAACCTTTTTTTTATTAAATTGTGTTCATTGCTAATAATAAATTATTTAGAGAACCATTTTGAAACTCAATTAATTTTTTACAAAACTTAATTTTTTTTTTTTTTTTTTTTTTTTGTTAACAACTAGTATAGTATAAAGCTACAAAGATAAAATTTTATCCAAAAAAAAAAAAAAAAAAAAAAAAAAAAACAAAGAAATGAGCAGACGGTAGTCCATCTACACTTTGCTATTTTTCTTTTCATTTTTTACTATTTTTTATTTATTTTGTCTTTTATAAACAATTAGGGTACGTTTGGTACACTGAATGGAGATTACGACATGAATTGTAATCTTTATTACTAGTAATAAAGTGTGTTGTAATGTAATAACTAAACATATTCATTAGTTTGGTTGTGAGTTATAACATTAGAATGAAACTTAACATTTATTTTAGGAAATATCTTACTCATACAATTATATCTCCTTAAAATTTGTTATTTTTAAATTTAAGAGAGATATGTGTTATTTTTTATGATTTTTTATTTTTATAATTGTTAGATGTATATGGAAAGTTTGTTTATTTGGAAATATATTAAGTTTTGAAATTATTGCACTTACTAAGGAATAACTAATACAACCTTTTAAAGAGGAATAGTTATTCCTCATTTTGAAGAATAGCTATTCATAAGGAATGACTATTCCTTATAATAAAAACATAACCAAACTAAAGAATAACTAAACCGTAGGAATAACTATTACATTACAGTGCCTATTACAGTCTACCAAACATGCTCTTACTTTTGAGTAATGCTAGGGATTAGGGACACACCAACCTGTCAACAATTTCACAAGATTCCTAATTACTATAGCAAAATATCTAAATTAGGATTGTTGTAGGCCCAAGTGTGAGCTGACATGTTAATTTTAAAATGCTGTGAAATCAATTTTGCTATATCCATAGCATTACTCATTTATTTTTATTTTTTAATTTATTGGCTAATATTTAGGGCATAATTAATACTCTTATTAGTATACTAATATTATTATTGATTAAAAATTGAAGGTCTTGTTCTACTTGGGGAATTTAGACAATTGCCTAATTGGCCTAGTAGTAGAGCTAATTCTATAGAAAAGTATTATAAAATAAAATTGAGTAAAATTGAGTATAAGAAGGCTGATTCTTTCTCCATCAGTAGTTAGTTGAATTCCTCAATCAAATGAAGGATTATACATTGGGATCTTTGCCCACTTTTAGAATATTCCAGTTTAGTTAACTAACCAAATAAAACACCCTAAGATTAGGGACTTTATAAATTTTAGTATACAGATTTCACAAGTTGATGCATTACCAATTAAGAAAGTATCATATATTTATTTATTATGTTATTGAACTGTCACTAATATTGTAACAATTTGTGAATCTTATTAAATAAAATTAATAATACTTTTAGTAATTTCTAAAATAGGAGATTTTTACACACTTTATCTGTCTCATTTTTCTATATATATATAAAAACTGTCACATGTGTTACAATCGAAAGATTAAAACATGGTCAAAGTTTGTAGTTAGAACTTAGAACATACAATTTAAGTGAATTTGTTACATGGTTTGTCAAAATAAAGAAGTCCTTCTTAATTAGTTTTTGTTTTTTTTTTAGAAGATTCTTAATTAGTTCTTAACACTTAAATTAACCTCACCTCATCTTGACTGGTTGTTAGTGTTTATACCTTCTTAGTTCTTACCCCAAATAAATTGGATGGCTAATAGTAAAGCCATATTAGCCGGAGCTACCAGCTCAAATTCTAGCCATCAAAACATTTATCTTATCCCTTTCTCTCACACACAAAGACTTTCTCTATAAAAGCCCTAGAATACATTACATCTTCTTTCACATACAGAAAGATTAAACTCTTTCGGTTCCTATACACACATTATCTGCCCTCTTTCGTTTCGTTCCCACCCATCTCTTCGTAACAGTCGTATTGGGTCCAAAAAAAACTATTCATTTCATGTAAACAAAGTATATATATTGCCATAATATCGTACACGTAGGTACATACGGTTGTTACAAAGAAGAAGTCATGGGTTTTCTTCACAAGCTTTGGGACGAAACGCTTGCCGGTCCTCCACCAGAAACCGGCCTCGGAAAACTGCGCAAGCATGATTCATTTTCGGCCACACGATCTCCTCCTATGGTGATACCTCATGATGATCATCAAGTGCCTGTAACTCGGAGCATTACCATTCTTAGGACTAGCTCCCATTTGAAGAACCTTTCAGCTGATTCAGGCTCCGCCCCAGGGTCTCCGTCCGGGTCTAGCACTCCGGGGACACCACACTCACGTAAGCTTCATTAGCACTCTTAGCTTTGTTTGAATGAAAGATAATAGAGTAATGGTATAAGGACACAATTTTATTAATTCAATGTTTTTATCAATACATTATTCATAATAATTTATATCAACAATTGTGAAAAATACTGTTTCTTAAACTTAATTAGGATAATAAGGTTAGTTCAAAATCCATTTTGTGTGTCTTGATTAAAAAATAAAAAAGATATCAAGGGTGACTGTAGATTTTTTTTTTTTTTAATTTGGTTTTGTGAAAAACGGTGAGGAAAAAACAGAAGAAGAAAAAGAAGGAAAAGAATAAGTTAAATACAAGCATTTTTTTTTTTTTAATGATATCTTTTGGTTTATCAGAAAAATTAATTTTGATTGGTTGGTAGTAAATAATTGGAAAAATAAATGAGAACTTATAGTAGGATTTTTGAGAATTTATCTCGGTACAAGTGGATCGTGTTTTTTGTTTTCTTTGACTCTTTGTTTGGTTTAGAAAATTTTAGTAGAAAAGACAGAAGAAAAAGAATAGCTTTATATTGGAGTTAGTAGGATTGGAATGTGTAATGTTAAAAAAAAAAAATCTTCTTATATATGATTTCTTTTGATTTTATCATTTAAAAAAAAGTTATTAGAGTTAGTAGGGAAAAGGAAATAAAAAATTATTTCTTTTAATGAAAAAAATAAGAACTTAATTGATTAACATCTTATGCATTTGTAGGGGTTGAGATGGACGTTTTAGGATTATTCATAGCCTCTTATCTTTTCCCTGACTTTTTTTTATTTTATTTGAGAAAGATCTTTTTCTTGACTTGATTAGTCAAGATAAGGTATATGGATGAATGATAATTGGGTGTATATCATGTTTGGGTTCACATGGCTATTGTGAAAATTTCAAATCTCATTTCCTTTTTTGTATATTTTCTCAGTAGCATAGCCAAACTAAGTTTTTTTTTTTTTTTTTTTTTTTTTTTTTTTTTATCATTTATTTATTTTATTTCAAATCAAGGATGGCTTTGTTCATATGGGGTTTTGGCTTGTGTGCAGCGGGGACACCAGGCTTGGATTTCAGGAAAAATACAAAGAAAAAATCGTCAGCTAAGAAATTACACAGAGCTGACTCAAGCCCGACCGCTTATGATTGGTTCTCTATTCTCTCTCTCTCTCTCTCTCTCTCTCTCTTATATATATATGCACTTGACTCTCTAGCATGGTTCCTACTGGACTAGAAATTGTTCAGATTTTGAATCCAAGATAGAGGTTCAGAGATCCAGTGAATTTGGAATCTTATCTTTATTTTTCCTTTTTAGACCAACAATTCCTTCAAGTTGGGGAAAAGTCAATAATTAAAGATGTTTGTTGAATTTAAAGCAGGCATTAGCTTTTCCTTATTTCATGTGGACCCAATAATGTTTGGGATTTAGGAATTAATTTTTTAAATGCATATTAGTAGTTCATTGTTGGTTTTTCAATCAAACCTAATTTATTGGTTTGGAATCATTAATTTCATGAAAAATTAATGCCTTATTTCCTAAAACAATGACCAAGTCAAAAAAGAAAAAGTTACATGCTAATATTTTAAGATTTGTACTTTGCATACAGTATTAGTTGGAGAAGCAAATTGTGAAAATGTAAGTGCTATAGGTGCCATTTGTTAGTTTAAACAATATTATATGTATTTTTACATTTTTTCATCTACATATATTTCTAAAAAGTATAATTACTAGAAATCTCTTACCAAATGAGCCCATAATATCTTAGCTTCTTATTCTTCCTAATGTTTTCCTCCATGTGTTGCAGGATCGTGATTAGTGCTTTGGATCGTTGAGAGAAGAAGTGACAATTTTGCTTCAAGTATCAGCAGCAACGCACTTTGTACATAAAGATCCTTTAAAGAAAGTTTTATTGTTAAATATATCTGAAGCATAATAAAAATAAAGTGGTTCACATGAAGAATGGTCTCACAAGGACCCAATTCTTTTTGGAGTTTCATGGGGAGGAAAAGTCTTATTTTATTCTGGTTACCTTTAGGGAGATTGGAGTGTTATTCTGTAATTTTTTTCCTTGGCTTTTGTATATATAGTGTCTACCCTAGATTTTTGGGATTAAGGTGTGGTTGTTGTGATTGTTTTTGTACATATGATCAATCCTGGAGTTGTATTTTGATTGTCTTTGTAAATATGGATTATGTATTCTGAATCCTCTTTCAATGAAATTCAAATGGAACCTGAAAAGTTTGTTTTATATATATATATATATATATATATATATATATATATATATAAGCAGTCTCTGATGTGTTCTATATATGTTTGTTTTGCATTTGCTTCTCAATTTTGTTTTGATATTGCCAAAATAGCTTCTAAAACTGATTTACACCTCAATTAGCTTGGAGGATGTATATGACATATTTGAGCCAGCAATAAAAGTGTATGTGTTTATGCATGTGGCCCTCAATTATGTATGGGTTTAAATAAAAGTGTATCTGTTCCAATACATTTCAGTCTATTAATCACCATTCTTATAAATAAAAGAATTTCTCTCATTTTTAATATGAGATTAAATATTTGACTGACTTCTTATTTTCTATATTATATCCTACTTCTTTATATTTAAATAGCTAATCTTTTTCTCTTAAAAAAACCAATTTTATTCATTTTAATTATTTAATATTTTCTATCTTTACATTAAAAAAAATATTTAATATTAAAATGCTGCAATATGTATCTCCTATAATCCTTTGCCCAACTTCTTTGTCTTAACAAGAGTCGTAATATTAGAGTGAGATAGTAAGAATTGTGGGAGATATATCTTAATTTTGTCTTCCCATGTTCATGTTTCAACCAAAGTTTATTTCCTGAAGCACTCTTAGAAATGTCACTTCACTTGCATCATATCTGGTTCACCCTAAGAGAAAACAAAAGAAGGAAACTTTTTTAAAATTCCCTTCTTTTCACTTTTCAGGTGCTTGGTTTGTCAAGGACGTCGAGAGAGAGAGAGAAGAAATAAAAAGTTTAAGGAAAATACTAAAATATATTTCACTCTTTTTGTAAATAATGGAGATAAAGAGTATGTAAGGTTTAAACTACAAATATGAGACTATAAATGATGCTATTACCATTAGCTTTCACTTGAACCTGAGATTTTACTCTATCTTTTTCTTGGTAAATAAATATAATTTTATTGAGGCAAAATATAAGAGGGACCGAGAGGAATCTGAAACATCATCAGGGGCCCAAAGAGGGATAGAGTTTATGGGATTGGGTTGCCAAGCCATACAAAGTGAGGCTCAGTTGTGAAACAGTTTATTGAGGGATTTGGGACAAAAAGAAAATAAAACTACAATGAAATTAAAAAGTCGGCGTGAATGTCATGGATTGTGGATTGAAAGTCCCCTCCGCTTACTTTCTATTTATAATTAAGCAATGGAAAAATACTATAATCTTCTTTTCTTTTCTTTTCTAAAATGGGTATTAGTGGCATTGTCTAATCACCACATGCTGTACCAAGGAATTTCCTTGAAAATATTGATTGTAACTTCACATAGGCAGACCCAAATTTAGTACTCATCTCTTGCTTTGGTACTGTTTGTTTAAATATAGTTTTCTAATATTTGGTAGTATCAGAAAAAATAAGTCAAAGAAAAACTATCTTTAGTCAACATAAAAAAATATGAATTATTTTTAGGGATTATTTTTCACTAATTTTTGTTTTTGAAAAACAACTCTCTCGATCACAGCAAGCTAAATAAGGAAAGTTATGTGATTTTTTTTTAACTCATTAAAAGTTGCTACTAAATATAGGAAAATGAGATAATTTTATAGAAAATATTTTTTAGAAATGATTCATTTTCTAAAAAAACATCATTGCTAAAACAAACATAGAGATGGTATCACTCAAGCAAGTCTAGGCTATCATAGTAGATAAGGCATCTATAGATTCTATACAAACCTTCAAAGTAAACTTTAGTATTCACACACCTGTAGTGGACCTTTTTGGTTAAATCGGGTTGGGCTGTCTCCTGCGGTACTGGACCCAAATATTCTGAGTAAGGGAGTTAAGACCGATCCAACTGTAACTCAATTTGATCCGGCTTGTGCGCAAACTATACCTCGTCTACCAGGAGCCCGCTTACGGCGGGCAGAACTGTTTCAGATGAGTTGTGGTAGGCAGATATGATGATAATAAGACAAAAGAAAGTACTTCGACTTCTTTAATAAAGTAGATAGATAATCCCTAATCAAGAAAAAGATAATCACAGTTTAACAACAATTACTTTTATAAAGAAAAGCAAGGGAATAAGTGGGTAGTATAAGGGTTAGTCAAGAGAAGAAAGAAATCAGATCAAATCTGACCCGCAGGACCAGAACCAGAGAGGGAATAACGTCTCTTCTCAAAGTGAGTAATCTCCTAGGAAAATCTTGCCGTGAAATTAATTACTTTGAGGGAAACGGGTCTGAATGGTTGGTGCACAAGAGAATTCCTTTTTTTCTGGCAGAGAACAGGATTTTGAGAGGGAGAGAGGGAATTAACCTATTGGTGCATGTCTGCCGCTCTAACTCTCTATCTTTTCCTCTTTCTTATCTCTTGTTTTTCCACTTCTTTTTCTTAATACTCGTTTTCTATTTCCTGTTTTTCAAATTCCTAATATCGTGGTGCTTATCTCCCCCCCTGTACACGGCAAGGGCCTCTTTATAGTGCCTGCTGTGACTGAATTTTACTATTTTGGCCTTCAACCGCTTTTGTCTGGTCTGGGTGTACTTGCTGACCACCACTGGTCTGTCTGTGTGCCTCTCCCCATCGCCAAACAAAAGAAAAACTATTTTGTTTATTTGTCTGTCGTGACACCCTTTTCTGCTATGGTGTGAGTGCCTTCTCTCTCCCTATCTCTCATGGCATGCAGCTAGTGGTTCCAACTCAGCTTTGCTTCTTCTGGGTGATATGTCATCCCAGCAGGACACTTCCCCAAAAAGAGCCCGAGCAGAAACCTCAAATAGGTTTTTTCCCTATCCCCACCACCAAACCATGCCCTTTTACCTCTAACCCATGACCTCACCGTGTCCTGTATTGGCTAAGTATAGGCTGGTGAGGTCTGGGCTTTGCGCGTGCCTCTCTTCCATGTATGTCCAAAATCTGTCTGTTGCTCATGCGTTTGCCGTGGTTGGCTTGCACAGTCTGCCGTCCGTTTTTTGACTATTTTCTGATGCCCCTTCCTTTTGTGGCTTGCCCCACTTAGGGACTGGGCCTTACTTGACAGTGGGCTTTGCCTTTCTTCAGCCCACCCTTTTTCCTACTATTGTCTCCTGCCATACCACTCTATCATTCCTGCTGCGAAGTTTTTTGCCTCAATCTTGCTTGACCTTTTTTGGGCCTGCTGTTTATTCTCCTCCCAATGGCCCAGCATGGCCATTGGTTCCTTTATTGCATCTCTTGCGGGCTCCGGTGTCCCATTTGTTTTCTTTTGGGCGTCCCTGGCCCATTTGCTTTCTTTGGGCTTTCTCGACCCTTTTTCTTAATTTTGCATTCCCATGGGCTATTACTGAGTTCTTTGGGCTTCCCCGTCCCAATTATATTATCCCTCATCCTTGGGGTTCATGGGCTTGCCATCAACCCCTTATTTTCTTTGCTTTCATTACTTTGGGCCTGCCGCAGCCCATTCTCACTTTACAACATCATATACTGCCCATGGTTTGCTTTTTCTCTCTTTCCGGGCTCCTTTAAGCCCATTTACTCCCTCAAGGCCCATTTGTTAATCTCATGGGCCTGTGGCCCATTATTCCTGCCGCTTTAGGCTTAATGGGTTTTCTATCCATTTGTCAGCTTTTTTATGGCTTCTCCTTTTCACTTGGGCTTCCAAAATGGCCATCAACAACACCTAAATATGGATCCATGTACTGGTATATCTGAGTATCAAGTAATCAAACCCGTCCTTGAACTAGAATGTCATATATTGTGGAATTAGTGTGCCTGTACTTACTCCTCACTTACAAAGCATGACGAGCGAGCCAAGTGAAGCTACAGAGATCATGGAGTTCTAAATTCTATCCATTCATTTTATAAACAAAAATGGATTGAATTTTACCACATCCTTAATAATTTAAATACGATCAACTCTTTTCAAAATAAATTTTTAAAACTCTACGATATAGTTACCTTAAAAATTGGAGAACAACTTAATCATAAAAAGTATACCATAATATATTCTAAATGATTAATTCCAGATAACCAACCTAAACCATAGCAGGTTGCATTTTACACCCACCGAGGCTTGAATATCTGTAGTCAACACAGCAATAAAAACTTAACACATCATCTTACCAATATAAATATGTTGAATAATAAAGTGACTTTTGTTCTTTTGTCTATTGCATTTCTCTCCAGGTGAAAGGCCTATGTAAGTCACTGGATAGACAACTTTGGAAATTAAAAAAAAAAAAAAATTGAAACTTTATAAAACATAGAGGCAACAGATTTTTCTTATTAGCATGTTGTTCATTCAGAAAGAGCCTGATCAAACATAGTGCAATTCAGAACCTGAGGTTAGTGCCAACTTTTTTTAATCTCAGTGTTTTTTTTTTTTTTTTTGAGAAAGAACACTGTGATTTTATTTAGGAAGCCGAAACGGCATGAACTACAGTGGAAAGGTGTGGAGGAACTACAGTGATTTTATTTAATCTCAGTGTTTGGATTGGTGTAATTTGGAATAATTTTTAATGGGTTTTGAAATTCAATCATTTCAATGCATTAAAACTCTTATTACTGGGTTGCATCATTGGAAAAACTTAATTTTTTGTAACCTATTATTTATTTATTTATTGAGATGCTTTGAAATATATGCATTGATATCCTACTGACTTTGCAACTTGAACCCTTCTCCCCTAAATTCGAAACACTTTGTGCATAAAAAAGTATCATCCTGGCTACAAGGCTGTGTGGTGAAATTGATGGTGTCAAGTAGGAAGAGTTACTTGAAAAATCATTATGGGAAATGTTAACAAGTGCCGTTGAAGCATTGGTTAAGAATCCATTTTAAAAAAGTTTTGATATCACTTTTATGAGAAATGAAAAAAGTTGTCAAAATATTAATTGTTTTTTTTTTCTTTTCCCATAAAAACTTTTTTTAATTGGATTGTTAACCAATGCCCTACGGCACTTGTTAACATAACCCAATAATTATATAGGAAGCAATTATTGGGTGGTTATAGTTTTGCGTGTTTTCCACATTGATCACTAGCAATGCATTCATTTCCTCATTGAACTCACATAAAATTATTTTGATATGCTTAAATTATAAAATTACTAAGAAATACATGGGTTTATGACTAGTTATTTATATATGTGTGTGCAAATGCAATGAATTTATATTTTCAATAGTAGGTTCTAGTTTTTATCCAAAAAATAATATATAGTAAATTTTAGTTAATTCAATTGATAACTTTTTTACTATCTAATAAAGGACCCCAGTTCAAATTTGTCTAGACAAAACCCTATCATACCTACCCAAAAACATTTAATTAGGGGAAAGTCCAAAATATTTATGTTTTAAATTATATTATATGAATAGAAGTAAGAGAAAGCGCATAATTCTTTATATATACACGTGTGAAAGAAAATCCTTTCATTTTTTATAATGCATGGTAGTGATATTATTGTTTTTTGTTACTAAATCTAATTAGATTTGTGGTTCTTGCTACAACAAAGTTGATTTTTTTCGAGGGTCAAAACCCTTGAAAAAGGTATTAAAAGCCCTCAAAATAATATATAACTAACCCTTGATGACCTTTGAAACAAATTTCCTCGAAACTGAAATTTCTATTCGTGACCCTTGAAATTGAAAATTGAAATTTCAACAACCTACATGACCCTCAAAACAAATGTTTTATCTTTATCAAGGATTGGCAACCTTTGAAAAATGTTTTATCTTTATCAAGGATTGGCAACCTTTGAAAAATTTAAAAGGGATAAAAGAATAATAACCTTTTTTTGAGGGTCTCCCAACCCTCAAAATAAGGTTTTTCTCTTTTAAAAAAAATTTAAATAAAAACCCACAGCCATGCACATAAACTTTAAAGAACCACATATTAAAAAATCTATATTATACCAAAACACAAGTATCAAAACAAAATTCAATTAGCTTTCCAAGTTACTAAATTCTTCATTCTTGAAGTTTATGTAGATATTTTCATATTAACATAAAGGAACTTAGTATTTTAACTAGATAAAGGAGAAAAAAAAAAGGAAGAAGAAGAAGAAGAGAAATGAATCAGTACAAGAACCATGCATGATCAAAATCCTAATCTTAATATTATTCTATTTCAATGCAAAACAACCTGATGTACTAATGTTTAAAGGGTATCACATAAAGGATTCTGCCTTCTCCTAGTACTTCTCAAAGACTGATGCATAGCCACCAACTTTCCCTTGCATTAAGAACTGCAAGGAAATAGACAAACCAATTAATCATGCACTTGTTAAATGGTTGACGTGTTTGATTGAAAAATTGTCATACAATGAAGTCCATATTGACAAGAACAAGAAGATGTAAGTTCAATAATCAAATCTCTACGACCAGGTAAATATCCTGACCCAAAATGTATTGCCAACATTATCTATATGGTATTTATCAATAAAAATCTTATTCAAAGTTGAAAAAAAATGAAGTTTTCCTTTCTAATTATTCTTGGGTTTCATCCCTTCCTATGAAATCTGTTTCCAGGTTTTTCAATTATTAACCACACAATTTCAATCCAAATCAAAGCAAATAATTGACTCACTCCCAATTCTTAAAGGCATCATGCAAATAGGTCAAGTTCTCTCTTATAAAATGCATAATACAAACAGTTAAGTACATTTGAAATAAGATTAGACAAGTATGAACATGCACATACCTATTTCCTCATAAACAAAATGCACAAGACATTAACAAGTATTCAGCAGGATGTAAAAATGGTAAGGAATTATCAAATGATGATGCTCTTAGAAAACTAAACTGTGAATCCCTTGACTAGAACTTACATGAATGCAACCTTTGACAACAGCACGACGGCAAAAAGCCTGTGGTAGTTCCCTGCGACCATAAATTGGATACATAAAAGCCCCAAGTGCATTTGGAAACCTGAGAGGGACAAGAACCATAAAAGCACATACTTGTGATACCTTGCTTCTTAAAATAAAAACCAACCAAACATTCTTGATTTAAGGATGCAAACAAGAAACATAATGCTCTAGTGATACAGTCAAGACAGTAAAGCCCCAAAACCATCCATTATCCAGACAAAGATTACATTCACCTGATGAACCTATTCACACCATTTTAACAAGAAACATATATGTAATGGTTTTTTTCATATGCAGGCTACTATTGATTGATGAAATTAATGTCCATATAAACTCACACATACAAAGAGGAGGTCCAATCAAGTTTTATACCTTGGGCTTATTTGTTTTAGCAGAAACAATTTGGGAAAGTTTACTTGTGCTCAATGAACTTGCATGACCATTACTGAATCTAGTAGCCCCCACGTCTATAGCATCATCATCGAAATCATCATACGTCACAAGTTGTCTCTGTTCCATTCCAGCTTCAATGAATTAGTACTCAAAATTTCAGAAAGAAGCCAACACTAGAGAGCTTAGGCAGAAACAGTACCCATTAACTGGCTTCAGCCGTTTCTGGGCTTTATCAGACTTTGAAGCTCTGGAACTAAGGATACCCTCTTGTTTCAATCTTTCTTCGAGGGCAGCTCTTACTTTTAACATTTCCATGCTTTGTACACCAACTTGATCACTCTGCCATATTTGAACAGTTGCACATTAGCCAAATTGCATCAACAAATATTTATGTTAAAAGAAAAGATATATGTTTTCCAACTCAGCTGTGTTATGAGGCTGCAGTATTAAAAGAAAACTAAGACATGAACTAAAAAGAGAATCACTCGAAAACAAAGCGTGTATTACTAAGTTAAAGAAGTAAAAACAAGCATGTTTTGTAGCGAAAAGACCTACCACTGTTGTTTCTTGGGTTTCAGCTGAAGGATAGGGCCCCTGATCTTTTGTAACAGAATCACTTGACAATTAGTATTCTCTCTACCCAACTTTACTACCATTTCAACCCCTTGATTGTTGTTCAGGAACTCCTCAAGTTCAGATGGAAGATTCCCATCAAGTTGTTTTGTCTGTTAGTAGAGCAAACATTAAAAAGAAGCAAGTTGTCAGGGAAACCAATCCACATCTGAAATAACAAACCAGTATACCTCAATGACAGAACTGCTATAATCATCTTTGTGCACAAAATGAGAAGAAAAATATGGGTAGAACACAGGTACTTATATGATCACAGAGGTTAAACATTGTCACATATAAAGCAATTTGATAAATGTAATACATAGAAAAATAATTCATCTTTTCCCAGTTGTTAACCAACTAGACCAGACCAATTTTTAATGATAAGCTTAGATCCTATCCACATCTTTTTAAAATTTACCAAAAAATATATGGTGCATACCATATCAGATATGAAAGTACTTAGTTTTAGATAGTGCATTATAATTTGGATCTTTCTAGCAGCACTAATAACAGTTGACCTATAGGAGTGCCAGTCCATAAGAAACTTACACTTTTTTAGTTATTATAATGAACTAGTCATGAATCCGCGCGTTGCACATGATAATTATTTTTATGGTGGTTTTATTAAAATTTTTTTTACAATTTAAACTAATATAATAATGAGTAATGTATTTCATAATTATATTTTTATTTATTATAGGAACAATCATAAATGTAATATAGGAACAATCTGAAACACCAAAAAACGTAAACTAAAAAAAATTAATAAAACTTAACAATGATTAATTGAACCAATATTAGGATAAAATTTTGTTTTTGATAATCTATTAAGGTTATTTTCTTTGTAGAAATTATAATTTTGGCCACCCAAAACATATTATCAAATAAACAATTATTAGCAAAATCTAAGAATTAAATATCTATACATGCATTGTTATAAAATAATAATAATTAAAATAAAATTGCAAAAGTTAAAATTTGTCACCTGTCCGATTATTTTCGTATGGCTAACCTTTGCTTTTCTTCAAATGAATGGCATTATAGAGTACTTCTAATACAACTATTAAGAGTACTTTGCCCACCACAAAGGATTAGAAAATAAACAAAAATTAGTAAAGTCTCATAGTTTAACATCTAAATTGAGCACTATAAAAAATCATGCTATGTAATAAAATAAATACCAAATTATCCAAATCATGCTATGTAATAGAATAATATTATATTTTTATATGCTATATTTAATTCTTTAGATCACAATAGGATAACATTTAACAATCAAAGAGAATAAAAAATAAAAATAAAACAACAACAACAATTTAAAAAACTAAACTAAATTTAACCCAAAATAGAGTTTTAAAGAATATAAAAAATTATCAACCTAAAGTAGAGATGCAAGAAAAATTTTAAAATAAAATCCACCAAAAAATTTAGAGAGAGAGAGAGAGAGAGAGAGAGAACCATTTTTTGTGAGGGAAAACTATGCATAGAATAGAAGAGATAGTGACAAATTTATAGCAAGAGGGTGTGAATAAGAAAAGACAAAAATAAAAGAAGATGAAGGGAAAAAGAAAGAATGATATTAATGTAGAGGGTAGTGGGGAGATGAAAAGGTAAGGGAGGGAGAAAGATTGAAGTAGTGGGGAGATGAAATGGTAAGGGAGAGAGAAAGGTTGGAGAAGTGTAAATATTAAAAAAATAAATGTTAAAAAAAATTATAGGAAAATTGGAAAAAAAGAAAAGAAAAGAAAAGAAAAGAGGTGGGCTGGATTAATTAAACAGATTTATTATAGGGTGATAGTGGAAGTAAATAAATAAGTAGTAGGCTGCATTTATAGGGCTGAAAATTGTAAAAATCATTTTAAAATTGTAGGACAAATTATATTTAAAAAAAAGAAAAAAAAGAATTACGTAACAGCTGATGTGGCATAACGTGAGAGCAATAGCATTAAACACTATGCTTCAGCTTTTAGCCTTTCAAGCTATAGGGTTTTTTTTTTTTTTTTTTTTTTTTTTTCCTTTAAGCTGAAAAGGCTCACACAAAACCCTAAAGCTAAACTGAAAAGGCTTTGGGTTGGGCTTAATAGTGGAACTAAATAAATAAGAGATGGGCTGGATTAATTATACAGATTTATTATAGGGTGATAGTGAAAGTAAATAAATAAGTAGTGGGCTAGATTTATTATAGGGTGATAATGGAAGTAAATAAATAAGTAGTGGGCTACATTTATAGGGCTGAAAATTGTAAAAACCATTTTAAAATTGTAGGACAAATTATATTTAAAAAAGAAAAAGAAAAAAAGAATGATGTGGCAGCTGATGTGGCACAACGTGAGAGCAGCAGCATTAAACGCTACGCTTCAACTTTTAGTAATATATAGATGAAGTAAACCCCAGGACAAAGACATGTTACCCCTCCTTTTACTAAACCATTTTAAGTGGGCTGCTGGGTTCTTAAGGCATTCATTATAACAATTCATTATAAAAATTCTATAGTAAATTTTAACTATAGAATTTTGAAACCAATAAACTATTTTACCCAACACCTTTAATAGCATGCTGAGAGTGTTGGGCAAAGAATGATTTCTCAAGGCCATTCCAAGAGATTAGAAGATACTTCAAAATACAAGAATTTAAATCACGCACAAGAAAACAAACTACTTTGTGCAGGAACAAAAGGCCAGTAGCCATACAACACCCAAATCAGCCTAGTGGCTACACAAAACACAACCAAAGCTGCTATAAAAAGTCCAAATGACCTCCTCAACAAAAACACACAAACACAATGCAAATAGCTGCACTAAACAAACCAATGGACAAAATACACATTTCCAAACTAAAATGAAAGATGCAAAGACCAATGGCCATTCCCATAAAGCTATTGCTTCTCACAAATTAAGAAAGAGAACTTAAAAATCAACTTGTCCTTCGTCAAATTCAAATTGACAAAAATAGACACATAGTAATGCATTCTCTTTTACGTGAACTTTAGGTACTTTGCTAGACAAATCTCTACTTCTTCAAACCTACTAATAGCACACCTGGCCTGTGGGGTTTCTGGGATTTATAACATTTAAAGCCCTAACTATGATGCCTTGGGACTTGGCAGCCTCCAATTGCTTCTTAAGTGAAGAGACTTCCAATCCCCATCCTGTTGCTTCATTGAGATAGTAAGGAGCCTGAAATGACCATACTTCAAGATTGAATGAAAATTCAAAAAAGAATAAATCAAATTTCCATTTTCCAACTTCCTAGTTACCAAGTCAGGTCAGTGTTAAAATCTATGCTGAAAAAAAAAATAAAGTCTTTTCAATTAGTAGTTGAATACGACCAATCTTGAGCTTCTGAATAAAGTGCTACAAATTTGAAGTATACCAGTGTGCCACCATGGAGATCAATTGAAGCAGAGTATAAAGGGTACTGAGGAATGGGACAAAGAATTCCATCATTTTCTGATCTTATCAGTAATTGCATCATCATATGGACTTGGTAAGAGAGAAACACAATCTGTTATAAATGTATCAATTGGAAATGGAAAATACTGGCAGTTATAGAAACAAAAAGAAAGTGAAGTCAAAATTTACAGCTGGGCTTGCTCCATCTGTCAAGAAGATATCATTTGGATCAGCTAAGAAAACCATCACGAGCTTCAATACCAGCCGCAATAGTATCACATAAGAATAACCCAAAAAATATCATTTTTATTTCCTACAATAAAACAGAGCTACCAAACACTTTATTTAACTGAGAAGCAGCAATAACTATGGATTCAACAATCAAACAAAACGAATCAGAAGTTAAGAGAAAAATATACCATATATGATATTTTGAGAGGCATTATCTTCCTCACTTTCCTTTGGGAGTAAATGTGTAGAGGTTATGCTCATTTTGTTCCTCAGCTAAATCCTTGACCTTCCTGATGGGATTTTCTCTTTGAGATTGATCTTCATTACCTACCATAAATAATCTATCCGTATTGTATAAGTTAATTTGTTGGCAAAATGATTAAAATCTAAAAGGCTTTGTCTATGATCTGAATCATGTGTGACAAACAAATGAAGATTGTTTTGTGATTTAATCATAGATTACACTAGGAGATGAGCTAGATATGACATTGTTAATGATTTTTGGAAGTCCAGCTACAAAAGCTTTTGTGTATACTCCAAATTTCCTACAGAGAAGAGTACTCTTTAACACAAGTTTCAAACGTATAAATTATAAATTTATAGCAACTTCTTGATATCACATAGTCGGGTCCTTTCAAAATTAGGGAACTCAAAAAACTCTAATTTATACTCCATAACACAAAAAACCAATAAAGATGGTTAATCAAATTGCATTGATTTTAGCTTAAATAGCTTGAGAAACACAAAGACTTGCACTGCACTGGTATAATCAATATATCCATTGGGGAAACCTATATGATAGTTGATTTTCAATAATTAACATACACATAGAATTTTCAAAATCAGCTTCAAACTCTTAGATAAAATACTGGAAAACAAAAAATAACAAACATAGCACCCCCAGAAACCTCATCGATCCAACCCATACTTAAATTGATACTATTGTTATACCACACCATTAACACTTAGAAACTCCTTTTTAAGCATTTCTTCAATATAATATGTTCAAGCCTCTTAGATCCAACCCATACTTCAGATTCCAAAGGACATGTAATCCAAACCCTAGCCCCCAAATTATACCAAAGGACATGTAATCCAAATCCTATAGCCCCCAAATTATACCAATGGTGAGGAAGAGAAATATATGGATCAGTTTGTACAATCAAAATTCATGCAGTAATTCATTCATCAAATTTCTTACACTCTCTCTGCTGCGAAATTGAATGATTACACTATTATAAAGACAAGCATCATGAAGGAGGGAATGGATAAAACAAATGTGGATAAGATTTCACAATTGCCTGAACACATCATCATTTATGAGATCTTATGTAGGCTCGATGAGAAAGTTGCAGCTCGTACTAGCTAGTAGATTGTCCTCATTGCCAATCTTGAATTTTGAGAAAAACCAGGAGATTAGGATGAAGAGGGACAAGTTCATACAAGAATTCAACTTGACATTTGCATACTCTGATGATGATTATGAATCACGTTTCCCTCGTTTAGACCAATGGCGTCGCGTGGCAGCTAAGGTAATGCGAGAGAAATAAATCTTAGGTTGGTTATTCATTCATGGAGGCATGTCGAATCTCGATTTAAACCTCGCAGCTTACCTTGGACTTTCCAAGATATCAAGAATCTACCTGAGCTGACTTTAACGGATTTTACTTTGGACCTCAAAAAGTGTTCTTATGTTTTCTCAATTGCGGGTGTTGGGTCTGATGAAACTTTTCATAGATGATCATGTGTTTCAGAATCTAGTCTTTGGTTGCCTGAAGATTGAAGAATTGTATCTAAAAAGATGTAAGAAGTTGGAAAATCTTTATGACATCAAGAATGTTGAAATCAATGTTCCAAATCTACAAGAATTGGGAATTCATGGTCGGGGGCAAAATTTGCCATCCGTGCTCAACTTTGTCGCTTGTAACAAGTTAAAAGAATTAACATTAACAGATATATTAGACAAAGACAAGTGGTTTTTGAAGCAAATTTCTGAATTCCCTGCCCTTGAAGTTTTGGTCATGAATGATAGCTATATATAGTGTAGGTGGTATTGAAGTTTCAAGTAAGAAGCTTAGGAGGCTAGTCTTAATACAGTATGTAAATCTGACGATTTCTCAAATTGATGCTCCAAATTTACGCTCAATTGAGCTATTGAACAATCAAATGCCGTTGTTTTCATTAAACACCTCATATCTACTTGAAGTAAATCTTGAGTTTGAACTTGGGAATCGAAAAATTAGCATGGATGGTTTGAATAAATTTTCTTGAAAAGCTTGATCAGTCTAAGGTTTTGAAATGGGCTATCACCAGCAGTAAGGTATCTTTCTTCTTCCTTTTTTTCCTCCCTATTTGCCTTTTGGTTTTTTTATCATACTAAATTCCACTAAAAATTTCTTCAGGAAAGTGTTGTTTGCACCCTTTATTATCACCTTACATTAAGCGAATTGGAAATTGGAATATCAATAGTGCCAAGGGAAGCAGATACATCAAATTTTGAGTAGCATTGGCACTACCTGATATATCTTTTGTTAATCACCATGTGGTTGTTATATTTTCTTGTATGTAGAGTATAATGATGTGATCATTTATGAAGAAATGAGTGAAAACTTGATTTCTATATCCTGTGAGTACCAAGATTTGTCTGAGTTTAATGGTTTCATAATGAGTTTTGCCAATCTTCTAGATGAGTTGTTTCAAAGGTGGCAGAGGCTGAGCAAAAGCATTTTGTCCATAGTATCTTGTTCCAACAGCAAATTCTTACAGGTTTAGTTCTTAATCTATATTTCCAACAAAAAGAAACTAGTTTCCTTACATAGTTCAAGTAGGGCAACGTTTTCCTTCAAATTGGTTTGGATAAATCTCCTCTAAACTATTATATAACTATTCATAAAACCATCCAGGATTCATTAAACAGCTAGTGTGACTAAAGTACATGTGGATGGTTTTATGATTTGTTTGGTAGTAGGTTGGAGGAATTTTCCTCCAAACTGGTTTGGAGGTATACTCTGCCCGTTCAAGCGGCCAATAGATGATGTTTATGTTTGTTGTTGTTTTACCTAAATTTCAGGTCCTATATGATGTGATAATGTTTCCATCTGCTGAAAGAAGGTTTGGAGATTGCAAACTTAGAAGAGGTTAAAGATTCAGAAACTTTTTACGTGCAGGCATTGTTAAAGTCAGTACCCATCCGATTTATATGTACACTACTAGATTTAGATTAATATGGAAAGAATAGAATATTTTAGTTCACTTGACTGGTAAAGTCTCTAATAGTTGAATAAAAAATCTGGTGTTCAATCACCGCATACACCAAAAATCAATAGGATTATTGATCTGATAATAAAGATCACAATCATTAAATCAGATGTCATGGGTTAAAACTCTATAATAATAAAAAAAAAAATAAAATAAAAAACTTTTAAAAATGATGTGCCCACTTGAGCACTATTTTATTTGTTGTGCCAGATTTTTGTAGGATAATTTTATTGGAAAATTGGTTGCCATGTCCTAAATTTTGTTGAATATTCTGTACTATGATGAATCTATTTAAAATTTAATGCTATTCTTTTCAGTTAAACTCCTAGAAAGTTATCTTACTGATTAATAGGAATATAAAATTGTTTTTATCATTGGCATTCACCATGCATTTCAAAAAGTTTACATAACACTTGTCTAACTTGTCCCTCCTAGGATACAACAGCCCAACAAGTGTCGTATGGCTAGAACAACCTCTACACAAAGTGTTTAAGCTCAAAGCTCCACCAAAAAGAACACCCTTCCTTGCCAAGAACCTCTTAATTCGGGCCATTTACTCACCAATGGATATGGTAATTATCCTGAATGGGCTGTCAAGTAGGATGATCCAAAAGGCTGATTCATTTCCCCTTCGCCTCCACCCTTCGCCTCCCCTTTACATACTTATCTAGCCCAATATCTGAGCCAATTCATATTAACCCATTATTCACCACAATTAAAAAGAATAAAATAATCTATCTCCTTTTCAATGTGAGATTAAACATTTTCACTAACTCCTCATCTTCCATATATTCACTCCCACATCTTTACATTTATGTTGTAAAATTAATTCATTTTAATTAATTGATATTAAAATGCTCCAACAATCCCCCACTCATTTTAATATTAAAATTTTTTTAGTTAAAGAGAGATTACTAGGCAAAGACTGGTCACTATGCATCATGAAGGTATGCTCTGCACTGAACCTTCACTTAGTAAACAGCGATCTCAACTCTAGAGTCGTAGTGGTCTCCGACTTGAACTAGGACTGTTTTAGGGAAATTAAGCGTCACTGCTTACACATAACAACCTAGGTGTTGACATGAGCTTTTATAGCTGGCACTTTATGGCCGAGTGCTGATCCCAATTTCATGAGTGTATTTGAGATTAAGTCCAAATCTCATAGGGAGCAGTCCCACCCCCACACTCATATAGGTGAAATTTTGTCAAGGGTGCTCCTGTAATTCTGACGCCCCACTTATACGAGCTACAAATTTCATTAAGAGTTTTTTACTCAACCTTTCCATATTACAAGATAAATGCACTTACATCATAGGGATGAACAATTTAAAAAATTATTTACAAAATAAATAAATAAATAAATAAATAGTGCATTTCTTACGACCATCGTATGATTCGTTTTTCCCATTGAACCCAATTCTCAGGATCTCTGATCCTTGGGTTGGGTATCCTCATACATGGCTCATGAATCTATGGACTTCAGTCCCATCCCCCTCGATGTATTCCAGACCTTATCTTTTGCCAAGGCCTTGGTAAATGGATCTACAAGATTATCATTAGATATAATGGGGGTTCTAGCATTTTGCCCTTATTTTTAAAAATATTTAGCAATATGTTCCTGTTTTGAAACTATTTAGGTCTATGCCCCTGTTTTGAAACTTGATTTTCTCAAAATCGAGTTTCAATCTAAAACTCGATTGGTTTAAAATTGAGTTATGCTAAATGAAACTTAAAAAAAAAAATTAAAAAAAAAAAAAAAAAAAAAACAAACAAACAAACAAACTTGCATAGAACTCAAGTTCATGGAGCTCGAGTTCCATACCTATAGCTACATTCAGAGAGTCCTATAGTGGCGTTTTAAATGGAACTTGAGCTCATTCCATGCAAGTTTTTTTTTTTTTTTTTTTTTAAAGTTTGATCACCCCATACTTATAGCTGCGTTTAGGGGTCCTATAGTGGCGTTTTAAATGGAACTCGAGTTCCATGAACTTGAGTTCCATGCAAGTTTTTTTTTTTTTTTTTCTTTTTTAAAGTTTGATCGCCCCATACCTATAGTTGCATTCAGTGAGTCCTATAGTGGCGTTTTAAATGGAACTCGAGCTCCATGAACTCGAGTTCCATGCAAGTTTTTTTTTTTTTTTTTTTTTTAGTTTGATCACCCCATACTCGATTTTCTACAAATCGAGTTTTACATTGAAACTCGATTTTGAGAAAATCGAGTTTCAAAACAGGGGCATGGACCTAAATAGTTTCAAAACAGGGGCATATTGCTAAATTTTTTTAAAAATAAGGGCAAAATGCTAGAATTCGCTAGATTTATTATAATCCACGGTTATGATGCCACTACTCAAATGAGATCTCACGGTACTGTGCTTTCTTCTTATAGGTCTAGATTTACCGTTGTAGTAACGGTTTTTAACTCTATCAATTGCGGCAGTGCTATCACAATGAATTAATATAGGTGAAATTGGCTTTATCCAAAGTGAAATTTCATATAACAAATCTCTAAGCCAATTTGTCTCTTCACTAGCTGAAGCTAATGCTATTAATTCAGCTTCCATTGTTGAATTAGCAATTATTTTACACTTTTAGATTTCCAACAAATAGCACCACTACCTAAAGTAAAAATATAACCAATAGTAGAGAGAGAATCACCTGACAAAGTATTTCAATCGGCATCACTAAAAATTTCAATCACAGCAGGTACTTTTTATAAAATAAGCCATAGCTTTTGATACTAATTAAATATCTCATGACTCGCTCAATAGCTGGCCAATAATCTTTACTAAGCTTGCTAGTAAATCTACTTAGCACTCATACTATATATGCAATGTCAGGTTTAGTACCGTCAAACAAAGTCTAAGAATATAAAATCAAATAAAGTAGGTATTAAAAATAATAGTAGGTTTAGTAAAAAATGAAAATCGGCAAGTAATTTTTTTTTTTTGGTTAAATCGGCGAGTAATTTTCCTCCTCGTACTGGTGCAAAAGTTGAAAGTACCTTTTTTATTTGTTGGAAGAAACAAAGTTGATAATATCTTTTGACAATGCATGATCAACATTGACAGTGAAAAGGACGTACCGTCCCTTGATTCTATGACTGGTAATATCCGGTTATATGACGTTAGAAGGTGATACGGCTATAGCCCATAACTAGTTATAGCAGGTGATATTTTCACGTTCATCGGCGAGTATTTTTTTTTGGTTAAATCGGCGAGTAATTGACCTCCTCGTACTGGAAGAATCAAAGTTGATAATATCTTTTGACAATGCATGATCAGCATTGCCAGTGAAAAGGACGGACCGTCCCTTGATTCTATGGAGAAATTATTTGCTCCTCCCGGGTGGAGGAGTGACGTGGTCCTCCTGGTGATATGGACCAATAAAAAGCAGTCATGTATTAAAAGAAAAGCTGACTCAGCAACACCCCTGCTGCAACAATACTTCAGCTTTTTAAAATAACAAAACTTGAAATACACTTTCCCTTCTATAATCCTGCTTAATTAGCCGCTTCACCAAAAATTCTAAAACCCAAAAATTTCCAAACCGCCCAGCTCTCTTCTCTCTCCCTCCCTGCATCATTGAATCAAAAACCACTTCTTCAAACCCGATAATGGAAAAATCTGATATAGCTTCACCTCAGGGTTTTGAACCCAATGACAACCAACATATTAGCCCAAAATTTTAAACCAACTTGTATATTTTTTTTGGGCCATGTTTTATGTTGAAAAATGTGCACATACCCACTAACATAGTAACACCAATTCAAATGCATTATTAAGTTTAAGTCTCCGAAAACTAGGGTGTCAATTCGGGTTAGCGTGTCGGGTTCGTGTCGTGTCGAGGTAGGGGTATTCGACTAAATGGCTCAGCCCTAACTCGACTCATTTAAAAATCATGTCATGATCCTTTAACTTTAACCCGACCTGTTAATAAGGCGGGTTAACCTGACCCAACCCATTTGACCTGCTTAATAAACGAGTCGTGTTGGATTGACACGAATGTAACATAACCCATTTCAACCTGCATAATATTAAATATAACATCCATATAGAAATAATTTTTTTTACATCCCAAAAGCAGTGCATACACTTCAAGTCTTCAACCCACATTCAAAAAAATATAGTTCAACAAAAATATAACATTAATCTAGAAATAAGTTCTTTACACTCCAAAATAAGTGCATACACTTCAACCCAAATTCAAAATAGCATAGTTTAACAAAAATAAAATAACATAGTTCAACAAAAATATAATATCCTTGGAACTCGCCAAATGCTAAGTATCAATATTGAAAGAATTGGAGCAAACAGTAGGCTAATCCCGACTATGACTACGATTATCATCCATAGATTCTAGTTTATAAACTATCTCAATAAACCCACTTGCAAGATATGCAGACGGTGTCCAACACTAATACAAACACCAAAAAAAAACACACGGCAGAAGACAAAAACTACACCCGTGGCCTTAAATCAATAATTAATATATCTTATATATTAATAACATCACATGGGTTCAAAGTATATAGAACAAAAACATTATGCAGAAAAAATTACTGTAGAATTTTGAAACACCAAGAAAACAGTTCTCTTTAATTCTAAAACTCACTAAACACATGAGTGAGAGAGAGAGAGAGAGAGAGAGAGAGAGCAATAACTGGTTTGAGACTTTGAGTTTGAGAATTGGGCGTAAGACTATAAGATAGTAAAGTGAGTAGTACGGCTAAAATAAAAAAAATAAAAAAAGATATTTATAAGAAGGTTTAGAGATTTAGGGTTTGTAGGTGTGGGGTCAAAGAATTTTGGCCACCCCGGCCCACTTTATACTAAGCCTAAGGCCCCCGCCGAGGAAGAAGAAATGTCCGAGGACGAACGGGGAAAGTCCGAATTGCGAAGGAGCATCGCCGAGGACAATATTATCCTCGGCAAACCGAGATCATAGAGGGGAAGAGCAGCACGCCATCAAGGGCAACCTCGTAGAGCATCTCAAGAAGCAGGACGAGTACCGTGGGCTAGCCATGGGAGCTTGGTGGAGGAGCAATTCAAAGAGGGACTGTCACCTCCACATTAAATGCCCACAACTAACGTTCTGGCCGCATTAATGAGGAAATGACCTCTGAACAGTGCTGCTTTGGTTGCTGCAACTCACAGAAGGATTAGGACGACGGCTGATGGGACAAGCACTTAAGTAATGACCTGCATGACCAACAAATGGAGGGCCAAGATCAACTAAAAGAGGATATATAATGTAAGGAATCCTCCGAAAAAGGAGGAGGGGGGATTGAAAGTAGAAAAGACGGTAGCAACCTGTATCATCTTGGTAACCGTTGTAACCAAGCATTGAGGAAATAATAAGAACAAATAGCTCCTCGGACCAGTGTCCAAGACAGATTTTCACACTCTAAGCCCATTTTTTCATTACTTAGTAGGCTCATAACTATATTTATTCGTTGCTATCCTCACTGAGACCTAGTTCTTAAACCCATTCTCTACAAATTTATTGTATTGGGCTAGTTGGGCCTGAGTCCGCTTTTCCAATAGTAGAAGTGCTCAGGCCCAGTCCCTACAATTGGCGCCGTCTGTGGGAAGAACTTGTGTTTGAGTGAGGGTAACAATCAAGCATGGTAGGATCAGGCTCTCATCAAGCAGGTCCCCACCAGCCTGAACCTGCTGGATCCCTACGACAAGGTAACTTTCTCGATCTTGAGCGTGATCGAAATGAAGAGAATGAAAGGTTTCGAGAGGGAAGTGTGCACACCACTCAAACTGGCAGCAGCCACTCTTGTGTGAAGAGTCACATGCTCTAGAGACAAAATAACAACCAGCCCATGCAACAAGAAGAGGTCAGAAGCCACGCATCTCAGGGGCGGAATGATAATCAGGCCATGCAACGAGAGATAGACGACTTGAAGATAGAGTTGCGCCATGCACGATAAAGGCGGTCTCACTTCAGCCCTGACATGCCCTCCAGTGATGAAGGCGATGATGACTATAGACGGAGATCGCAAACCCCCCCAAGTGAGACTTTCTCTCACGAAGAAGAGCACCAACGGAGGCATACACGTAAAAGCCCATCCCCTAGGGGCTTGAGGAACGACGCCATGAGCAGGGCACTGGACCAACTCTCCAAATCACCGTTCATGCGCCATATAGAGGGGGCTGCGCTTCCTCGACGTTTCCAGCAGCCAACCTTCATTCCTTACAACAGCAAGACAGACCCCGTGGAGCATTTGAGCCAGTTTAACCAAAGGATGGCTGTCTATTCTAAAAACGAGGCACTGATATGCAAGGTCTTCCCATCTAGCTTGGGGCCAGTGGCGATGAGGTGGTTCAATGGTTTAAAGGCAAATTCCGTAGATTCGTATAGGCAGCTAACTCAAGCCTTCGGCTCTCGCTTCGTTACAAACAGCAGAGCTCCTCGGCCCTTGAGTACGTTATTATCGTTGTCCATGGATAATGGAGAAACTCTAAAGGCCTACTCGGACAAATATTGGGAGATGTATAATGAAATGGACGACAATTGTGACGATGTCGCCCTCAACACCTTCAAAAATAGTCTCCCAGCTGAGCACGACCTGAGGAAGTCTCTGACTGGCAAGCTAGCCACCAGTGTCCGCCAACTGATGGATCGGATCGATAAGTATAAGCGAGTTGAGGAAGATCTGCTGCAAGGAAAGGGAAAAGAGAAGGTTATCCCTCAGGAGAGGAGGGATTTCAGGTCGGACCGACATAACAGCAACCGCCCGAGGAGAGATTTCGTAGGGCAATCCGGAGCAACCAGCGCATAGATTGTCAGTGCTGTATTCCAAGAACCAGTACACCGGGTGTTAGAAAAAATCAAGAACGAGTCATACTTTAAATGGCCGAATAAGATGGCGGGATAAGATGGCGGGATAAGATGGCGGGAGAGTCCATGAGGCGTAATCAGAACTTTTATTGCCAATACCACCAAGACCACGGGCATACCACGGAGAACTGCACGAACCTCTGGAACTATCTGGACCAGCTGGTCCGAGAAGGAAAGCTGAGGCACCTTTTGCATCATTCCAGTGGTCATCTGGGCCAGACCCATCAGGAACCCCAAAGGGATAATGCCCTAAGGCCACCCGTAGGGATAATCAACGTAATCTTGGCCGCGCCAGGAAGGACAGGCACGCGCCCCTCACGAGTGTTATCTGTGACTCAGCTGCCTGCTGAAGGGTCCCATCCAGACCCGAAGAGGGCCAGAGTGAATTCTCACCCAGTCTTGAGTTTCTCAGAAGAAGACAAGGTTGGAACCACCCAACCCCATGATGATGCACTATAGATCACCCTCAGAATTGGGGACTACAATGTGAAAAGAGTGATGGTGGATGGCGGCAGTGTTGCCGAGATAATGTATCTCGATCTCTACAAGGGGCTGAACTTAAGACCGAAAAATTTGATACCTTACATCTCTTCTTTGATGAGCTTCGACGGGAAGCTTGTTATTCCAAAGGGCATGATTAGGCTGCCCATCCAGACCGGCCCAGAGAGAGTGGAGGTGAACTTTATCGTGGTGGACACCTACTCTCCATATACAGCCATTGTTAGTAGGCCCTGGCTCCATACTTTGGGGGGCTGTTGCCTCCTACTTGCATCAGAAAGTGAAATTCCCGTCGGGAAACCAGGTTCTTGAAATCTGCGGTTGCCAGTCTACGGCAAGGCAGTGTATGGTGGCTGCCATTTCACATCGGCTCGATGCAGAGTCCTCGGCCTCTGCTGAGATGAACTTATAGCAATCAAAGGACCTGGTGTCGACCCCTGATACGATCGCCGAGGAGGCAAAATGCAAAGATCTAGAGAGAGTGGTCATCGGTGGTGACCCGGAGAAGTTCTTTCAGGTAGGGGCTCAACTGCCTCCCCAGGAGAAGGGGGAGTTAATTGAGCTTCTCAAAAGCAATATTGACGTGTTTGCATGGGATGCTTGCGACGCTCTGGGGATTGATCCAGCCTTCATTTGCCACCATTTCAATGTCAACCCATCCATCACTCCCAAGAAGCAGCCACCCCAATGCCCCTCATGAGAGCATGCCGATGCGATTAGGGGCGAGGTGGAGAAGCTTAAGCGGGCGGGGGCTATCAAAGAGGTTTTTTTACCCCAAATGGTTGGCCAACACCGTGGTAGTCAAGAAGAAAAGTGGGAAATGGGGGGTTTGTGTAGACTTCATGGAACTAAATAGAGCATGCCCAAAAGACCCGTTCCCTATGCCTCGGATAGATCAGCTGGTGGATGCAACAGTGAGCTATCCTCGGATGAGCTTCTTAGATGCCTTTCAAGGCTATCATCAAATACCACTAGCTCTGGACGACCAGGAGAAAACAGCATTCGTGACACCTACTGGGAACTATCAATACAAAGTAATGCCGTTCGGTCTGAAGAACGCAGGGTCCACTTATCAAAGGATGATAACGAGAATGTTCGAGCCGCAGTTGGGCAAAAGCATCGAAATCTATGTTGATGATACGGTTGTGAAGAGTAAGATAGTGTCCGAACATTTAGGAGACCTCGGCAGTACCTTTAGTGTCTTGAGGAAGCACAAGCTGCGCCTAAATGCCTTCAAATTCTCATTTGGCGTAGGATTAGGCAAGTTTTTAGGCTACATGATTACTCATAGGGGAATTGAGGTTAATCCTGACCAGATCAAGGCTATTAACGATCTAAAACCACCGCAAAATGCCAAGGAGGTTCAAAAGCTTACTAGAATGATTGCAGCCCTGAATCAATTCATTTCCAGGTCAGCGGATAGATGCAGACCTTTCTATCTCTTGATCAACAAGTGGAAAGGGCTTGAATGGTCTGAGGACTGTATTGCGGCCTTTCAGCAACTCAAGGAATACTTGTCTCGGCCCCCTATCATGTCCAGTCTTGAGGCCGATGAAGTCCTATACGTATATATTGTCGTGGCCCTTCATGCGGTGAGCTTAGTGCTAATACGGGATGACAACGGCCTTCAAAAGCCAGTCTATTACGTGAGCAAGTCACTGCATGAAGCTGAGGTCAGATACTTACCCTTGGAGAAGGCCATACTAGCTGTGGTCCATGCTACGCGAAAGCTTCCCCATTACTTCCAAGCCCACAGAGTGGTTGTCCTAACCCAACTGCCCTT
This sequence comes from Notholithocarpus densiflorus, assembly GCA_030021035.2. NCBI lineage: Eukaryota > Viridiplantae > Streptophyta > Magnoliopsida > Fagales > Fagaceae > Notholithocarpus > Notholithocarpus densiflorus. The sequence continues at coordinate 117,848 of JARYZH020000273.1, read as the reverse complement.
GAAGTCCGTACTTCGAACTGCTGATTATACTGGGAGGATTACCCTATGGAACACGATCCTGGGAGCTTTTGACATCAAGTACATGCTTCGGACCTTTACAAAGGGTCAGGTCCTAGCTGACTTGATGGTTGAATTTGCTGAACCACCAGTAGAAATAGTAGTCGAGGATCGAAACATGGATGGAAAATCAGTTGGGGTAGTCTCTATGCCAGGACCCTCATGTTGGAAGGTGTACGTTGATGGCGCAGCAAATTAAAGAGGGTCCAGAGTGGGGCTAGTCCTAATGTCTCCTAAGAATGCCATCATTGAGAAATCCCTGAGACTAGGGTTCTCGGCCACGAATAATGAAGTCGAGTATGAGGCCTTGTTACAAGGAATGGCCATGGTGCAGAAAATGGGAGGAAAAACAGTAGAGGTGTTCTCGGACTCAAGACTGGTAGTAGGCCAGGTGAAGGGGGAATTGGAAGCCAGAGAAGCAAGGATGCAAGTGTACTTAAGCCAGGCCAAATGCTTGCAGTCAAACTTCGATTTTTTCAGCTTGTCACATGTCCCCAGAAGTAGAAACACCCATGCAGATTCATTGGCCACACTTGCTACCTCCTCGGTAGAGGGTTTGCCTCGAACCATTCTTGTTGAGCATCTGGATAGAGCAAGCGAGGTGGCAAAAGGCATGGTCCATATCCATGAAGTTAGAGTGAGTCCTAGCTAGATGGACTCTATAGTGAGGTTCCTCAAAGATGATACCCTGCCCGAAGAAAAGCCAGAGGCTGAAAGAATACGAAGAAACGCTTCTTGGTTCTGATTGTCCGAGGACCACAAACTGTATAAGCGCTCCTATTCTGGGCCATATTTACTGTGTATTCACCCAGAAGCAGCAGAATTACTGCTTGAAGAACTGCACGAGGGGATCTGTGAGAGTCACACAAGGGGAAGATCTCTGTCGCACCGAGCCCTTACCCAAGGATATTGGTGGCCGGAGATGCAGAAGGAAGCCCTTGAATATGTTAAGAAATGTGACCAGTGCCAAAGGTTTGCCCCAAATATTCATTAGCCTGGAGGAGTCTTTAACCCCTTGTCCAGTCCATGGCCGTTCGCCTAGTGGGGCCTGGATATTGTAGGCCCTTTTCCCAAAGCGGTAGGAAATAAAAGATATCTGTTGGTCGACATAGATTACTTCACCAAATGGGTTGAAGCTGAGCCATTGGCCAACATCAGAGATGCGGATGCTAAGAAATTCATCTGGAGAAACATTGATACACGGTTCGGGGTCCCTCGAACCCTCATTTCAGATAATGGACTCCAATTTGACAGAAAAGCCTTCAGAAGATATTGTTGCGAACTGGGGATCACAAATAGGTACTCAACTCCAGCTTATCCTCAGGAAAATGGGCAGGCCGAGGCTGTCAACAAGGTCATAGTCAATGGGTTTAAGAAGAGACTAGATGAAGCCAAGGGAAGATGGGTAGAGGAGCTGCCACACGTCTTATGGACTTACCGGACTACACCACGACGGTCAATAGGAGAGACACCCTTTGCCATGACTTATGGAGCCGAGGCTTTTATCCTTCTAGAGGCAAGCTTCCTGACGCTAAGAACTAGCTCCTTCACTCCAAGCAATAACGATAGACTGCTGGGGAAGAGCCTAGACCTGATCAATGAACGAAAAGAAAAGGCAGTGATCCAGTTGGCATACTACCACCAGAAGCTCAAGCAGGGACATGATGCTAATGTGAAGCTGAGACCATTAGCACCAGGGGACTTAGTGTTAAGGAAAGTCGTGGGTGCTGCCAAGAACCCATCCTGGGAAAGTTGGGACCCAATTGGGAAGAACCATACCGAATTACCGCGGTAGCAGGAATAAGTGCATACTACTTAGAAGACTTAGATGAAAAAGTTGTACCTCGTCTATGGAATGTAAATAACCTGAAAATGTATTATTATTAACAAAGGCATTTCTCTAATTCAAATTTTTAGTCCATTTTGATTATATGTCTCGCGTTTTGGCAACCATCTAAGTACTAGACAGAACCAAGGTCTTGCATGGTCCTCGGACTCAAACCTATGGGGAAACTAGTTACTTCCAGAAAAATCTAAGTGTTAGACAGAACCAAGGTCTTGCATGGTCCTCGGACTTAAACTTATTGGGAAACTAACTATTTCAAGAAAAATCTAAGTACTAGACAGAACCAAGATCTTGCATGGTCCTCAGACTCAAACCTATGGGGAAACTAACTACTTTCAACAAAGGCCTGAACGATTAACAGATTCCGTGTGTTGTGTGACTCCTCGAACCACAACCTTTGAGGAAATTAACAAGCTCGAGCATTCATCTGAGTTACATACACAGCCAAAGGGGAGTCTGGTACCTAAGAACACTCACCCTGTCCTCCTTTGATACAGATGCAAACAAACACAAGCCCATGAGCATCACTTAAGGCACTTTAAGGTACATTGAACGTAACTTCCCTGCGTAGTCAGTAGCTAATTGTTTCCTTGAGGTCAGTAAATTTTTGGAACATACTTCTGAATGCCCTTGCAAATTGTGTTGTGGCATTAGATCTTGGGATTTAAAAGTTTGTCTTTATAAGTAATACGCGCTTAGCATTTTATACCCGTTATGATGACCAACTCATGAGGTATAGGATTCGTGTTATAAGGTTATTGCCTTTTATGGTCCATTCAGCAAAAGCAAGTCATAATAATAAAGTGGCTCAATTGTTAACTAGAGCCTAAGTGAAAATTATCATTATGGACTTTACATTTTTAGGCTGTTGTTTCAAAAATGGAAAGCAAGTCACACTGTTGAGACTGTTTAGCTAATAATCAAAGCACAAGTTATATAAACAACAAAACCCATTATAGCGACAATTAACACATGAAAAGGGAATTGCATATATTCAATCCAAGCGTTCCATTACAACAGTTCGAATACTTTAAAAAAAAAAAAAATGATATAAGGCAAAGGCACAACAAAGGCAGCCTACTTCTTTAACTTGGTCTTCGTTGCCCTCTTGGAAGGCTGGTCTGAAGTGGCCTCAGGGTCCTCGGGGCTTTGACCTAAGGGAATAGCTTGCAGAGGCACCACAAGGAGAGTTGTCTCCTCAGCATGAAGGGCCTGGGCATCAGCTGGAGGCTTTGCAGCATCTTGGGGTGCTCCCTAGCTAGGGCCTTCATCTGCTTCGGTTACCCTAGAGGGCTCAGCCTCTTTGGCAGGCTCATCAGGAGAAGTTGAGACAAGGGCAGTGTCAGGATGGCCTGCCTCAACTACCTCGAGAGAAGTACTAGTCTCGGAGCTAAGAGGACCGGGCTCTCGGATGGCAGGAGGGTAGTATACATTCTCTGCCTTCCAAAGGTCAGATGAAGCCCCAACTTCAGCTTGTTTAAGGGCTTCATTCCAAACCTGGGAACAGTAGAGCCTGCACACCCTAGGTACTTGAGCCTTGAGAATGGCCTGTGTCTCATCCATTCCTAAGGCGTAAGCATCCTCCTCGACCTTCTCCTTGGAGCTCTCGGCCTCAGTCCTGGCAAACTCGGCCTCCACCTTAATGCTCAAGGCTTCATCCTTGACCCACTCTGCTGTGTTCCTGGCCCTCTTAGCCTCGGCCAGCTTTTTCTTCAGATCAGTAATTTGCTCCTTAGCAATCTTCAGTTGATCCTCAGCCTCGAGTAGCCGTCTCGTTTGGCCTTCGGCCTGTTTTTGGGTGCTAGCCAGGCCTGATTCAGCACTGTCTCTGGCCCTTGTCATCTCCTTCAGGTCCTCCCTTGCCTTCGCGAGATCAGCCTCGGAGTTTTTAAGGGTCCGCGTGGCATCTAAGCGCTTGTCGCGCTCGAGTTCTAGAGCCCTACTCTGGTCATTGGCCAACTCTTCCAACCTATAAGTGGCTTGGACAGCCTGCGAAATTGAAACAAGCACACGATAAGATGGAAGCCAAGGGACAGAGATCAATGGAGTCGTAAGAGTTAGAAGTCTTACCATGCCCAAGTACCTCTTCATGTTGAGAAAGACCTCCTGTCTCCTCATATTCCCCAGCTCGGTCATATCGGCGGGAAGCAGCAGGCACCTCTCCAGTGCATCGGCCACGTAGGCACCTTCGCCCCCTCGGAAGTCCCTGACTGAGGTGTTTTCCATTAGGGGCTCCCCATGGAGCATTGGGGTAGGAAGCCAGGCCTGGGGCTCGGACTGCGTGGCGATTTCCCCTTCTTAGCCTTAGTGCCCGACTTTCAGTTGTTTTGAAACTCGTCGGGCTTCATCTTCGTCCTGAGAGGAGCAAGGTTGCCCCCCATCCATGGGCTCTTTGCCTTTGGAAGCCCTTTTTCTTTTTGGGTCGGCAGGCTCGGGCCGAGGAGGCAGAGTCGACTGGGGAGGAGGAGGAAGTTTTGGCCGAGGAGATGACGACTTCGACTGGGTGGAGGATGACTTGGTCTGAGCAGGTTGAGACTTGGGAGGAGGAGGAAGCTTGGACTGTGGCCTCCCCGGTGCATCCTTCCCCAACTGGCCCTCAATCAGATCAAGCAGGTTGGTTGAGGGTTTCTTCTTAAAACCCATCTCAGCCTGAGAAGAAGTCCCTACTGATGAGAGGTCCACTTTAGTCAAATTTGGGTCGCCCAAGTCACCAAAGTGATCCTCGGATAGATTATCTTGATTGAATACACCAAAATCGTCCTCGGCTTTTACAGCTTGAGGGGACGAGGAGGGACCTGCCAACGGAGCGCCTTCTAAACAAGGGATCCTTCGGGAATCTAGAACCCTTGTTCTGCTATGGTGATTCTGTGAAGCCAAGGATCTTTGGCTCTGATCACGTACTTCGGAGCCGAGAACGATTTCTGGATGGGATTATACCCGAGGATCTTGTGAACGGCTCTGACTTGGTTATCAGCTTCATTCACAAAAACCTCCGCCCTAAGGATGGTTGCTAAATCTTCCCGGTTGACCAAGTGAAAGTGTCGGCCAAAGGCGTGCAGATCTGTAAAAAAGAAAGCATATTTGTATTAGCAGCCAAACGATACAAACTACGACAACACAAAAGATCAACCCTCTCCTACTCTGAATACCCCACCTAGTGCCCCTCTTCTGTCGGACAGGAAAGGCCGTCATGCCACCTCCCTGACACAATGAGAAAGTCCTTATTCAGCCCCTTGCTAGACTCTGGGAGGCACTGAATAAGCCGAACCTTGTCGTCCCTCGTTTTCATATAGTAGGATTTACCCTTCAGGTGTTGGAGGTTGTAACACCAGTTTACATCGTGATGGGTCAACCTCAACCCCATTTTCTCATTTAAAGCATCCACACAACCCAGGATCCTAAACATGTTGACAGCGCACTGGGTGGGAGCTAATCGGAAATGCCTAAGGTAATCTCTCATCACCGGTCTCATAGGGATTCTCATACCACCTTCAATGAAGGCAATTATGGGAATCACCACTTCACCATCTTGCTTCCTAAAAAACCACTCCCCTTCTTCACAGTATCTCAAGCCTACATTATTGGGAATCCTATAATCGGCGATGAATTTCTCCATTGCCTCTTCAGACTCAACCAACCTTTTAAACCTACCCATCCCTAGAAACGGCTAAAGGACTCAGGGAAGGACGAAAGAAAGAAAGGAATAAGAGAAAAAGAAACCTAGAGGAGAGAAAATATGAGTTAGAGAGAGTAGAAACTTACAGAAATAAGGGAAAGCTTCTTAGACAGGCTTTTTATGCTGAAAAGAAACGCGAGTTGGGCTGGAGATTTGACAGAACTCAGGATACGTGCGCAAGAACTCTTGAATGTGGAAGTAAAGAGGCGAATCGGTTCAAATGGGCATTTATACCTTCGATTAAAAATAACCGTGCCGGATTTCCCGTCCACAAAGTTAAAAAATCTCCATCGTTTGATTTCCATCACACCGTTGAACGTGAGGAGCACAGAGCCGCCAGAATTTAATGAAGGCGCTCCGTATACCGAAGCGTCAGGAACGTACCTTGGACAAGCGAAAAGGCTCTGGCGCTGACGAATGACAAGACTCGATAAGCCATGATAAAGGCCCGAGGACATCAAAACCCTTCTCTCCGTCTGAAGAGCCGAATAGCAAGATTTTGAAGGGCTATTGTGGGGTCAAAGAATTTTGGCCACCTCGGCCCACTTTATACTAAGCCCAAGGCCCCCGCCGAGGAAGAAGAAATGTTAGAGAACGAACGGAGAAAGTCCGAATTACGAAGGAGCATCGCCGAGGACAATACTATCCTCGACAAACGGAGATCATAGAGGGGAAGAGCAGCACGCCATCAAGGGCAATCTCGTAGAGCATCTCAAGAAGCAGGACGAGTACTGTGGGCCAGCCATGGGAGCTTAGTGGAGGAGCAATTCAAAGAGGGACTATCACCTCCACATTAAATGCCCACAACTAACGTTCTAGCCGTATTAATGAGGAAATAACTCCTGAACAGTGCTACTTTGATTGCTGCAACTCACAGAAGGATTAGGACGACGGCTGATGGGACAAACACTCAAGTAATGACCTGCATGACCAACAAATGGAGGGCCAAGATAAACTAAAAGGGGATATATAATGTAAGGAATCCTCCGAAAAAGGAGGAAGGGGGATTGAAAGTAGAAAAGACGGTAGCAACCTGTATCATCTTGGTAACCATTGTAACCAAGCACTGAGGAAATAATAAGAACAAATAGCTCCTTGGACCAGTGTCCAGGACAGATTTTCACACTCCAAGCCCATTTTTTCATTACTTAGTAGGCTCATAACCATGTTTATTCGTTGCTATCCTCACTGAGGCCTAGTTCTTAAACCTATTCTCTACAAATTTATTGTATTGGGCTAGTTGGGCCTGAGTCCGCTTTTCCAATAGTAGAAATGCTCAGACCCAGTCCCTACAGTTGGGTTTAGAGATCTAGGGTTTGTAAAGTTTCAATGTCCAATTATATCCCTTGTAAGTTTTTGTAATTACTCACTTTTCTTTTTAAATTTAAAATATATGTTGGATATAAAAGGTATTTGACAAATCTAAAATAAAATGACTATTTATTTGTTATACGAGTTAAATAGTTTTAACATTTGGGAATGGAAAGATGCATTGATAATTATGAATTAAGTTATTAAATTAAAATTAAAAAAGTGGGGGATGAGTTTGGTACTAGCTGGGTTTTTAAGCCAAGTGGATTATGGGAGGACACGTGGGGAATTTGACCAGTTCAGGATTTTCACTGAAAGTGATTAGGCCTTGTAGTTTTTTCTTACTTTGCTTTAAAAAGTAGTATGTGTGGTCTTTCTAGTGAGTAGTGAATGAATGGATTCATATCCCGTGCAATACCTAAGGTATTGCACGGGGTGCAATAGTTCTAATCTCAGCCTTTGATTTAATCCAATTACATTGTACACGTCTCAAATGGGTCAATCCAAATAGTTTGGGTCTTTTAAAAGCAAAAATGGAATTTGAAGGAGAATAAATGCCCCTTGTGCAATGCTGCAGAAGAAAGCTATATTCATTTATTTACCAAGTGCTTCATTGCAAGGCCAATATAATTTGCATGACAACGGATCATATGTATTGATGAGATGGGAATCCAAAACAATATTGACCTGATTAAATTTGCAATATGGCCACTTGTTTATGAGGTAGGGTTGAACATAATAATAATTTTATGAAACAAAACTTCATAGACACTTTAGTTTGGGTGGTTATACTCATGTCGGACACAGTCATTTGACACTTCGGCACACATGGATCTAATGAAAATGCCTAAAAAATATAAAACCTGGTGTAGTAGCCTTGATTGATGACTATTTCATACTGGATCTGTAGTTTCAATTCAAGTGTTTACTGAAAATTTTAAAATTCTCAACAATCTTTGTATTGGATTTTTTGCATAACTTGCTAATTGTATAGTCACCCTATTTCCAACCTTAGACACCACAATAAACACACAACTGTGATTAAGTTGCAGATGTTGCATAAGAACAATTAGAGAGCACACAAGGTTATACATCTTCGGTTTTATAGTATATATTGATGATGCACAGAAAATCAGTAGGTTGAATGCTCCGGGCTTCAATGGACTTGAGATTGCTTGGAAGGCCTGAAAAGAAAGAAGCACAAGATCAAAGGTGATCAGGGTGAACTGGCCAAGAACCCTCTGATGCTTAAGTTAGTTTTCTCTCTTGAACTCAGGAATTCTAACTTTGTAAGTGGTGAAAAACTTACTTTGATTTCATATGGCTGAGTCCTTTTATAGTGAGCTTTGGAGTGGTTACTTGTTTAGTAACTTCCTCAACGTGGATGGAAGTTAGAAGGTTCAGACTTAACTTCAACAATTGCCATCAGAAGTTAAGAACTTAGTGGAAAGTTAGAGCGATGAATAAGAATTTTGCTCCTACTTCAGAATAGTAGAATGTGGTCCAAATCATAAGCTTTTGGATATAGTTATACTCTGAAAATTTCTAAGTGTTTGGCGGTCGTCTAGGTGACTCCATGCTGGACGACCTTCTTGCACTTGGATGACCTTTCTGGTCTTGGACGACACTATGGACGAATTGGAGATAGTCTAATTTTTGGTTCACCATCGATCATATATAAATAATAAAAATATAAACATCAAGAAAATGACCTCAACTATGTTATTTTATAGGGAGGTATGCCCCTGAATGTGATGGAAGCTACCAAGGGAGATACGCAGGAAGTTAATTGGTATATTCAAATATTTGTGGAAGAAACCAAGATAATTCCAGCTGATTTTTTTTGTGAACAAGAGTAATAATTGTGGTTGGGCTAATTTCATGGGATGCTTTTTTTTTTTTTTTTTTTTTTTTTTGGTTTTTGATTTTAGATCTAAATTTTTTAATAACATTAAAAAAAATTACTATTGTGATGAGCGGTTATTAGTAAGTAAAAAAGTGACCTCAGTGATAAGCCCGAATGTAAAATTATGGTCAGATGTGATATTGGTAGTACTTACTATGACGATTGAACTGTCAATTGTAAGGAAAAAAATAGGGTACCACTGAATGTGACAAAAGTGCGGTCAAAAGTAATGTTGGTACTACTTAATATAATAATGGAATGGTCAAATTTGAGAATAAAAAAATAGGGTACCACTGAATGTGACAAAAATAGAGTCATATGTGATGTTAGAATTGTACAATGTGAGGATAAAACCGTCAAATGTGAGAAAAAAAAGTAAGGGAACCACCAAATGTGAGAAAAGAACTGTCACATGTGATGTTGAAATTGCACAATGTGAGGATGAAACCGTCAAATGTGAGAAAAAAAGTAAGGAAACCACCAAATGTGAGAAAAGAACTGTCACATGTAATATTGGAACTACACAATGTGAGGATAGAACCGGCAAATGTGAGAAAAAAGTAAGGGAACCACCAAATGTGAGAAAAAAAACTGTCACATGTGACAAAAATAGAACAGATGCGATGTTAATACTACTTAATATAACAATGGAACCATCAAATTTAAGAAAAAAAATAAAGGAACCACTATATATGACAAAAGAACTGTCAAATGTGATATTGGAACTACATAATGTGATAATGGAACTGTCAAATGTGAGAAAAGAACTGTCAAATGTGATGTTGGAACTACACAATGTAAAAATGGAACCATCAAATGTGAGAAAAAAAAAAAAAAAGGGAACTACCAAATGTGACAAAAGAACTGACACATGTGATGTTGGAACTGCACAATATGAGGATGAAACCGTCAAATGTGAGAAAAAAAGTAAGGGAACCACCAAATGTGAGGAAAGAACTGTCACATGTGATATTGGAACTGCACAATGTGAGGATGAAACCGTCAAGTGTGAGAAAAAAGTAAGAGAACCACCCAATGTGACAAAAGAACTGTCATATGTGATGTTGGAACCGCACAATGTGAGGATGGAATCGTCAAATGTGAGAAAAAAAGTAAGAGAACCACCAAATGTGAGAAAAAAACTGTCACATGTGATGTTGGAACTGCACAATGTGAGGATGGAACCGTCAAATGTGAGAAAAAAAGTAAGGGAACCACCAAATGTGAGAAAAGAACTGTCACATGTGATGTTAGAACTGCACAATGTGAGGATGGAACCTTCAAGTGTGAGAAAAAAGTAAGGGAACCACCTAATGTGACAAAAGAACTATTATATGTGATGTTAGAATCGCACAATGTGAGGATGGAACCGCACAATGTGAGAAAAAAAAGTAAGGGAACCACCAAATGTGAAAAAAAAAATGTCACATGTGATGTTGGAACTGCACAATGTGAGGATGGAACGGTCAAATGTGAGAAAAAAGTAAGGGAACCACCAAATGTGAGAAAAGAACTATCACATGTGATGTTGAAACTGCACAATGTGAAGATGAAACCGTCAAATGTGAGAAAAAAGTAACCTGGTGTAGCAGGTTACCTACTAGTGTGTACGTCAGAAAATAATGGAAGCGTCAATTGACTAGAAGTTTGTGTATGCTTTTCCTAGTAGTTTATCAAAAATCCCTAAGAGAAAACGTCAGAAAATAATGGATATACGTCAATTCACTAGAGTTTGTCTAAAATAATGGATACGTCAATCGTGTAGGTGAACATTTTCCTAGTAGTTTGTCAAAAATGATTGAAAGCAACCTCAATTGTGTAAGTAAGCCATTTGCAAATGATACAAATTTATGGGAATATAAGTAGAACTCACTTTTTAAAATCAGTTTATGAAAGAAGGATTGCAACATCAAGTGCACAGAGCATTATATATTTAGCACTGTTAGAAGTATATAGTTAAATGATTAAATTTTTCATATTTTAATAGTTTAACATTTTGGGAGAATCGGTAATTTAAGACAAAGTAATATTTGAGGAAGGATAATCACATCAATCCTACTTTGTGCGTAAACTTGGCACATTTGAGGCACAAAGTTTAACGATGGCCAGAACCCAAAAGAATAAAAAACTACTAATTCGTATATAACCATCGAACTCATTGGATAAGAACTGTTGAATTAATATTTGTTATATCCCTTTTATTGATAATAGAAGAATTCGAAAGAATTAAGGGGGTGTTTGAAATTGGTAGGGGTATTTAAACAACAGTTTTTATTGTTTAAACAACACAACACGTATTTCCACAATACTTTTTCACCCACACGTATTTTCAAAAAACTTAAACAACGTTACTAGAACAACATTACCAAACATGCCCTAAGTTTGTTTTATTAGTACGTATAGAACCATCCAGCAACTAGAATTAATAATGCTTGTTTCTAGTGTCAACTGCGAAGCCAAACTTTTCTATATTTAAGGGAAAAACAAAACTACTAAGCCAAACTGAAAAGGTAGTTATAAACACATTAACTCTCATTCATCCCTTATCAATATGGCTCAGGTGATTGTGGTAAAAGTAAAACCATGTACATATCACTTGATAGATCCATTAATCTTTAATGGAAAATATTAAGAAAAATATATGATTTGTTATCAATTTAGAATCAAACGAGTTAATTTTTCAATTCAAAAGTGCAAGTATCAAATTGACACTGTCAAACTATAAGGTTGATATTTGACATCGTACGAAATAAATTGATTTTTATTTCATATATTTTTTCGTTGTAAAAATGTTACTTATTAGAGTTATTTTATGGCCACAATAAAATGTCACAATATTTTTATGATAGTTAAGGTGTTAGTCCATCATACATCAAAATAAAATAAAATATTATACTAAGATCCACCACAGCTTTTTTCTCAAAAAAAAAAAAAAAATCCACCACAACTAAAAATAAAAGTATTGTGAAAATATTTGTGTCCCTAAGCTTTCTCTACTTAATTATCATGCCTTTATGCAATTCAATTAAATTTTAAAAAAATACAAAAAAAGAAAAACAGAAAAACGGTTGAAAAGCCCATTTGGAGATTGTAGGACCAAGGAGGGAAAATCAAAAGCCATTGACAAGCCCAACACTAATGAGCAAGGTTTGGTTTGACGGAAATTAATATTCGAAAAATATTTTCTCCATTTACGAATGTTTGGGGTGATGAAAATTAAATATTGGTTAACCAAAAATTGTTTTCCACTTATCCGTAAAATAAAGACACTATTGATGAAAATTGGTTTACACTTACATTTTTTGTAAACCATTTTCCACATCACCCAAAACTTATTAACAGAACCTCTACCTCCACCCCTCATTGTCTGCCACCCAATCACCACCCCCCACTAAACTATTTTCCACTACCCACACTATAGTTGAAAAGTATTTTCCATTGAACCAAACACGCTGTAAAGACAATACAACCTTCTTCGCACATGAGGACTTGTTCAAAAGAATATAAAAAAATTTGGTATGAAGCCCAATGCACAATATTTTAAAGCTCCTAAATAATATTTTGGCTAAAATGCAAAATCCTTCTTCTAAGTTTTAACATAATTCATTTCAGTTCTATAACTTTGCTTTCGTTCACTTCACACATCTAAGTTTCAAGTTTATTCAATCAATGACTCTCTTACTCTCAGTCAATTTATGTTAAATTTTTTTAAAAAAGAATTGGAAAATATTTTTCAATCATTGTTTGACTTTTTTAAATTAAAAAAAAAAAATTGAAGAAAAAAAGTAAAAATTTAGACAATTAACCTCAACATTAACAAAAAGTTGATGAAAGTAGCTTTATTGAATAAATTTGAAAAAAAAAAAATTTTGTGAGAAACAAACACACACACAAGGGAGAGGGAAGAGAGTTCTAACACAAAGACACACCATAACTCCACTAAAAAGCCATGGTAAATAGAATAAATTTAAAATTTAGATGACTGAAATGAACTAAAGCAAAGTCAGAATCAGAAAAAAGAAAAAAAAAATTGCATTTTAGCTTAATATTTTGGAGGAAAAAGGTAAGCAAAGCTCCCAAATAATAAGAGCCCGTTTGGTCATCCATTTTAAACACTAGTGTTCAATGTTTAAACACTGAACACTAGTGTCCAAAAAAAAAAAAAAAAACGCGTTTGGTCATCCATTTGTGTTCAGGGTTGTTTGGAAAACATTATTCAAAAACCCATTTTCAAAATGATGGTTTTGAAATCACCTCCGGCCTGTTTTAAAACAACAAACACTAGTGTTCAATGGCAATTGGGTAATTATTTTGAACACTGTATGGGCCCACCTGGTCAGACATCTCTGTGTATTGTCTCCTCTCTCCCTCTTCACGCCGAATCCATTTGCACCTACCAAGATCTCATCTCACCCACACAGTCAGAGCTTAACCCAGCACCATTAATCTCACCCCTCTCGCTACTCAACACAACTTTTGGAATCTGTGAGTGAAGAAGGAACAGTTCAGTCTCTAAACCAAAACCCATTGTGATGTAGGACACAATTTACTATTTAATTATTGTAATTTATTATTTTTGGTATTTTTATGTAAAAAAACGTTATTTTAGGTTTAGGTGATTTATTTCCTTGTTTTTAGGTGCATTTAATGCTTTTTAGGTCAAATTTGATTCCTGTTATGGCTAGGTATCAATTAGGAGTTATTTTAGATTATATTTTCTTGTCTGTCAAGTTTTAAGGAGCCCTTAAATAGGCCCCTAAGTCTGTAAACGTTTTTCATAGAATATTATCAATAAACACAGATGTTTTGTCAAATTTTCTTCTGGTGGATTCCAGTTTTATTCTCCTTGTGGATTCAAGGAAACCCCTCATGGATTCGAGATTTACTACCAGGAACTAATAGTTTAATTTATGTTCCATCAAGAGAGCATCGTGTGTGCTTTCTTTAGGCTTCCATGACATCAGTTGATATCAGAGCCTTGACTTACCCTAGTCTGATTGCTAACCGGCGAGACGGTAACCACCACCACAACAACGACGAATAACTTAGCGAGTATTACGTGACGTACAACAAGCACTCACAAATATCTATGCTAGGATGGCGCCGTTGAAGAATGGAAACAATAGGGATGACTGCAGCGAAGACATAACTCACGGGCAACCTATTGGTAAGCAAATTTCATATAGACCTTATAAGAGAATTGCAAGTTTTAATGGTTATTTTTTAAAAGAAGATTTTCTTGATTGGTTACTTGATCCGGAGGATTTATTTGACTATGAGAATATTTGTTATGAGAGAAAAGTTGGACTTGCTTTGTATAAACTTAGTAAGTATGCCTTATGTTGGTGGGAACGAGTACAATTTGATAGAATCCAACAAGGTAAAGACAAAATTCGATCATGGCCAAGGATGAAATATATGCTTGCTATCAAATTTTATCCTTTGGATTGTGAAGAAATCCTATCGTATACAATACAAGATTATTATTGGCCAAGAAGTTCATACTTGAATTATTTTGAAGAGCCAAATATTCCACTGTTAAAGGAAGAATTACATGTTAAAGAAAATATCGTTCTTGAAGAATATGGAGAAGTCAAAGAAGAGAATATAGAGATTTCAGAGGAAATTAATGAAGGCCTTGTTATAGAAGAAGAAGTTGAAATCAAGATTGTGGAGGAGATTAATGAAGACCCCATTATAGAGAAAGATCTTGAGGTTGAGATAGTAGAGACCATTAAAGAAGAAATTATAGAGGAAGTTGTCAACGATCTCGATGAAATCAAGTTAGATGATTGCAACATTCAAACTCCTATTATTTTATTAGACGACAACGAAACAAAGTTTATTGATTTTATTGGGGTGGAAAGATTTGATTTGATCATTGACTCTTATTTGGTGAATATTGTCAATTACATGAAGATCAAGGGAGAAGAAGTTCAAGTTTGGCAAGAAGACAAAGAAGATGAAGTATTCAAAGTATTTGTTCTCTTGGCATGGGAGATTTTAGATTTCAAAGATGAACTCGAGGACGAGTTTGTTTCAAGTGAAGGGGTCTGATGTAGGACACAATTTACTATTAAATTATTGTAATTTATTATTTTTGGTATTTTTATGTAAAAAAAAAAACGTTATTTTAGGTTTAGGTGATTTATTTCCTTGTTTTTAGGTGCATTTAATGTTTTTTAGGTCAAATTTGATTCATGTTATGGTTAGGTATCAATTAGGAGTTATTTTAGATTATATTTTCTTGTCTGTCAAGTTTTAAGGAGCCCTTAAATAGGCCCCTAAGTCTGTAAACGTTTTTCATAGTTTATTATCAATAAAAATTCAGACTTGTGTCTATTGTGTTCTCTGGTGGATTCAAGGAACCCCTCGTGGATTCGAGGTTTACTACCTAGGAACTAACAGTTTAGTTTCTGTCCATCAAAGAGAGTATCGTGTGTGTTTCTCTTCAGGCAACATCACATTGCCAAGCAAGGTGAAAGTGAGATTCAAACCTGGATCTTGGAGTGATGGGTCGACGACGACAAAAGCTCGATTTGTTGCTTGGTCTTGGAGTGCTGAAGGTGGAGAGGAGATCCAAGGAACGTGAAGCCCAGCTGTGGATCAAGGGGCTGCGTCAATGGAGATGAGAAGCGTGGGTTTCGTTTTTTGCTCTCAGAGAAGAGAAGGGAAAAAGAAGGAACAAACACAGAGGAGCAATGGGAATATAAGATGTATTCTCTCTCCTGAATTAAAAAATTGATATTTCGTACAGGTGTCAGCTTTTTTTAAAATCAAACACACACATATCAAACACATTTTTATGTTTTTTGAACACTGAAGCATGTTATTTAAACCATGATACCAAACACATTTTTTTGTTTTATAAACACTAAAAACACGTTTTTCAACAACACTTTTTAAACCACAGTTTTCACATCATTTTAAACAACAATTTTTGAACTCCATGACCAAACGGGCTCTAAATTGCAAAATTTTGTGCATTTTTTCTTCATAACATATGCCTCCCTTGTTCTTGGACTGTCATAGCTTTCGAAGGACTTTTCATAGCATTTCAATCCTGACGATTTATCGGGTTTCTTGAGCACTTCAATAGAACTAGGTACCATTCCCACTATCTCTCTTCACCAACTTCATTTTTGCCATTTCCATTTTCAACTCTAGATGACCAGCCATCAATGATTCACATCAAGAACAAAATAAATCCCAAGGAACGTTTTGTTCTTGACCAGCTTTCTCACCTTTTGCCAACCCCTCGTAGCTCTTCAGCACCAAACCTATTTAGATATTTTGAAAATCCCATCAAACAAGTAGCTAAATTTAGAGCAGTTGATGGGTTTTTATTGCCTAAAGAGAAATTACAAGGGTTTTTCCTTCAAAAACTGAAGGGTAAAACTGCAATCGAGCAAGCTTCAACGAATGTTGGTGTTGAATTGAGTCTTGATGTTGTTGCCGATGTAGTGAACAAAGGGAATTTAGGTGGTGAAGCAATGGTCATGTTTTTCAATTGGGCGATTAAGAACTCGACGATAACTAAGGACATTAATAGTTACAGTGTGATTACTAAAGCATTAGGAAGAAGAGAATTCTTTAAGTTTGTGATGGAAATATTGCATGACATCAGGACAGAAGGCGTGAGCCTTGATTTAGAGACTCTTTCAATTGTATTGGACAGTTTTGTTAGGGCTCATCAAGTGTCGAAGGCAATACAAATGTTTGGAAATGTAGAAGAGTTTGGGATGAAATGTGATATAGAGTGTTTGAATGTGCTTTTACAATGTATGTGTCAGCGTTCCCATGTCAGTGTTGCAAATTCCTTTTTGAATTCAGTTAAAGGGAAGATACCATTTGATGTTATGACACTAGACTTTAGCTTCAACTTTTAGGTTTTAGGTTTTAGTTTTTATGTACAGTTTTTTGAAACCACACTTTTTCCCCTTTTTTTCACTTTTTCAAAATTTTCAAGGTATAAGTATACTTTAGCACACTTTCAACAAAATGCTAAAGAAGCTGTTCCCAAATGAACATATAATATTGTTATTGGTGGGTGGTCAAAATTAGGTAGGGTTAGTGAAGTTGAGAGTGTTTTGAAAAGCAATGTTGGTGGATGGGTTTAGTCTTGATTGCTTGACTTTCAATTACCTTATCAAGGGTTTAGGGACGGCTGGTCGAATTGATGATGCCATTGAGATTTTTGAGCATACAAAGGAAAGATTGTGTGCTAGATATTGGAACTTAGAATGCAATGATATTTAACTCTATATCCGTTGGAGAAAGGTTGAGGTTGTACACCGTTGAAGGGTTGTCTATGTGTGGGTAAGATTAATAGGGTCTCCATCTCCTCCTTTTTCAAAAGGGCACTCACAAGCTCGAGAGGCCCATTATGTCATCTTACTATGGACATAATGGATCCATAGCATTTGTTAGGGCAATTCTATTAATTTGTTTAAAGCCCATCATAGGTAAATACCAGATGTTGTAGATTCATAATGCCAAACTAAGGACTCAAAGTCCGAGTGGAGTTTAAGCCCCTATAGGTAACACTGCCAGGGGTTTTATTAAGTAAAGTCTATCCATTTGTGCAACTTGTGGGCCTAATTTAAAGGAGGCCTCATTGATTTATGGACTTGCTAATAGCTTTTTCAATAAACAAAGTTGGATTAAATCAAAGGCTGAGATTAGAACTATTGCACCCCGTGCAATGCCCTAGGTATTGCACGGGATATGAATCCATTCATTCACTACTCACTAGAAGGACCACACATACTACTTTTTAAAGCAAAGTAAGCAAAAACTACAAGGCTCAATCACTTTCAGTCAAAATCCTAAACTGGTCAAATTCCCCACGTGTCTTCCCATAATCCACTTGGCTTAAAAACCCAGCTGGAACCAAACTCGTCCCCCACTTTTTTAATTTTAATTTAATAAGTTAATTCATAATTATCAATGTATCTTTCCATTCCCAAATGTTAAAACCGTTTAACTCGTATAACAAATAAATATTCATTTTATTTTAGATTTGTCAAATACCTTTTATATCCAACATATATTTTAAATTAAAAAAGAAAAATGAGTAATTACAAAAACTTACAAGGGATATAATTGAAAATTGAAACTTTACAAACCCTAGATCTCTAAACCCTACAAACCCTAAATCTCTAAACCTTCTTATAAATATCTAATTTTATTTTTTATTTCAGCCGTACTACTCGCTTTACTATCTTATAGTCTCACGCCCAATTCTCAAACTCAAAGTCTCAAACCGGTTATTGCTCTCTCTCTAATGTGTTTAGTGAGTTTTAGAATTAAAGAAAACCGTTTTCTTTGGTGTTTCAAAATTTTGCAGTAATTTTTTCTGCATAATTTTTTTGTTCTATATACTTTGAACCCATGTGATGTTATTAATATATGAGATATTTTAATTGTTGATTAATGCCACGGGTGTAGTTTTTGTCTTATGCCGTGTGTTTTTTTTTTTTTGGTGTTTGTATTAGTGTTGGACACTGTCTGCATATCTTGCAAGTGAGTTTATTAAGATAGTTTATAAACTAGAATCTATGGATGATAATCGTAGTCATAGTCGGGATTAGCCTACTGTTTGCTCCAATTCTTTCAATATTGATACTTAGCATTTGGTAAGTTCCAATGATATTATATTTTTGTTGAACTATATTATTTTATTTTTGTTAAACTATGCTATTTTGAATTTGGGTTGAAGTGTATGCACTTATTTTGGAGTGTAAAGAACTTATTTCAAGATGAATGTTATATTTTTGTTGAACCATATTATTTTGAATGTGGGTTGAAGACTTGAAGTGTATGCACTGCTTTTGGGATGTAAAAAAAATTATTTCTAGATGGATGTTATATTTAATATTATACAGGTTGAAATGGGTTGTATTACATTCGTGTCAACTCAACACGACTCGTTTATTAAGCAGGTCAAATGGGTTGGGTCAGGTTAACCCACCTTATTAACAGGTCGGGTTAGGGTTGAAGGATCATGGCACGATTATTAAATGAGTCAGGTTAGGGTTGAGCCATTTAATCGAATACCCCTACCTCGACACGACACGAACCTGACACGCTATCCCGAATTAACACTCCTAGCTTTTGGAGACTTAAACTTAATAATGCATTTGATTTGGTGTTACTGCGTTAGTGGGTATGTGCACATTTTTCAACATAAAACATGGCCCAAAAAAAATATACAAGTTGGATTAAAATTTTGGGCTAATATGTTGGTTGACCCATTAAAAGTAGATGTCTTCAACCCTCAATCTCTAATGTCTCATCCAACATTGATGTTAATTTTTTGGGCTACTTTTCTGCATGTATTTGGGTCAAATAAATGGTTTGGACTGAAAGTTTATATTATAGGTTTTACTTGTACCACATAAGACAAAGGAAAAATAGCTTAAATGGACAAGACAAACTTATCCCAAAAAGACAATTCCTATTATTTGGTGTGTCAAGGAAAACAAAAATGGAAACAGATCATACAAAAGAGCAATTATATCTGCATCAATCAATCTAAATATTTATATAAATATATATATCATAATCTCTGAGAATCATTTCCCAATAAATAGATGAAAAAAGTGACCTATCCATGTTGATTTGGGGCATCTACAAAAATCCATCCCAATTCACATCTTTTTGTGAGCCCAAAACCAAAGATCTGGTTTTGGTGGCCCAAATCAATTTCCTCTGCTACAACTTCCCAAACGGCCCAGCGGAAAGAAAAAAAGGCCCAGATCCACACGATTATTCATAAACCTTGGCATGTTTTGGAGGAATAATAAAAACAGAGCACGTACTAAACAATCATAAAAAAATAAAAATAAAAGTTTCAAACTTTCATAATCCTTCAACAAGTACTGTATCGGACTAAAACATGATAATTCACTGTAGACTTAAAAAGCACAACAGAATGACAGATCCACACTGACAAAATCGCACAACATATATATAGCAAACTTCATGACACAGACTATTTATACCACTTAATTCAAACAAAGCATTGCACACTCTGTTTCAGCTCTCTATGTATACTGGAAGCTCCGAATGATGTGAAACCTGCATAGCATGTAACAGTATATTGGAGGCTCAAACAGGGACAGGGTTGACGTTCACAGCTATCATTTGCATATTGTCAGCATGGTAGCCTCCAGGAAGCAGTTGGTTAGCACCACCATTGTTATTAGCTATAATCTACAGTAGTGCAAGAACGAGTGTGATGATTAGGATCACCAGGCTGAGTATCTGAGCTGCAAGCTTTAACGTCTAAAAGAAACGACATTTGTTAATGAAAGAATATGTAGCTATTGTGACAGAGAGGATGATAGGAGGGAGGGAAGGAAGCAGAGCTAAGAATATAGAAAGAGCTTGGTTTTGCTAAGCTTATAACTCCTGTCAGGCCTGTGGTGGGTTTTATAATTATTGTTGAAATGTTCATGAGTCCGTTGAACTGCTATAATTAGGATCCGTTTGGATACAACTTATTTTACTGAACTGAAAATTAAAAACTGAAAATACTATAACAAAATAATTTTTAAATATATAAATAGTACCGTGAAACTTATTTTTAATAAAAAAATAAATTTTTATGAGTCCATAAATAATGCACGAATATGCTGTATACAGTTAAAAAGTCAACAAAACCGGCTTTAAAAAAAAAAAAAAACGGCTGAACGTAAAAAGCAAAAGCTGAATCCAAACCCAGCCTTAGTTTTTTGCTCCTCAAAGCATCTGACTGCGCGTCTTTTCACCGGATATAACAAGTTATTGGCTCCTTACGCACGTCATATAACCGGATATTACCAATAACGAGTCATAGTATCACCTGCTATAACTGGTTATGTCGGAGTTGAAAGTGAAAGTATCACCTGCTATAACCAGTCATGTCGGCCTGCTAACGTCATATAACCGGATATAGCCGTATCACCTGCTAACGTCATAGTATCACCTGCTATAACCTTTTATTTTTTGGTTAAAAGGCATTCACGTTCAAACAAGCAAAAGGAGGGTTACACAGTTACAGCTGCCATACTGGTAGCAGCTAGTCTAGCATAATACAAACCATTATTATCCTTAGCAACTAAAGTCTCAAGTTCAGCGAATCAGCAGTAAAAGGAGATTCAAAAACAGTAAAGTCTTCCTCCATTGCACTGCCCCATTTTGCCAGCCAATCCACCTGCTATAACCAGTTATGGGCTCTGTATTCGTGTGAGTTTAATCAGATATAGGTGGGGTTTGGATACACGTTTGGCATCTGGCATTTTGAATTTTGCATTTGACTCTTCTTCTTTTTTTTTGGCACGCGTTTCAAGAGATAGTGTGGCTACTGTTTATGAACAGTAGCCGCGCTATTTGACTTTTCAACCATTTTCAGCACATTAGTGGGTCTTGAGAACAGTGTACAGGACCCACAAATTTCACTTTTCAGTAACTTTTTCATTAAAAATGGGTCACACAGTACTGTTCACACATTTAAAAATGATTTTTTTACAGTATTTTCAGTTTTCAGTTTCAGTCATAGTGTCACCTACTATAACCAGTTTTGGGCTCTTTCAGCCAAAAAACCAATTTTGGGCTCTGTATTCACGTGTATTTGACCGGGTATAACCGTTTTGCATTGGCATAAAAAGTTAATTTTTTTACTATTTAGCTTATTTTTGTTATTATTCATGGTTTCATTGCACTTTTTGTACTATTTATGTGTCTAACTATACTATTTCAGCTACATTTTAGCTTTATCTATAATACTTTTAGCAAAAAATTTTCAATTTCAGTTAAATAAGTTGTTCCCGAACGAACCCATAGTATCATCTACTATATAACCAATTTTGGGCTCCTTATTCACCAGATATAATCAGTCATATAGTATCAACTATAACCAATTTTGGCCTCCTTAAGGCTTAAGCACCTGACTTTTATCAGATATAACTGAGAAATTATTAGGTCCACCAAGAGAACTATTGAAGTGATCCTCCCCACCAGTAAAATAATGTTACTATGTAAATGTGTGAGTCAAATTCCCAATCAGCACAAGAATTTTTTTTTTAAAAATCACTAAATAATGTCATATTTGCATAAATAATAGCGTTTTATTTGTTAGAACGATTAAGAAAACCACTTTAGCAATACTCCTGATGAACCTAATAATTTCTCGATATAACCAGACATGAGTAGCAAATGACTGGTTATAACTAGTGATAGTCTTCATAAGGATATATTTCACTATAGGATTGGGAGTAAATTAAATAAATATAGCCAATTAATATGTAACACTTTTTTGGATTTGAAAATTAAAAACTTTTATCTAGAGCATAAAGTACTCAATAGACCACCCGTATCTTTAGAAAAAAGCCAAACAGCAAGAATGCTTCCCCTGTAAAAGCTAATAGTATCTTACAATGAATTTATCAATACACTAGACTAACAGTTTTATTTAACTACACTAAACAGTTGGTTAGTTCAAAATCCATTTTGCGTGTATTGATTAAAAAATAAAAAAGATATCAAGGGTAAGTGTAGAATTGTATTTAAATTTGGTTTTGCGAAAAATGGTGAGGAAAAAACAGAAGAAGGAAAAGAAGGAAAAGAATAGGTTTAATACAAGCATTTTTTTTAATATGATATCTTTTGGTTTATCAGAAAAATTAATTTTGATTGGTTGGTAGTAAATAATAGGAAAAATAAATGAGAACTTATAGTAGGATTTTTGAGAGTTTATCTCGGTACAAGTAGATCGTGTTTTTTGCTTTCTTTGACTCTCTGTTTGGTTTAGAAAATTTTAGTAGAAAAGACAGAAGAAAAAGAATAGCTTTATATTGGAGTTAGTTGGATTGGAATGTGTAATGTAAAAAATACACAATCTTCTTATATATGATTTCTTTTGATTTTATCATTTTTAAAAAAGTTATTAGATAGAGTTAGTAGGGAAAAGGAAATAAGAACTTGATTTTTTTTTTTTATGAAAAAAATAAGAACTTAATTGAATCTTATGTATTTGTAGGGTTGAGATGGACGTGTTAGGATTATTCATAGCCTCTTATCTTTTCCTTGACTTGATTAGTCAAGATAAGGTATATGGATGAATGATAATTGGGTGTATATCATGTTTGGGTTCACATGGCTATTGTGAAAATTTCAAATCTCATTTCCTTTTTTTTTTTCTATATTTTCTCAGTAGCTAGCCAAACTAAGTTTTTTTTTTTTTTTTTTTTTTTTTAATTTATCATTTATTTATTTTATTTCAAATCAAGAATGGCTTTGTTCATATGGGGTTTTGGCTTGTGTGCAGCGGGGACACCAGGCTTGGATTTCAGGAAAAATACGAAGAAAAAATCGTCAGCTAAGAAATTACACCGAACTGACTCAAGCCCGACCGCTTATGATTGGTTCTCTATTCTCTCTCTCTTATATATATATGCACTTGACTCTCTAGCATAGTTCCTACTGGACTAGAAATTGTTCAGATTTTCAATCCAAGATTGAGGTTCAGAGATCCAGTGAATTTGGAATCTTAGCTTTATTTGTCCTTTTAGGCAAACAATTCCTTCAAGTTGGGGAAGAGCCAATAATTAAAGATGTTTGTTGAATTTAGAGCGGCATTAGCTTTTCCTTTCATGTGGACCCAATAATGTTTGGGATTTAAAAATTAATTTTTTTAAATGCATATTAGTAGTTCATTGTTGGTTTTTCAATCAAACCTGCTAATTTATTGGTTTGGAATCATTAGTTTCATGACAAATCAATGCCTTATTTCCTAAAACAATGACCAAGTCAAAAAAGAAAAAGTTACATGCTATATTTTAAGATTTGTACATTGCATACAGTATTAGTTGGAGAAGCAAATTGGGAAAATGTAAATGCTATAAAATCTTATCTTCTTAATCTTCCTGATGTTTTTCCTCCATGTGTTGCAGGATCGTGATTAGTGCTTTGGATCGTTGAGAGAAGAAGTGACAATTTTGCTTCAAGTATCAGCAGCAACGCACTTTGTACATAAAGATCCTTTAAAGAAAGTTTTATTGTTATATATATCTGAAGCATAATAAAAATAAAGTGGTTCACATGAAGAATGGTCTCACAAGGACCCAATTCTTTTTGGAGTTTCATAGGGAGGAAAAGTCTTATTTTTTTCTGGTTACCTTTAGGGAGTTTGGAGTGTTATTCTGTAATTATTTTCCTTTGCTTTTGTATATATAGTGTCTACCCTAGATTTTTGGAATTAAGGTGTGGTTGTTGTGATTGTTTTTGTACATATGATCAATCCTGGAGTTGTATTTTGATTGTCTTTGTAAATATGGATTATGTATTCTGAATCCTCTTTCAATGAAATTCAAATGGAACCTGAAAAGTGTATTATATATATGTAAGCAGTCCCTGATGTGTTCTACATATGTTTGTTTTGCATTTGCTTCTCAATTTTGTTTTGATATTGCCAAAATAGCTTCTAAAACTGATTTACACCCCAATTAGCTTGGAGGATGTATATGACATATTTGAGCCAAGTAGCCAACAATAAAAGTGTATGTGTTTATGCATGTGGCCATCAATTATGTACAGGTTTAAATAAAAGTGTATCATTAATCACCATTTTTATAAATAAAAGAGTTTCTCTCATTTTCAATATGAGATTAAATATTTGACTGACTCCTTATTTTCCATATTAAATCCTACATTTTTATATTTAAGTAGCTAATCTTTTTCTTCTAAAAAAAACCAATTTTATTTATTTTAATTATTTAATATTTTCTATCTTCACAGTAAAAAAAAAAAAAAAAAATTAATATTAAAATGCAACAATATGTATCTCCTATAATCCTTTGCCCAACTTCTTTGTCTTAACAAGAGTCATAATATTAGAATGTGATAGTAAGAATTGTTGGAGAAAAATAAATATTTATATATTATATATATATATATCTTAATTTTGTCTTCCCATGTTCATGTTTTAACCAAAGTTCATTTTTTGAAGCACTCTTAGAAATGTCACTTGCATCATATCTGGTTCAATCTAAGGGTCCATTTGGATACCGCTTATTTTACTGAAAACTAAAAATTGAAAACTGAAAACACTGTAACAAAATAATTTTTAAATGTGTGAATAATGTCATGGGACCCATTTTTAATGTTTTTTTTTTTTTTTTTCTGAATAAAGTACATGTATGTCCCGTGAACAGTGCACGGAACCTATTGAACAATGCATATTGTCTCTTGAAAGCTGAAACACATGCATCAAAAAAAAAAAAAAAAAAAAGAGAAAACGCAAACGCAATTGGTGAAACGCCAATCCAAATGCATACTAAGAGAAAACAAAAGAAGGAAACTTTTTTAAAATTCCCTTCTTTTCACTTTTCAGGTGCTTGGTTTGTCAAGGACGTTGAGAGAGAGAGAGAGAAGAAATAAAAAGTTTAAGGAAAATACTAAAATATATTTTACTCTTTTTTTAATAGGTAAATAATAGAGATGAGGAGCATGTAAGGTTTAAACTACAAATATGAGACACTATAAAGTATGCATCATTACCATAAGCTCTCACTTGAACTTGAGATTTTACTCTATCTTTTTCTTGGAAAATAAAGATAATTTTATTGAGGCAAAATAGAAGAGGGACCGAGAGGAATCTGCTCATAAGCATCATTAGCATTAGCATCAGGAAATGCCACTCTATTTTATTTTACCATCCCAAAAAGCTACTTTATCAATTATACCATCCCATTTTACAATACTTCCAGCATCCCAAACTTTTATTTTCCTATTCTACTCATTAAAATAATATATCTACACAATAAAATAATATTTCTCTCAATCACCATCATTTATTCTTTCTTTCTCCCAATCACCATCACAATAAAATATTAGTTTTTTTTTTTTAGAATTGTGCTACAGTGCAATTCTAAAGATAGAATTGCACTATAGAACTATTGCAAAAAAATTTGCAATACCTAGCAATAGCATTTCCTGATGCAATACATTTTGGGGCTTGAAATGCCAAATATCCCTTACATTTGGCATTAGCATTCCCCAATGCTAATGCTCTTAGGGCCCAAAGAGGGATAGAGTTTATGGGATTGGGTTGCCAAGCCATACAAAGTGAGGCTCAGAAGGCCAAGTTGTGAACCAGTTTATTTTGGGATTTGGGACAAAAAGAAAATAAAACTACAATGAAATTAAAAAGTCGGCGTGGATGTCATGGATTGTGGATTGATAGTTCTATCCGCTTACTTTCTATTTATAACTAAGCAATGAAAAATACTATAATCTTCTTCTCTTTTCTTTTCTAAAATGGGTATTAGTGGCATTGTCTAATCACCACATATGCTATACCAAGGAATTTCCTTGAAAATATTGATTGTAACTTCACATAGGCAGACCCAAATTTAGTACTCATCTCTTGCTTCAGTACAGCTTATGGATCGGTGCCCAGCAACTTAGCAGTCAGTTAAAGGGTGCAACACTTGAGAATTGCAATTGCCTTGTTCATGAAAGGTTAGACTAAAAGGAAATGAATTGAGATAACACTTTGTTTATTTTGATGGAAAACTTTGTTTAAAGATAGATTTTCGTGTTTTCTAATGTTTAGTAGCATTAGAAAAAATAAGTCAAAGGAAATCTATCTTTAATTAACATAAAAAGTATAACTTATTTTTAGAGATTGTTTTCCAATAATTGTTTTTGAAAAATAACTCTATCTCATAGTAAGCTAAATAAGAGAAGTTATGAGATTGTTTTTCAACTCATTTAAAGTTGCTACCAAACATAGGAAAATTATATAATTTTATAGAAAATATTTTTTGAAAAATGACTCATTTTCTAAAAAACATCATTGCTAAAACAAACAAAAAGATAGTATCACTCAAGCAAGGCTAGGCTATCACAGTAGATAAGGCATCTATACAAACCTTCATAGTAAACTTTAGTATTCACACACCTAAATATGGATCCATGTACTGGTATATCCAAGAATCAAGTAATCAAACCCGTCCTTGAACTAGAATGCATGTCATATATTGAGGAATTAGTGTGCCTGTACTTACTCCTCACCTAGAAAGCATGAGTTTATATCAAAACACAATCTACATGGTTATGAATTTGAATATGCCTGTTAGAGATATATATTAGACATATTAGCCCAATGTAATAGGCCCAAGCCCAGTCCTGCTTGTACTAATAGTCTAGGGTTTAGTCGCCTATATATACTCATGTTATAGCTCATTGTAACACAGGTTATTGTACTACACTCTTATACAATAAAGATGTAGTCCTTAAGGGATTCCTCCGTGGATGTAGGCTGTCAAGGCTGAACCACGTAATCCTCGTGTTCTCAGTGTTCCTATTCTATACTTCCACTTCCGCATCCACTCTAGTATATACGATATGGTATAACACATCACATTGCTAATAATTATATTTAACATGGTATCAGAGCCAAACTTCGTTCTTGGCATCAAGCAAAACATCTCTAGCAAGCAAAGAAGAACATCACGTGCACACCACCATCAGAAGTCACACATGTTTGTCGGTTGGATCTAGACTCCACGGCATCTCGCAGCCACCATGGCTCTGTGCTGTGTCCAAGATCCACAAACAACCAAGCAATCTGTGCCTCTCCCTATCGGATCTGTGCACATCAAGCCTTCGCCTGATGAAACCAACAAGACAGATGTGCTCCACGGCATATCGCGACCAAAACCCAGGAACCCGACCTCCAACGGACGCCGCACGCGCCACCACGCGCGAACAACGGCTACAGGAACTCTCACACGCGCCGTCGAAGATTCTCGACTCCCAGCTCGGATCTCAGCCACACGCGCCGCCAAGACGGCCTTGTCGTCCCCCGATCCACTTGGCCTGAGAATCTGGTAATCATACGAGGTTACACGCGCCTACACGCGCCGCCTGGGTATCTGTCACTACACCACGCGCCGGTACACGCCGTCACGTGCCTTCCACGCGCCGAAGAACTCATGCTGATGACGTCAGGTGACGTCATTAATCCATGTCAGCAGCCACGCAAGCATGTCCACGTCAGCCCTAGTCCACGTCATCTCCACGTCAGCAGGATGAGTCAGCGGTCCTGCAGCCCGATCCGTGATCCGACCCGGAAAACCCGGAACCGACCCGGACCATGTAGCCGTTGACTTTGACCCTGGATCTGTTGACTTTGACTATTGTTGACTTTGACTTTTGCGTTGACCTTTGACCAAAAGTCAAAATTTCTGAAAGGGCCTATCTTGCTCAGTTTTTCGCGTAGATTCCAATTTTGGACTCCGTTTCCTCATTTGAAACTCCGTAATTTGTCAATTGGCATATTCTTCATTGTGGTTTCTTCAAAGACATTCTTCACGGCATCTCCAAGTGATCTTTTTATGCTTATCCAACCTCAAGACTTCATCGAGCTTCTGCCTTGAGTTTGAGGGAGGGTGTTAGAGATATATATTATACATATTAGCCCAATGTAATAGGCCCAAGCCCAGTCCTGCTTGTACTGATAGTCTAGGCTTTAGTCGCCTATATATACTCATGTTATAGCTCATTGTAACACAGGTTATTGTACTACACTCTTATACAATAAAGATGTAGCCCTTAAGGGATTCCTCCGTGGATGTAGGCTGTCAAGGCTGAACCACGTAATCCTCGTGTTCTCAGTGTTCCTATTCTATACTTCCACTTCCGCATCCACTCTAGTATATACGATATGGTATAACACATCACATTGCTAATAATTATATTTAACAATGCCTACCAATTGTTTGAGTAATAAATTAGTATAAAGTCTATATTTTATTCCTTTGGTTTCATTTTAATTTTGGTCAAGATAACATTGTAATTTTGTGATCAGTTTTTATTATTATTATTATCTCCTTATTTGTTAAGAGTTGAAAATTTTGAATAATAAAGTTTAGTTTTATATTAGGCAAATATAACACACTACAACAAGTTAGAAGAATATGGTGACCTTAAAAAAAAATATTAATTAAACATGCAAAAAATAATAGTATGATATATTTGTAGAGATAAAAAAAATAAAAAATACTGTGAAATCTTTAAAAAAAAACTTGAAGTTATTGTACTTTATATATATAAATATATATATATATATATAAAACACCTCATTACTTATATATTCTCACGCATCACGTGGACCTGCGACTAGTTGTGATAAAAACTATCTTAAATCTATTTGCAACACCATATTGGTCTTTCAATGCAATTCTAGAAGAGACTGGTGCTATTTTCAATTCTTTTGTAGACTGGAATGCCTGTTTTGTTTTTAGAAACTCTAACTTTGTAGCTCATCCTTTAACCAGTGGGTATAGCTCATTCCCCTCTATAGTTTCTGGGTTTGTGGAAGGAAAAGTTGGCTAAATCCCATCCCTTCTTTTTTTTGTTTTGTTTTCAGTTGTTCTTCTTTTTTTGGTAATAATATTTCTTATTCAGCAAAAAATAAAAATAAAAAATAAAAAATGATTGGAATGGCGTCTGGATTACCTCTAGGGGAAAAGAAACTATTCTTACTATAAATTGTCGGTTTTTGGAGACTTAAAAAGTTAAACTATTTTGAGGAGACTTAAACAGTTAAACTTAATAGTGCATTTGAATTGGTGTTACTGTGTTTGTGGGTATGCGCACATTTTTCAACATAAAACATGGCCCAAAACAGATATACAAGTTGGTTTAAAATTTTGGGCTAATACGTTGGTTGACCCATTAAAACTAGACGTCTTCAACCCTCAGCCCTATTTGGTACATATGTTTGAATACATGTTTTCAGTTTTTAAACAACATTACACATAGGAGTGTTCACCAAACCGTATAAACCGCACAAACCGCAAAAACCACACCAAAACCGCCCGCAAAATGGCATAACCGCACCGCACTGCAAGTAATAGTGCACCGCACTGCAAGTAATAGTGCACCGCACCGCACCGCAAGTAATAGTGTATCGTACCGTAAGTAATAGTGCACCGCACCATACCGCATGGTGCAGTGCGGTTTGCGGTTTTATAATAAGAAAACCGCACAAACCACACCACACCGCACCCTCTCTATATATTAATATATTTATTTATTTTTAATATTAAATATATTATTAATAGTTTAATAACCCTAGTTTTCAAAAAAAAAAAAAAAAAAAAATTAATAACGCTAGCAAGTGTTGACTAGAAAAGCCAACCCAAAATAAAGAAAAATTAGCTTAATAATTTAAAACTTGGCAAAAAAAGAAGGAAAAATTAGTTTTGGGCTGAGTAGGAAAAGCCCAAAATTTGAAAAAAATACCGACTTTAAACCGCATCTTATACATAGTATCGCACATGTGACCGCAAAAATGAGGTGCGGTGCGGTTATAGTTTTGGCTAAACTCTAAATCGCACCACATTGCACCGCACTGCACATGTGACCACAAAAACAAGGTGCGATGCAGTTATGGTTTTAGCTAAACCACACCGCAAAATGCGGTGCTAAAAATGGCCCAAAACCGCACCGCACCGCATTGCGAACACCCCTAATTACACGTATTTCTACACACTTTTTCACCGATACGTATTTCCAAAAAAACTAAAAACTGTTGTTTAAACACATGTACCAAACGAACCCCTAATGTCTTATCCAACATTGATGTTAATTTTTTGGGCTAATTTTCTGCATGTATTTGGGTCAAATAAATGGTTTGGACTGGAAGTTTATATTATATTATAGGTTTTACTTGCTTCTCACTTCAAAATTTTATGAACCACTAACCCAAATCTCGCATTTGTAAAGTACTTTGCAGTTTTACTTGTATCAAAAATATGTTAAATGGAAAGGGCAAACTTATTCCAAAAAGACAACTCCTATTATTTGGTTTGTTAGAGAAAACAAAAATGGAAACCCAATTCAAGACCATACAAAAGAGCAATTAGATCTACATCAATCATAATATCTGAGAACCATTTCCCAAAAAAGATGATGAAAAAGTGATCTATCCATTTTGATTTGGGGCATCTACAAAAATCCATCCCAATCCACATCTTTTTGTGAGCCCAAAACCGAAGATCTGGTTTTAATGGCCCAAATCAATTTCCCCTGTTACAACTTCCCAAACGGCCCAGTTGAAAGAAAAAAAAGGCTCAGATCCACACGATTATTCATAAACTTTGGCATGTTTTGGAGGAATAATAAAAATAGAGCATGTACTAAACAATCATAATAAATAAATAATAAAAAAAGTTTCAAACTTTCATAATCCTTATTATTATTATTATTATTTTTTATAACACACAAACATACAACAACACGCCAACTTGACAACTTTCATAATCCTTCAACAAGTACTGTATCGGACTAAAACATGATAATTCACTGTAGACTTAAAAAGCACAACAGAATGACAGATCCACACTGACAAAATCACACAACATATATATAGCAAACTTCATGACACAGACTATTTATACCACGTAATTCAAACAAACCAACATAAACAAAGCATTACATTTACACACTCTGTCTCAGCCCTATGGATACTGGAAGCTCCAAATGATGTGAAATCTGCATGGCAGATAATATATTGGAGGCTCAAACAGGGTTGACGTTCACAGCTATCATTTGGATATTGTCAGCATGGTAGCCTCCAGGAAGCGGTTGGTTAGTACCACCAGTGTTCTTAGTAATAATCTTCAGTAGTGCAAGAACGAGTGTGATGATTAGGATCACCAGGCTGAGTATCTGAGCTGCAATCTTAACGTCTGAAAGCAACGACATTTGTTCCTGCAGTGACCAAGAGGAGATTAATTCAATGAAATATTGTTAATAAAAGAATATGTAGCTATTGTCATACGTTATCCGGAAAAGACTGAGACAAAGGATGATTGGGGGAAGGAAGCGGAGCTAAGAACATAGAAAGGACTTGGTTTTGCAAAGCTTATAACTCCTGTGTTAGACTTAGGCCAGGCCTATGGTGGCTGGGGGGTTTTATAATTATTATTTGAAATGTTTATGCGTCCGTATGACCTGCTATTACCAGTTATGGCTCTATGTTAGTGCGAATTTACTGGATATAACCAGTCATTACCACGCATACCTGCTATAACCGCATCACCTGTTTGGCTCGTTAACGCGTGCATATAACCGGATATTACCAGTCATAGTATCACCTGCTATAACCAGTTATGGCTTTATGTTAGTGCGAATTTACTGGATAAAACCAGTCATAGTATCACCTTCTATAACCAGTTATGGCTCTAAGTTAGTGCGAATTACTGGATATAACCAGTCATTGTAGCACCTGCTATGACCAGTTATGGGCTCTGTATTCGTGTGAATTTAACCGGATATAAACGGTTGTAGTGTGCGTTTGGTATTGGCTTAAAAAGCCAATTTTTTTTTACTATTTAGCTTATTTTTGCTACTATTTATAGGTCTCATTACACTTTTTGGTATTATTTATGAGTCTAAACTATACTGTTTCAATTACCTTCTAACTTTATCCACAGTACTTTTATAAAAAAGTTTTCAGTTTCAACTAAATAAATTGTTCTCAAACGGGCCCCAACTTTCATCAAATATACGAAGAAATTATTAGGTCCACCAGAAGAACTATTGAAGTGATTCTCCTAACCAGTGAAATAATATTGCTGTGTAAATGTGTGAGTCAAATTCTTAATCAGTACAAGAATTAAAATAAAAAAAATAACTAAATAATGTCATATTTGCATAAATAACAGCATTTTATTGATTAGAAAGATTAAAAAGATCATTTCAGCAATCCTCTTTGTGAACCTAATAATTTCTTGATATAACTAGACATGAGTAGCAAATGACTGGTTATAAAAGGTGATAGTCTTCATAAGGATATATATATATATATATATATATATATTTATATATATATATATTTTTTTTTTGGTAAACATGGAATATATTAAAAGCTAAACAACAGCCACAGGGGCTGTATAGTTACAAACCCGGTTACAAAATAGACCAGAGAGGTCTTGCATCAACAGTTGGGACATCTCCACAAGCGAAGTGTCTAATATACAAAAATCATGTTGACTAAAGACTGCCTTCTTGGCCAAAGTGTCGGCGCAGGCATTAGATTCCCTGTAACAGTGCTGGATCTTCCACAATGGGTGCCGGTGCAATAGGTTCCTGCAGTCATCAATAAGAGGAGCATATTGAGCAAAGGACTCTGTATTGCAAGTTAAAAGGCTAATAACAGCTTTAGCATCAAGTTCTATAAGTAACTCCTGGATTAGTAGCTGGTTGCAGAGAATAAGACCATCCCGGATGGCCCACAGCTCGGCTTCAAGGCTACTGACCTTACCAATTTTTCTGAGAAAACCGTTTACCCATCTGCCATGATCATCACGAATGAGACCACCCCCACCCGCCGGACCTGGGCAGCCCAAAGCCAAACCATCCGTATTTAATTTAAACCATCCTAGGCTCAGGAGGTTCCATCTAACCTGAATTAAATGTTTCTCCAGGACAGGCATTTGGGGAATGACAAGACAAGAGAACTCAGATGCAAGTATTTCAACATCACTCATCAGAGAAGGTTTGAGATTAGAATGTTGAAAGCTGCATCTATTTCTTTGTAACCAAAGATTCCAAATACCAAAAAGGAAAAAGGTGGCCCAGGTAAAGGATTTATTAGGAATGGTGCTATTGTTGAGGGCATTAGATTTAAGCCATCTATTACAGGGAGAAGAGAAAAAATCAGGGTCATTAGCAGGAATCCCTGCCTCAATCCAGAAACTTTTGGCCACGTGACAATCCCTGAGGACATGAGAAATGTCTTCCACCCAAGAGCAGTGAATGCATGAGGGGTTTTCAATGAGCCCTCTGTGATGAAGTGTATTTTTAACTGGGAGACTATTGTGAATACATTTCCAAAGGAATAAGTGCATCTTTGGGTAACATTTGAGTTTCCAAATCTATCTGCCATTAAAGGAGAAAGACCTACCTCTCCAAAAGCCAGATTATAGGCATGTTTATAATCAAAAAGGCCTTTGGCTTTCCCATCCCAGCAGAGGATGTCCTTGCCAACTGAGGCTTTTCTAAGGGGAATGGCTTTCAATGTCAACAACCAACTATCAGGAATTACAAAGGAGATTTGGGAGCAGTCCCATTGACCATCAACCATGGTGTTCTTTACCAAAAGATTTTCCTCAGCAAGGGTAAGGGGACCCTGTATCAACTGCCTGAGAGGACCAAAGGTGTTCCATTTATCATACCAAAAGGACAAGTTGCTATTGTTACCAATAATCCAGTGAGATCGTGCATAATTCCTCGCTTTTGGTGATGGCCGACCAAGTTCTAGAGAACCCATGCTTGCGAGGGTGATTTCTATTCAAGTATTTCCTTTTGAGAGTTTCAGCCCACAGCTCCCCTTTACAATTTTTGAATCTCCAACATAGCTTGGTTGTAAGTGACAAATTTTTCTGTTTTGCGGCTTTAATTCCCAAGCCTCCCTCATCTTTATGGCTAGTCACCTTATCCCAACCAACAAGGTGAATTTTCCTTTTAACCTCAGTAGATCCCCAAATAAAGTTCTTGTTAATTTTATCAAGAGCATTGTGAATTCTGGCAGGAAGGATTGTGCCTTGCATAATATAGGCAGGGATGGCTGAGGTAACAGAGTTAGTGAGGACACATCTCCCAGCCATTGAAAGCAGGTTGGACTTCCATCCAGCCAACTTACTTTTCACCCTATCAATGATGAAATCAAAGTCATGCCCCGTGGAACTTGGCTGTTTTAGGGGAAACTCCAAATACTTCCCTAAGTTTGAGGTAGCTTCAAAACTAATAGTTTCACAAATAGAATCACGGGAAAGCTGGGAAACATTGGGAGAGAAGAATATTTTGGATTTTAACAAGTTAACTTTAAGACCAGATAGCTCACAGAACGACTCTAACACTTCTTTGATGCTTTGGCTATTTTTGAGGTCAGCTTTGGCAAAAAGAACTAAATCATCAGCATAACACAGATGAGAGAAGGTAGGTCCACCACAAGCTACCTTTAAAGGGTCCCACAGATTGTTAGAACATTTGTCATGAATGAAGAAGCTTAGCATTTCCATACAAAGGATGAAAATATATGGGGAAAGAGGGTCCCCTTGTCTAATACCCCTCGAAGGCAGAAACGAATCCAACTTACCTCCATTGAATAGTATGAAGATGGATGTTGTCGAAACACAACTTAAGATAAGCTTTATCAAGCGGGGGGGAAATTTATACAGGTTGAGCATATCTCTTATAAAGTTCCAATCTAGCCTATCGTAGGCTTTTTCTAAGTCAATCTTAATTGCCATGAAACTAGATTTTCCTTTCTTTAAGCTGAGGGTGTGGATTAGCTCTTGAACAATGATCATGTTGTCCATACCCCGTCTCCCAGGAACGAAGGCAGATTGGAGGGGAGAGATAATTTGATCCAGAAAGGGTCTAAGTCTTTGGACAATAAGTTTGGAAATAATTTTGTAGGAGGTGTTGCAAAGACTTATTGGACGGAAATGATTGATGGATTTAGGACCCTGGCATTTAGGTATCAGGACCAGAAGGGTTTGGTTAAGATAATTAGGGATGGAGCTAGTCTGTAAAGCCTCAAACACCACATTTTCAACAGACTCACGAACAATGGACCAGGAGTTTTGATAAAAGCCTGCGTGGAGACCATCAGGTCCAGGGGATTTGAAAGGCTTAATGGACCATAGGGCATCCCTAATTTCCTCAAGAGAGATGGGGTGGTTGAGGGAGTCCAAGGCTTCCTTAGACAAGACATTGGACCAGTTGGGTATCTCCCAAAAGTTTCTGTGAGCGGTACTTTTCTCAGTACAGAACAGCTTCAGAAAACCTTTTCTAACAACATCTACAACCTCATTCGCCTCATGCACCCAGTTACCCGAGCTATCTATGATTTTGTCAATCCTATTTCTTTTCCTTCTAACAATGGTAGAGGTATGAAAAAAGGAAGTATTTCTATCACCAAGAATAGCCCAATTGTATCTCGATTTAATGTCCCAAAGATCATGTTCTTGTTGAAGGATAAGGTTGTATTCCTTTAACAAAGTCCTTTCCAAATTTATAAGGAATTGGTTGGGGTTGCTAGCAAGAGCATGCTGAGTGCCTTTGATTCGAGCTTCCAGTTTGCTCTTTTTATGAAAAACATTGCCAAAGACTTCTTTGTTCCACACCCTGGCTGCATTAGTGAAGGCTAAGTTATTGGCATGTAGAGACAGGGAATCATTCCAATTATCCTGGACAAGTTTTTTGAAGAGGGGTAAGATAGCCACATTGGTTGGAATCTAAAAGGTCTATTAGTATGGTTTCCATTGCTTGGGTTGAGGCTAAGAAGTACAGGGCAGTGGTCAGAGTGCAGCTTGGTAAGATGATAAACAGAGGCCTCAGGGAACATAGTTCTCCAACTAGAGTTAGCAAAACAGCGATCTATTCGTTCTTGAATGAAGGCAAGGAAGTCTCTCTTATTAACCCAGGTGAACCTAGGTCCCTGGAATCCCAAGTCCAGAAGATTACAGGAATTTAGGCATTGTTGAAACACCATAGCTCTGTACATATTAATAGGTCTCCCCCCAAGCTTATCCTCGCTCAAGAGGATTTCATTAAAATCTCCTAACATTAGCCAAGGCAGATTGTGAAAGGTAGCAACTTGGTTTAGGTTATCCTACAAGATACGTCTTTCCCTATATATAGGGCTTGCATAAATAGCAGTAATGAGCCAAGACAGGTTTGAAGAATGTACCTTAATAACTGCATGTATCTCCTGTTCGGTAGATGCAAGAATGGTGACATCCATGATTTCAGTGTACCAAAGTACCCAAATACCTCCAGCATAACCCATAGTATCAGCATGGGCCGCTCCATTGAAAGAAAGCCTGTCAGTAATCTCTTTCGCCCTATTTCCACCAACTCGAGTTTTAGTGATGATCATCATTGAGGGTGAGTGGCAACTAATGATATTATCCACCGACTGATGGAAGTTGGGGTTTAACGCACCCCTACAATTCCATAATATAATATTCATGGATAAATGGAAATTCGGGTCGGGGCACTCATCAATTGGAGGAAGAATCCTCATTTGGTCCATCATGGTCCATCCCATTTCCTTCAGAAGAGACTTCGTGAACTCCTCTCCCTAATTGAGCACCAAAACGTGTTCCATCACTCCCATCCTACATTCCCGTTGGCTGACTACCAAACTGAAAGTTTGGATTGGGGCAAAGACTTGAATAATCTTCCTTCCTTCCATGTCGCCCATTATGTTGACTGTTATGGGTCTGTCCACAAACATTCTCCTCTCCAATAGAGTGTCTGGTTGGCTTAAGTCTCCCAAGATTAGCTCCCTTGATCTTGATGGAAGCCCTCTCCAACCCAGGATCTGACTCTCCTTTCTTGACGGCCTGTCTGTTAGGAAGTTCCACCAAGGGTTGTGCTAGTTGAACCAGGCTGGGTCCGAAAGAGGGAGATAGTCGTTCCTCTGGCTCTCCGGCATGAGCGGAAATATGTGACTCCAAGCCTTCATCAATTCTTCCTTGAACCAGCCCATGATGTGAGTTAGGGTTGCTTTGATCTCGGCGATCATGATGCTTGAGATGACTATGATCTTCCCTTTGTAAAAGATTCCCCATTCCTGTGTTTCTGGGCTCTCCATTGGCTTTTCCTTTCCCTTTGAGCTGGTTGCTTTGGCCATGTTTGTTCTGGTTAGGTTTAGGGTTGGGCGCGTGTTTAGGGGAAGGAGAAATACTGGGGTTCGGTGAGTTTTTAGGGGAGTGGGGTTCACTAAATGAGAGAGCAATGGGTGGTAGGGGTTGTTCAAGGGATGTGTGACCTGACACAGCAGAGTCATGTCCCATCTCACAGGAAGGATGTGAAGGCCTGGGTTGGGGAGTAGTGTCACAATGCACAACCAGGTTCTTTCTTTTGGCATTCCTGGGCCCACGTGATGATGACCGAGGTGAGGGAAAGGATTTCGAATCACCATTTCGCGGGCTAGGGGGCTGGGCTTTGGGCTCGGGGTGGGCATGAGATTTAGGATACTTGTCCTTTCTTCTAGAAACCAGGGTCCAAAGACCATAGGCCTCTGATGTAGCATCGCGAGTGGGGGAAGGTGGGGATGGTGTAGAGGTGTCCATTTCTAGTGAGTCCACATGCACCCCCTCATGCACCAAAAAAGGGCAGGCTTCCCTTTTGTGACCAACTCTGCC
Organism: Notholithocarpus densiflorus; assembly: GCA_030021035.2. Lineage (NCBI taxonomy): Eukaryota > Viridiplantae > Streptophyta > Magnoliopsida > Fagales > Fagaceae > Notholithocarpus > Notholithocarpus densiflorus. Next base: position 79,833 of record JARYZH020000273.1, on the reverse strand, counting down.
ACAGGCAAAGCAGAGAGTGTTTAACCCTTCATAGATGACTGGTTGGGCAAACTTACCAATCATGATGGTTCTGATCAGAGGTTTATCGAGATTAACCTGGACACAGATGCGAGCAAAGCGGCCTCGTGACTCAGAAGCAATATGTGTGTCTATCCTAAGCACAGGGCCAATGGCTTGTCCAATTTCCTTGAGAGCCATCTGTTCGAAAAATTCAATCGGTAATTCCGGGAATCTCACCTAAACTGCAATAGACGAGCATTTAGCAGTGGATGGTTTAAAGTAAGGTTCCCAAGCTCTGATAGACAAGAACTGGTCACCAATAAACCAAGGTCCCTCCCTTAGGACTTTGTCAAAGTCCTCAGCTAAGCCAAACCTTACCAGGTAGAAACCAAATTCAAGGTCAATGCATTCCATACGGCCCGCTGGTTTCCATAAAGCTAGTATCTTATTTTGCAGGAAATGAAAACCCACATTCCTACCAAAGGGTTTGATGATAAGAGCGAAAGCCCATCTACCTCTAAGACTGGCTTTATCGACGCCTGAGAAGCGCACAGCAACAACACCCTCAGTTAGATCATCCAATTCGTCATCAGAAAAGGTCTCATCCTCCTCAAGAGGGTTGAAACGAAAAGCCTGTGCGTACGCACCAGGCAAGTCCCCGAGGAGCTTATCTTTGAAGGATCCATCACCGAAGGAGGGGTGTGAATCTTTAACTTTTTTTGTACTGTGCTTCAACTCCGCCTCTTCTTCTCTAGAGCGTACTTGAGTTTCTCTCTCCATTTTTAGGTCTAGCTTCAAAAGGATATATTTCACTATAGGATTGGGAGTAAATTAAATAAATATAGCCCCTGCATATAACTCAATTAATATGTAACACTTTTTTGGATTTGAAAAAATAAAAACTTTTTATCTAGAGCATAAAGTACTTCCTATGCTCATTAGACCCGCCCGTATCTTCGAAAAAAAGCCAAACAGCAAGAATGTTCCCCTATAAAAGCTAATAGTATCTTACTACGAATTTATCAATATACTAGACTAATAGTTTTATTTTATTGAGAAAGACTAATAGTTTTATTTAACTACACTAAAATAGTAGTTTTAGTTAATTTGGAAGATTCTTTTAAATTGTGACTTTCCATAGAGACACGTTATATTCAATTCTAAGAGTATCGTGTATAATAGAAAAAAACACCAATTTTACACATTTTACCTCAAAAATACTTCATATCAGTGCTTCTAAAAATGTGTAAAGATGTGTATATTTATACACTTGCTACAGTAACCGTGTATATTTACACTGTTACTGTAGCTCGTCCATATATTATTTTATTAATTTCACGTTCACACTTTTTTTTTTCTCTCTTCTCCGTGCACAACGAACTCAGTAACTTCTCCTCTCCTCATCTTCTTTTTCCTCACATGCTCACAAACACAAACACAAACACACCCACACACAAACACACCCACACACAAACACATCCACACAGACAAATCAACACAAAGATACACAAACACACCCATACACAAGCAAACCCACACGGACAAACCAACAAAGAGACAGATCAGTGCTTGATCGGAACAATCGGTGCTTGTGGAACGATCGGTGCTTGACTAGAACGATCGGAGCTCGTGGGTCTTGCCTAATCGAAGCTAGGGAGATCTGACCGAGATGGGTCTTGCTTGATCGGAGCTAGGGAGATCTGAACGAGCTTGATCGGTGCTTGATCGAGTTTGATCAAAGAGTTGATCTATGTTCGAGAGTTTGATCGGTGCTTGACCAGTTTGATCTGTGTTCGAGAGTTTCGCTATGAATAAAGCATGGCTTGATCGGTGCTTGACCGAGTTTGATCGGTGCTTGACCAAACTAGGGAGAGTTGATCTGTGTTCAGAAATGGGTATAAAGATAGGTAGAGAGATGGGTATAGAGAGAGAGAGAGCAACAAATCAGAAAAATGGGTAGAGAGAAAGAGAGAGAGCGCGCATATGTAAAGGGGGTAGTTGAGAGAAATAAAAAAAAAAAATTGATTATTTAAATAAAAGATATGATAGAATAGATAAACTGATGTAAGTGTTTTGTAAAAATGGATGTGTAAAATAAAAAAAGTAGGTTTTTAGTGTAAAAATGGATGTGTAATGTAGGGTCACAATTTGAGGTCCAAGCCCAAAATGTATGGAGTCTTGGTCCAATGGGCCCAATACAATGAATTTGTAGAGAATAGGTTGAAGAACTAGGGCCTGATGAGTTGTACAACAGCAAGTGTTGAATTAAATGACAATCAAGCACAAATAGGAGATATTGATGTCAATGGACTTTCAGTCCGAGGAGGTCACAATTATATGTGTTGATCACAGTTGGATATTGAGACAATTTAGATTGCTACAGTGTTCTCTCTCTATTTTTTCGATCCCCACCTCATGGAGGGTCTCTCACATTATATAGCCCTTTTTGGGCCATCTTGATCCTACACTTGTTGATCATCTGAGTCCCTGCTTGAGTGCCCGTCCCATTAGACACCCCCCTTCAGCCTTCTGTGAGTTGTGGTAATCAAGGCAACACTGTTCAGAGGTCTTCTCCACATAAATGCGGCCAAGAAAGTAGCTGCAATGCATTTAATGCGGTGGTAATAGCTTTTCCTTAGATATTTTGTGTTTCCTTCTTCCTCGTATGTTTATGGGGCACATTCCTATCGCTAGAGTCTTTTGGAGGGGCCCTTTAATTGCTAGAGTACACATTTGAGTTACATTCATAGCATCCGAGGAGGTATTCCTCCTCGGATCATCTTCCATGTATCCCCTGCTTATGAGACTTTAACTGGGGATCCCTTAACAACCATTTGCCTCTCCTCGGATTTGTTAATTGTCTCGGGTGAAGCCCAAAGCTCAATACATGATCTTGGGCCTTTACCCCTACATATAAAATACACTAACTGATGTGGTTGCTCTAAGGGCCAATCAATGTTTTTATTTATTTTTACTCGAGTCATGGATCTTACAAGTTAATTAGCGTGATATTATTTCATATATTGTAACTTTATTCTTATCAAATATGTTAGAACTTATAATTTGGGAAGGAAGTTGAACCTAATAAATAAAATTTGATGAAAATAATAATAAATGAAGTCACCTCCTTCAACAGCAAACCAAAAAGATTCTCTTCGTTTGATTTTTATTTGTTTTAATTTTTAATAAAGGTAAACAGCTGCATGCAATACAACACACAGAATAAAAAATTACCCCACAAACGAACACCAATGTATTAGCAAATAACTCAATACAAATACCCCTAATGAAACGGCATCGTGTTTTGGTTTGGGCCTCTTGGCACTATCCAGGCCCAAACCAAAACATAGTCACAATAACTTCATTTTAGAGTAAGTCTGGTTCACCTTTTTTGTATTATGATTTTTTGAAAAAGTGGGAGTTTTAAAAAGTACGGAATGAAACTAGACTTTTTGTAAAAACTGAGTGTTTGGTAAAATCTGTTAAAAGTTTTTTTTGAAAAAGCCGAGTATTTGGTTAACACTTATAAAAGTGGCAACTTGAGAGATAAATTACCAAAAATGACAATGTATATATAAGAGAGTTTATTTCATACTTAAATCAACTAATTCATATACTCATTAAAAAAAACTAATTAATAATAATAAAATATATATTATTGGTATTATTTTAATAATGTTTGTGTATAGTTCTTTTTAGTGTCATAATTATTTGTTATTACCATTAATGACTTCTTATAAATATTAATTAAAGTTAAATAATTTTCATCATCACGAAGCACAAAATGAAAATGTAAAAAGATGATAAAATACATACCAATAATCCATATTTTAATTGTATTACATAAAAATGTAAAAAGATGATAAATACATACCAATAATCCAAATTTAAATTGTACTACATAAAAATGTAAAAAAGTGTACTACATAATATTATAAAAAATAAAAAATAAAGACAACTACAAATTATTATCTCCCCCAAATGGAATTAGCAATAGAATCACGAAAAACCACCATCTCAGGGTCTGTTAAAGATCTTGAGTTATGCTTCAATTGCTGCAACATTCCTATACATTCTATTAAGTTGTTGTAGATTCTGTCAACCTTTATGTCGAAATTTTGAAGCTTTGGATACTTCCTACAAAATGTAATTGTCATTTCACTCATATTACAATAATATACATAACTATCTCCAACTAACTACATATTAATAAAATACTCAACTCACCTTCAACTTCATGTCCCACCAATCATCACTAGCATCAATCGTTCCCTTCACTGCATCCCAATCTAAACTTGTGTCAAGACCCTTCAATTTTTCCCACACTCTCCAATCTATTTTAATACATCCCACCTACTTTTTAAAGGGTTCTTATCATAGTTTAGACTGATCTCATCACAGAATTTGATCACCAAATTGCTCCAACCTTTGGGACTTAAGGCAGCAAAGATTGTTCTATTCCCAGCTTCAATCTCTTCCACACAAAGGTTACAAAAAGTAGTTGTCCAACTTGGATTTCCCCATAATGCTCTTGCTTTTTTTGCTTCGGAGTTGGAAGTGGTGTTTTTACCCATCTATAGAGTTAAGCAACCATAAGAAATACAAAAAATAGAATTCATAATAATAAACTCTTCTGCCACAGAGGACAAGCATTTTACAAACCATGACAATGAATCAAACACTGAATAATTAACACAATTACTCCAGAAGCACCAACCCACCATAGCATGAGATTGATTCCAAAAATCAATAATAAAGAGTGGAAACATAAACCCGTACAAGAAACTTAATGAATAAATTAAGCTCCAAATAAAATCATTACTAATCAACAAGAAACTTAATGAAAACTTTGGAAAGTCTCAGGAAAGAAAGAATAATTGGAAATTGGCAAAAGATTAATGTGAAAAGAACTTAACAAATCCTTTTATAATCCAAAAGTTAAAATTGTCCTGAAAAGGCTTCCAACTTTTGATAGGCCTTATCATAACAAGAAATAGCAGATTCACAAATTTGATACACAAGACAAAAACACACCCCCAAAACATTCTCTTTTTATAGGAATTGAAATACTAATTACTTTTTCAACCTAGTTGAAAATTAAACAATTCAGACCTATAAAAATTAAAAAAACACATACAAGACAACAAAATTGCTTTAAAAAGTCAAGCTTGAAACAAAAACTAAAATACCCAATTCCAAAAAAGACCCAAATCATGCTCAAACTTAAAAAATCAGATCTCAATCCAAAGTGAAAAATGTAACTTAAACATGGAAATATATAGAGCATGTAAAGACAGAGCATTTACCCACAAAAGAAAAAAAAAAATACAAAGCATGTACTCACAAATTTTTTCAGTATCCAAAAGAGAACAAATAGATCATGTAAATAGCAAGAACAAATAAAACATGCACAGATCTGAAAATTTTTCAGCAAATATTACAGAATCTCTGGTGGTACCTGGTGGTTTTTGATAGCAGATTAGTGTTGCTTGGTGTTTGGTTGATCAAAAACTTTACCTTCAAAATGTTTTTCTCAGATCAGATATATAAGACATAATAAAATTTTAAAAAAAAAATTATAGAGAGGAGAAGAAGAAGAAATAAGAAGAAGAGGAAGAAGACTTTTACCTGCAGCAGCACGGAGAGGATTGCAACAGCACGGAGAGGATAGCTGTTCTGTAGCAGAGCAGAGATATGATATTTCTGGTGTAAGCTAGTGTTATTCTTTGATTTATCAAAGGGTAAAATTGGATTTTCAAAAAAATATGTGGGCAATTTGGTAATTGAACTACAGATCCAACGGTAATATTTATTAAAAGTGCTTTGGCTTTTACAAAAGCAGATGAGAGTTGTCCACACATAAAGTTCTCATCCTTCACATTTCAAAACGCAACTTTTTGGAGAAAGCAACTTTTAAAACCATTACCAAAAGCACATAAAAAAAGTTTGGTCTCAAAAAGCACGTTTCAGCTTCTAAAAGCTGAAATAAACGCACACTTAGTCACAACTATCACATCATGTTTAAACTTTATATATCTTGACTATCATCATATTGTCCAATGATAATTTTTCTTTATTTTAAATTTACTACATACGAAATTTAAGAAATTGAAACTAAGTTAAAGTAAAATACATTACCACTCTGATGCACTGCAATACGGAAAAATCTATAGCTCACAAATCAATAATGAAAACAAAATGAACAATAAAAATCCAAATATACACAATACATAATCAACACTCCCAATATCCAATAAAACCACATTATATCACCATGCAAGCCACCCGTTTGCACCAACTCAACAACCCATCATAAAGTAGAAATTCAACATCTCATTGTAGAGTTAAAAAAACTAGTTCGTTAAGTAAAAAGTACTTACTATGCCCAATGGATCACCCACCTCTTTACAAGAAATCCAAACTTACCACAAGCAAGAATGCTTCCCTGGTAAAAGCTAATATTATTTTACAATGAATGCATCAATACACTAGTCTAATAGTTGCAATAATAGTCGTAAAACAATGAAGTTATCAATACAAAAGCCTCTCAATACAAAAAATTAAATTAAATAGACATTCACTCTATTTTCTTCCAATCATTGGAACAAGGGCTACAAAAACACAAAACTTTAACCAAAATCAAAACTAAAAACATAAAAATAAACTCACTGTGAAACATATAGAAAGAGAGAGTTACCTAGAGTGTGGAGGAGATGACTATGGGTTTGAGATTTTGGAGGAGAGGGGGTGGGATTTTAGATTGGGCTTTGAATATAGAAAGAGTGAGAGAGGAAGAGACAGAGACAGCTCAGACAGAGATGGAGAGATAGAGGGAAGGGGAATTGGTATGGTGGTGGAAGGTGGTGTTGAAATAGGTATGGAGGAGATGTGGATGAAATGGGTACGGAGGAGATGTGGGTCATCGTGAGGAGGGGCAGCTGGCATTCTTCGCCATTGTCGGCTTTGGTAGGAGTGGCAGCATCAGCAGGAGTGGCACGGTTAGCGTTGGTGGTGTACAGGAGAAAGAGAGAGAGAGAGAGAGAGAGAAACATATCGGGAAAGTGAGAGAGAGAAAGTAATTTAGCTGAAATGTAAATTGGGTAGACCTATTGCAGCAATTTCAAGAGCTATTGTAGCAGTCTCAAACCGATGTAATATTTCTTTTTTCCAAATTATGTTTCAATCTTGGACCTATTGTGGCGCTTTCGAACCGCCATAACATGTTCTTATTTTGTGATTGCCTATTATGGGCGTTTAAAAGCGCCGTAATAGGTTTTTTTTTTAAATAAAAAAATTTCTGTTTTAATTTTGGACCTATTGCAGCGCTTTTGAACTGCCGTAATAGGTTTTTATTTTGTAATTATCTATTGCGGTGGTTTAAAGGTGCCGTAATAGGTCTTTCTTAAAAAAAAATCAGTTTTGACGTTGGGACCTATTATGGCACTTTTGAATCACTGTAATATGTTTTTATTTTGCAACTACCTATTGCAGTGGTTTAAATGCGCTGTAATAGGTCTTTGTTAAAAAAAAAAAAATCGATTTTGATGATTAGACCTATTGTGGCACTTAAGAATCATCATAATAGGTTTTTAACGGGAACTACCTATTGTGGAGGTTTAGAACCGCTGTAATAGGCCTTTTATAATAATAAACTAGAAGATATTATTATCTAGTTTCTAGATGGACCTATTTCTAGGGATAAATACAGCGTCCTTGCCAATAGATAAGGTTTGAGTGGAGCCCATTCCTGTCATTATTCTTGGATACCCGTCCGCTTACGGACTCACCTAAATTTATATCTAATTTACATACAATTTCACATTAGGTTTGAGTGTCAATTTATGATTAAATTTCAATTCTTATATACGAGGCCATCATACAAGTTATTGTGAATATAGGTGTTTTTTTAGCATTATTCTTTGACACAGCCGTGGAAATAGCCTCATCTTTTCATAATTTGTAGCAAACTCTATAATCTATAATTAAAAAAAAAGAAAAAGACATGGAAGGCAATGAATGGGCAGCTCAAAGCTCAAAGTCTTCCAAAGATAATTTTAAAGTCAACATAAAAAAAACTTGTTTTAAGTTCAAATGGGACCAGTTGTATTACTTTTTTTATAAATCGGCATGCTTGACCTTGACATCTCCAAGAATTCCAATATTCTAGCTATAGGTTATAGCACAACCAACATGAACTTCTCATGCTCCCTCTCTCTCCGTGTGTGAGAAATATTGGCACGTTATTGAGAGTGACGATTCCCATTTGATGTCTTTATGTGACTGCTTTCTCAACCTCTATTTCCTTGAACCTTCCTTCAAAATAAAGCGCATAGGCTTTTCTTCCTTCTCCTTTTTCTCTATACTAGTTTGGGCTGCATGTGCAAGGCATGTGCTAGCCAGTACATTGAATAGTGATATAAGATCATGTATAGAACCTACTCTAGCTTTCATCCATAATATAAATCCCACATCTACAATAAATTCCAATTGAAGAAGACATATATTATATGTCATGAAATAATGAAAAAATATTATTATATGTCATATAAATTGATCTTTCTCTTCACTCCTTATACTTCTAATTCTGTTTCTGGTCTACACTTCTTACTCTACCAAAGGTTTAGGCTCTCAAGTATCCGTTGTCTTAAGTCATAAAACCTTCATAAGTTGACATCGCCATATCACACAAGGTGACCACCTATTTAGGAATAAGAATAGGAATGAATGTTGTTTACTGCACTATACATACAATACAAATTAACACACAAAATTCTTTTATGTAACATAGGAAAGAACAAAATCAAGTAATCGGCTGTATCTACTATCTAGCAAGATAAACTACTAAAATAGAATCAGATCAATGTTAGTGTATAGCAAAAATTTTGAAAAGTAAAGTAATAACATCTATTCGCAAATTTTAAATAAAAGTCTAAAAAAATATGAAACTCTTGTTCAAGATACACGATGCTCACCATTAATCAAAATGAGGAAAATATAACATGTATAGTTGGACCAAATCCTTTTTATAAAGCACTGGAAAATAGAATCCCTTGGAGCAAGCTGCAAACAATGACCAAGAGATCATGAGGTTCCTAATTAGTAAGCACCCATCAAAATATATCCCAAGTATTCAAAGCGATTACAACAAACAACAACGTTTTCATGATTTTAGGATTCTTACTGTCACTATCCAGTTTACATTATGTACAATGAGGCTTTAGAGAATTTGATTGAACAATAAAAATCTGAACAAAATATTTATTTTTGAACAGTGAACTGAAACTCTTGGTAACGTTAGAGACAATCATTACAATGAAACTAAATTGTTGATAGTAAAAGTATATTTCTAAAGAACTTGCAATACTTTAGAAGGAAGTCTAAACCAATTCCCTATAATTTATACTAAAGAACTTGCAATACTTCAGAAGGAAGTCTAAACCAATTCCCTATTTTAAAAAAGCATAATTTTAAGGCTGTAGCGTTTTCAGTGTTGTTGAGCCTAAATTGAGAAAATGGCTTAAACATTTACTCTACAATAACATAATGGCTAGTCTATACATAAAAAGAGTCAATAGGTTCATGAACAGTAATTTTGGTTTAGTAAGTTGCCATTTCTTTTTTTTTTTCCCCTTCAAGTTCACCAACTTGGTTTGAGCTTCTTTTTTATTTTTTATTTTTTATTTTTTTATTTTTTTATTTTTAAAGGATTTTTATATGTTTACTTTCTACTTGTAATGTAAACTTACATTGTATACACACAAAAAGTGGCAAATATTATATACATTTGCAAAAAAAAAAAAAAAAAAAAAAGGTACAAATTTTGCAAATGTGTACAACATTTGCCAATTTTTATGTGTTTACAATATAAATTTACCCCAAACTTGTCAACATGTGCTAATAATAGCCTTTTAGACATTTGTGACACTTGATCTTGACCAAAATGTTTCCTCTTTCCTTTAGATCCAATTTTTCCACCATGTTCTATAATGAGTTACATACAATCATCGTAGAACTCCTAATCATAAATTGAGGCAAGTTTTCAAGAACTCCAATTATGGTTTTCTTCCACGCTATCTATGTGGGAGAGTGCAGCATCAAGTACACAATTCAATGTAAACATTCATTTCTAGTCTAGCAAAAAAAAAAGGTAAATAATCTTCAGTTGCATTATTTCCATTTAAAATAGAATTTGGATGCATGTTTGATTCAACAACTCAGGGAAAATAAAATTAATAGGAGTTTCTTTGAATATATTATGTTGACCCTATGACTATAAATAGAATCTATATAAGATTTCAAAGAAACTATTATGCATTTACAGCTTAATATAAAGGACAAACAAAAACCTTGAGATCGAAGACAGTAGCTCATTATCTTTGTCTAAGTCCACCACATCACCATTCTCATCCAGCAGTACGAACTACAAAATAGAAACGTAGAAAACTAATCAAATTTTCCCCACAAGTAAAACAGTAGTACAAATACAGCATCAGTTTGTCACTGAGTCCTTAAAATTGAACCGCTAAGCAACACAAATTAATAAATCAGAGAGAACTTTAAAAAAGAGCATCAAGAACTCTCATTTTCACCTTCATGTTTGTGTATTGAATTGATGTCAGTTGCATTGAAAACTATACATAAAATTAAACAGCAAATCAAACAGCAAAATTATATCAAGGGAAGGAAAAGAATTGAAACAAAAACATGCCAAGAGACTACCTAGATGTTCATGGCCTTTGTGTTGGACTTATGTTGTTCATGGCTTTTTAGACAGTAAAAGTTTCTAAAATTTTCACACTATTACATTCCCCAAAATTCACCAAATTTGGCACACTAATCTAACTACAAAATGCATGTTCTAAAACCCCTATAACTTGTTTAAAATTTAAAAAATTAACAAAATCAAAATTATTCACATTAAAAAAAACTTTTTGGGTAAACTCTATAAAAATAAGCAAATTTAAGAAAAATAGAGAGATCTATCATGCACAAAATCCCTAAGAAACTCATGCCCTCAGGAAGTTACAACTAAAAATTATAAAAATTAAGGCCCCAAAAAAGAAATCTCATTTAACCAAGCATAACATAATATTTAACTTATCCAACTAACATACTACATATATAGCAGTACATTGATTATCAAAAAAATATAGTAGTACATTCTTTTGGAGCTAAAAAACAACACAAGAAAGAACAAAAAAGAAAAAACACTTCAATGCAGTAATTATATTAAGCTTATTACAACCAAAAAAAAAAAAAAGGAAAAAATAAACAATAAACAAAGAATCATATGCAACCCCTGCTTAATCAAGTTTAGCTACAAATATGGGAAAAAAATTGCAAGCACCTGCAACGAATGAAGAAGTTATTAAGGTGTTCTTCTCATATGAATAAGAGAAATGATATGTCCACAACATTTTCACAACATTTTTACAACAAATCCTAAGTGGCAGGTTGTTACTAGTTGTTATTATTGGGGCAAAAAAGTAACTTAGTGTTAAGTCAAATTTGAACCAATAACAACTAATCACCTGTGTTTTGTTGTAAAAATATTGTGGGCGTAGTATCTCTCTATGAATAATGTTGTCAAGAGAGTTCCCAAATATGTTGGATTGAAATAACCAATGAAAATAAAATAGAATAGAATACCATAGAAACATCTTAGTAAAAATAACATAATTATTAATGGTATAAATAAAACTACCATTCCATCTACAAAAAAAGACTTTGACAATGCAAAAAACTACCATTCCATTGGATTTTGAGTTGAGCAATAGTTGCATTGCCACATGCCAGCATTGTTGTCATTATTAGAAAGATTAGGATGTCAAAGAAGTGACGATAATATAAATTTATTGCAAATCTACATGGAAAAGTCATTAATTTAGTCCTCATCACATATACCCCCAAACCACAATTCATTCCTAACATGTTCATGAATATATTTAAAAGGAAAACAAAGATTGACCTTAAAAAACCAATAAAAATTAAACTAACTAAATACAACAACCAATATAATGTGAAGCTCCAAAGAATATCAAGATACTATCTTCCCGCTAAAAGCAGAACCAATGCAAAATATGAATGATATTGCAACTCCAAAAACATACTTTCAAGATGCTAAACTGCATAAAACACATGTAACACCTTAACTACCATTGTTAATATGGTTTATTATCAAAGTTCAGACCAACTTAATATAGCGACCAACATAATATAAAGCTTAAAAGAACTTGAAGATAGTATCTTTCCCTCTAAAAAACAGAAATATGATGCAAAATATTGGCATATATTCACCAATATCAGAAGCCCAATCAAATTCCCACAATAGGCTTACATTACAAGTTTACAAATATACCAAAGAAATACCTCTACTTACTGATTCTAATGCAATGGAAGCTGAATAACAATTCAGAATTCAAAATAAGCAACTGGGTATTCACCTAAACTTCATTAAGAAGCACAAGATAAGAAAAAGAAAGAAACTTGGTGGACCTGCAGAGAATTGAGTTTTTATGCCACTACAGTGTCTCTCTCTCTCTACTGTATCTAAGGTTAGAGTGCTTATGTTAGCGATTTTTTAGGGAGGGTAAATAGTAAACACCTAAGCCATCATCTACTCCTAGTGTCCAGACCACATTTGATCCCAAATGCATAAACTTTCGCTTACATTCTTTAAAAATCCCTAAATCTTTTTTATTTTTTGAGAAACCTAATCCACTCATTAAACAGTAAAAGTTCCAACTTAACTTATTTTATAATTTGTTATGCCTCCACAGAATACACTATTTTTTGCTTCAAATTTATTTCTACTAAGGTGACCCCACTATTTGGACACTTAAGGTAAAGAGCACCGAGCACATAAACTTGTGGAGTATATATTCCACTTCAAAAGTTCTTATGTGATCATTTAATATCAAAAAGTCTACCAAATAACTTAATCAAAACCAAATCTAACCCAAATACCAAAATCAAAACCAATCCAACCAAAATACCCAAACCTAAATCATATATATTAACCAAAAAAAAACCTTTATTGGTAGTGGCAAATTTTTTGGTTATGGGTTCTATAATGAGTAATTGGAAACTTTATAGTTGGCATGCTTTTCATAAGAATAACCCACCAAATTGTTCAAACAAATTTTCAAAGGAAGAAAGCATAGTTAACAATAATAAAGGTGCAAGTTAGAATGGCGCAGACAATAACATTTAGCATCTCTATAAAATTATTTTCTGATTTCTCAGGAAACTATGATGTGAGAAAATAAAGATCCAAAGCTTCAAATCAGCAAACTATGATGTGTGAAAATAAAGTGGTGAAAGAATGGAAGTCATATTCATAAAATATAACATGGTCACTCAATTTAGTGCCACTGATCTCCTATTCTCTTGCAGTACATTTATCAAAAAATTGATAGGCATTTTCGACTAACATTGTTCTTTTTAAAGAAAGGAAAATAACCTCCGAAGACTTTATATCCTTTCTCACCAAAGCATCTCTAATGATGCCAACACAAAGTGTGCAGAAAATTATGAAAGGATTAAATGATTATAAACCAACTGAAGAAGAATGATCCATATAGGCTAAGAACTACAATAATACAGCGGGAAAAATGTCCAGATTTAGTGGGGATATTGCAAGCAGAAGAACAAAGACAAAGGCAAACACAAAACTCAAATGATATGATCCATACAGGCTAAGAATTGCAATAATTCTTTGCATCGGAGTGGTAAAGGTTGGGCATGAGAAAATCAATTCTTAGCTATAAATAATTATAGATATAAACATGTTTAGAACTCTATTTTAAAAGAATCCAGCCACAAGAAATTACAAACGGCTACACATATAATTTCTATGTCATTATTTGTTGTTGAAAATGTAACTTGATCTAAAATATAACTCAGTTAAATATGATTAAGCAGGATGAGAATGGTATTAGATATTATTTTAAAATAAGTAAGATTGCAAGATTAAGTAATTTCTACTTGGACATACCAGCAATATTTCAAGACCAAAGAAGATATTGTCGTTCATCTCTTTGAAGTCTTATAAGATGCAAAGATAAAGTGCATATAGTGAGGCTAAACTGTCTACAATACAAAAATAAATATGAACATAGTTAGGCTACAACATCTAAGTTGCTCCACATCAAACACGTGGTGAGGGAAACTATCTAAACAAAAGCTAATTGTAAAATCACATTTCAAACAAAACATACATACACATGCATTTATGTTACCAATCTCAGCATGTAATACAAAGTTTGAAGAGTATCAACCCAGACCCACAAACAAAAAGTAAATGATTTCTGTGTTCTATCCTCAGTTAATAGGTTGAGTCAAAATAATAAACAAATAGATAACATATCTTTCCAATTTCAGTGCCTTAAAAACAAAGATTTACCAAGCAACTAACTAAATTTGAATGCTGAAACTAAAACTCTTTTCGATTCTCAATGCATCTGTTTGGCTGCATTGAACTTAAAAAAATAACATTGACTCAAATTAAATTCAATAGAATTCACCCCCTCACATCATAATCAATAATTGTTCAACAGTTATAGTTTTACATGTAACTAATTATTTATGTAGATTTCTGTCAACTGTGTTTCTTTTGTAAACTAACTCCAAAACTAATCATAAATTAATCTCAAAAACCAAATCTTGTTGGAATTTGAACATATAGCACAAATTAATCAACCATTTATTAACAAAAGAATAAATTAAGAACCGGACAATTAAGGGGAAAATTCATAAAAACTTACCTTTCAAAATTTTTGGTGCTCGTTCTAATATAATGACTCAATCGCTATAATCTGTGAATGCTGTAGCCTATGTATCGCAACTGCAGGGAAAAAATTAAATTTTATTTTAATTTTTTAATAAAAAGCACTCAAATAACTTGACAAAAACGAACAAAGAACATTAGAAACAAAAATATAGGAAGAAGGAATGAAATAAATACCAATTTAAAAAAAAAAAAAAAAAAAAAAACATAAATAAAAAGGCATGCATGTTGATTTTAAACAGATACCCAAAACGAATGCAACCCAAATAGACAAAAACAAAAACAATTCTAATCCAATTTCTTTAGGCAAAACCCAATATAACCCAAATACCAAAAAATAAAAAATAAAAAACAAAAGAACCAATTCTAAACTGAATTCCAACGGTTTAACGGTGGTGGGAGGCCGTGCTGACAGTGGAGGCAGCCCACAGATTTCAATCTCTACCTTACAGACTCTGACTCTCTCTCAGTTGTATAGGTCTGTATCATCAGTCCCTTTTTTCCCGTTGTTAAAAAATAGAGGGAATGACATGGGATTAGGCAAAAATGGAACCAAATTATGATCAATGAAACTTCAAAGTGGAAATATTAGAGAGAGAGAGAGAGAGAGAGAGAGAGCACTTACCTATAGTGTGTTAGCCGAAAATACCAAAAATGGAACCAAATCCCCTTTTTTTATGATCTGTTTCTCTCTCCCTCTTCCAATATCTTCTCACCTTAGAAAGGAGAAACCCATGCACATACAACTCCAAACCCAGCAGCTAAAAGTTTAGAAGAAAAGAAACCCAAAATACCCATATTAGCAAATGAAAAGAAGAAATCAAGAATGGTTAATACCCATATTAGCTAATACGGGTCTTTTAAGTTTTGATAAAGAAAGGAGATTTGGTTCCATTGAAAAGAAGAAACTCAGAGTTCTTTAGTGCCAAAATGAGGTCTCTCGTCTTTCACCCCTCTCTGTTTGTCGCTCTCACCCACTCCCATCTCTGTTTATTGTGTAAGCCGAAAATACCCAAAATGGAACCAAATCTCCTTTCTTTATCAAAACCTAAAAGACCCATATTAGCAAACAATCAAATATTGAAACCCACAAGGAAATAAATACAAACATAGATCTTAAGAACAAAAAAAAAAAAAAAAAAAAAAGGAAATTTTGAAGAAACGGAGAAAAAAAAAAGATATACTTACTGTAAAAATTAGTTGGTCTTTCTTCCCATGGTTTTTTTTTTTCCTTCTTCCTGAGCTGATCTGGTCCTCTTGTCCTGAAATGATAGAGAGAAAAGGCAGAGAAGAAGGTATCCGGAGAGTTCTAGAGAGAAAAGAGAGTTCTAGATCCCCTTTGGCCTCTCTCCCTTTCATTGTTATATGCCTCTGTCCCTTTTATTGTTTTATATATTCAGCCAAAACGCATAGTTTAGCCCTCCACAAACGGACAAAAAATAAGGACTCACGAAACCAAAATCACTGTAGAAATCACTATAGATGGTATAGGCGCTTTTTATATAGTTAATAGAAAAATATATAAATAAAAATTTAAGTGTCGGTACAAATCATGTTTGTTGCGACGCTTTGAAAAGCGCAGCTATAGGTCTAATGTTTCTAGTGGCGTTTACAAAGCTACCCAATAGGTCATTTATAGTGGCGTTTTTAAAAAACCCCACAATTAAAAAAAAAAACACCGTGATAGCCTTTTTTTTTTTTTTTTTTTTTTTTTTTGTAGCGGGTGTATATTGCTTGCGCATGCAAAGTGAGGCAATGAAAAGAAAAAGTATTTAGCTAAACATAATATGCTGCCACATGATAGACGATGAATCTTGAAAAAATATTTGTTGTATTTACATGATCTATGACTACATTATTCATTCTTTTAATTTCTTTGACTTTATTGATTTTTCTTTAGAACTTCTTGGTTGAAATCTTTCCCCCCACACCCATATGCTTTTTTTTAGGTAAATAATAAATGGTTAGGAGGAGTAGTGGCACCCTTTACAGCCAATTTTATAACTAAACTTTGTCATTAGGAATTTTCATATATATATATATATATATATTGATATGTTCAAGGAGATAAACATGCCTACTTAACCTTGTGCAATATAGTAAACATGAAAATAAACTGCCATCCTTGATGCTATCCAAATCTCTAATTATTGGAACTCATTTTATATTATCTTGCAATCTCTTCACAGTCCTTTGTTCAATTCTGCAGAATATGCATCGCATTTATTGAAAAGGATGTAAAGGAGAAGCATGTTAAGGTTCCAATTGGAATGTCAATGCTAGAGGACGCCTTTGAAAATGACATAGACATTGAAGGTAATACTTGGGCATGCTATTCAATGTTTTGCACCTCACTTGAGTCCATTTTGACCTCCTCTTGATATTGATATTCCTTTAAACTTGTCAAAATAAGGGTTAAAGACAGAAGGTATTAACTCATTTCACAATGTCAAATTATGTTTTTTATGTGAGATTCATTGATATACTGTTCCATACTGTTTAACTATTACTTCATTGAATTTTAGTATGAAGATGATAAGTGAAATGTGCCTCCAGCGATTAGTGTCAAGGCTTTTTAAATTGGTCACTTGAACTTCAAGTAGAAAATTCCTAAGTATCTCTATATAGTGCAGTTCTTGTAAGACTAATGAGTTTTAGTGTGATTGTAGGAGCATGTGAAGGATCATATGCCTATTCCACATGTCATGTAATTGTGCAGGTATGTGTGTTTGAAACCTGCTTGTTTCTAGAAGAAGAAAATGTCGCCTACGCAATTCTCACTACATAAGAGCCACCTAATGCAAATTGATGTTTGTTGCTTTTAGCTCTAATCCAGTGAATGTCGCCTGATGGCATTCATTCCCTGGCTAAAATGCACGTTTTATTAACCCATTATTTACTTTTGATTGTGTTGAATTAATTTATTTCCAAGTAGTTAATGAGGTATAGTCTGAGGGTCGGAGGCTAACTCCTAAAACTCTTGGCTAGGATATGGAGTACTACAATAAACTAGAATATCCTACTGATGAGGAAAAGGATATGTTGGATCTTGCTTTTGGGCTAACTGAGCAGTATGTCCCTCTTCCGTGAAACTGGCCTGCAGATTCTCTTGTTGTCCAAGCTAGTTTAAATTCTATCAATACTTTGTTGCTGGTCTTGTCTACATTGCCAAACTTGATGGAATTCGCCTAGTACTGCCCTCTGCCACATGACACTTTGCTGTGTATGGATATAAACACTAGATTTTTTTCTGTTTAGAAGATGCAAGAGATTGCTAAGGTCTTGGATGTAACTCTCACAATTTTGCAGCATGCCTCATCTTAGTAAATTACAGGTCCTGGCTTCCAAAGTAGTTGGTTCATATTGACCATGCATTACTATTTTGTTGATGAAGTATATATTTATCTGCAAGTTCAGTGCCTTGTGTTTTTATGGCACTTCGTCAATATAAATTAGCATTGCTATTGTGGCTGCTACTAAACCCTAATTCTTAGTATTACTCTTTTCTTGATTTTGTTGGTGATGTTTGTTTATGAGAAGTATCTACAGCTTAGTTATTATATATAATAAAAAAAGTTTTGTATTCATAATCAAATAATTAATTAATTATTTGATTATGAATACAAAACTTTTTTTATTATATATAATTCAACTATTACAGTAAGTGGGGAAGAGGGCTTCAAATCTTGGTTCTCTTTATAAAGCAGACCAAGGCTACAAGGCTTTTGGAGCCAAGCATAAAAAATTGGCACCTCAAAATTTATGCTTAAGGCCTACATATACTAAATACTAGGTGTGATAATTCAAGGAAAATTGACCACAAAAGAGAGACGCACAAGACAAATCATGAGGCACAACGCTTAAAAATGTTGTGGGAATATTCATTAAAAAAATGTTGTAGGAATAAAGAATTTTCTACCATTTGTTTTACTATAGTTTTTAATTAATGATATGTACATTAGTTATCCAAAAAAAAAACAATAAATTGAATCCAACATAGAATTACACAAATTGATAAATATAGGCATAGTTAGGATATTTCTTTTACAAAAGAGGTCTTTAACAACCACTTGACAAATGACAACCATTTCATGTTAGCCTTGAATCATACAATAATTTTTGTAAAGTCTCTCACCCGAACTCATCCACAAATGCTTAAATCTCATAACACCTCTAGGTTTTCAAATGATCGGAACATTTCCTATGGTTTAATATCATGAGACACAACACTTAAAAATTAATTTATCGGTTATTAATTAGTTATTTTATTTGTGTTTTTTTGCTAAATATTCGGTTTTTAAAAATCATTTTGTTAAAAAAAATATTCATTACAATTTATTTAGTTATGTAGCCTTTTTTTGAAATTAGACTTTCTCAAAATCAAGTTCAAAGTAGAACTCAATTTCGATTCAACGATATCATTGATATGTGGCAAACATGGAACTCGATTTCTCAAAACTCGAGTTCTACGTTCCACTGAATTGCATAGAACTCAAATTTGGTGAAATCAAGCTCCATGTTGGAGATCGACTTTTAGAAAATCGAGTTCCAAAAAGAGGGTACTTTATTAAATAAGTTGCAATAGCAACTTTATAACAAAATAATTTTCAAAAACTGAATATTTAGCAACAAAAAAAAAAAAGAAAAAAAAAAGGCTTTGCAATATCTATTGGATAGTATAGTAATTTGTGTTTCAATTTATTACTATTGTTCTTTTTTCTTTTTGTATGTAATTATCATCATTGAATAGTATCTTGAATAGTTATGAGGTACATTGTTCAAGAGAAGGGAGTAAGACTACATGGAAGATAAAGAGAATTGGAATCCTAATGTTTATTTAAATTTTTGTTTATTTGCATATTTCATATTGAGGTTAGGGATTTTTTAGATTGGAATCATAATTTGCAATCAAAGAAGAAAAAAAAGAATCGTTTAAATTTTATACAAAAATCTATCAAAGTTACTTTTGCAAAATATTCATATATATCGTAGAAAAATAAATAAATTTGCTAAACAATGTGGTCATTTAAGGTTCATTCCCAGAAGAGTAACCATATTTGTTGGATAATACTTGATTTTACCAGTTATGGTAATTGGAACCCACAATTTTATATTCTAATTTATTATGTATGTTCAATTTTATTTTAAATTTCATCTTGCAAAATCGCTACAAATTGTATATTATTAATAATACCTTATGTTTCTAAGTATACTACGCATTTATACAAACTAAGTTTTTTAGTTGAATTATATTGATATGATGATTGTAGTAAATTAAAGCACCTTCTAGAAAAAAAAAAAAAAAAGTAAATTAAACCAAGATTAAATTATATTTCATACTCAATAGTTTTCTTGTGCAACGCACGAGAAAGCGACTAATTTTATACATAACAAGTTGTTATTGACAGAATATAGAGTAGAACATAAAAAGTTGTAAGGTGGTGGGCCTTGTTTGTAATGTTGGGCTACTTCTTACTGCACTAGGCCCGAGTTTTTTGAATAAGGGAATTGGGACCGGTCCAACTAGAACCCACCTTGGTCCGACTTGTGCACAAACTACACCATGTCTGCCAGGCTTTGGTTACATGCCCATGGCAAGCAAAGCCGCTATAAAGAAGTTATGGCAAACAGATATAATACGGGTAACACAAGAAAATATAGTCACTACTTTTAGCCACAATAAATAAAAGTGAGCAACAAAAGGCTCTCCATACACAAAATAAGCTAAGTGAAGGATAAACAGAGTTAGCAAAATCAAAGTGTTAGTCTGCCATGCCAAGTAATACACGGGATTGAAACCAAGAAAAAGACGACCATACCCTTAACACGAGTAATCTCAGAAAATAAATTAATTGTTTTGAGAGAACAGGCCTAAATGGTCTATGCCCAAATATAGATCTTTTGCCTTTTATAGAGGGCAAGGCTATTGAGAGAGAGAGGGGATCAACCTATTGGTGCATGCCTGCCATTCTAAACTCTCTGTTTTTCTTTTCCTCTCGTTACTTCTTACTTTTCTTTTCTTTTGTTTTTCTTCCTTTTCTTCCCAATGCTTACTTCTGGTTATCGTTTTTCCTAGAAATTCCTATTACCGTGATTTTTTCTTCCCCCTTTCAATGCACAGCAAGAGGTCCTTTATATAGAGCTTGCCGTGACTGGTATTTACTGTTTTAGCCCTTAACTGCCTTTGTCTGGTATGGGTGTCCTTGCCGACCACTTACTGGTCGTCAATTGTTCAGCCACCACCACTTACCTGTGCTGGCTGTGCCGCTCCCCTCTGCCAAACAAAGAATGCTATTTTGTTTGTTTGCTTGTCGTGGCTTTTCTACCCGTTACAGTGTGTGTGCTCTCTCTCTCTCTATCCCTCATGGCATGCACCTAGTGGTTCCAACTCATCATTGCTTCTTTTGGGTGGTATGTCATCCCAGCAGAATATTTCCCCCAAAAGAGCCTAAGCAAGAACCCCAGAATAGGTTTTTTCCCTCTCCCCACCTCCAGACCATGCTCTCTCTTACCTCTGACCCATGACCCACCACTTCCTATATTGGCTGGGTACAAGCTAGTGGTGCCTGGGTCTTGCGCGTGCTTCACCTTCTTTGCCTGCTGCTCATGCATTTGTCGTGATTTGGTGATTAATCTGTACGTTCTGCCGTGCACTTTTGGCTTCTTATGGCATGGGTTGTTTTCCGATCTGCCATTCTTTATGACTTGCTTCTTTTTGGGGGTTGGGCCTTATTGGATCATGGGTCTTCCTTCCCCCGGCCTACTCTGTGTTCACTCCGTGGCCTTATTAACATTTCCTGCCATACCATTCTGCTATTCCTGCTGTAATGTTGTTTGACTCAATCCTGCTGGGCCTCTTTGGGCCTGCTGTTTATTTCCTTCCTAGTGACTCAGTGTGTTCACTGGGCCTTTTCTTACATTGTTTGTGGGCTCCTGTGTCCTATTTCCCTCTTGGGCATCCTTGGCCCATTTGCTTTCCTTGGGATTTCTTGACCCTTTTCCAATCCTGCTTTCCTATGGGCCTTTATTAACTCTCTTGGGCTTCCCTGGCCCAATTACTTTATACCTCATTCTTGGGGCTGATGGGTCTTCCATTAGCCCCTTACTTTCTTTGCTTGCATTACTTTGGGCTTGCTGTGGCTCCTTCTTGCTTTTCTACATACTGCCCATGGGTTTGTTTCTTCTCTCTTTCCGGGCCCATTCAAGCCCATTTGCTTCCTCAGGACCCACTTTATGAGCCCGTGAGCCATTCATTCCTACCACTTGGGCTCAATGGCTTTTTCTTGCTTACTAACTTTGGACTGCTCGTGTTGTTGGGCCTTTTCTCTTACTGGGCTTGTCAAAAATGAGCCTCAACAAAAGTAAGACTGAGTATTTGTATAATCCCTTATTCCCTTCACCCCCAATTTCCATCCAATAACAGGTGTTACAGGTCCCAAGTGTTTTAGGTGTAATGTATGTTTAGCGTACCGGATTGTATTGCTCTAGAGTATTAATGCACTTTGATTTCCCTCCATGAATAATGCCATGATATGTTTAAAGTGCATTGCATTGTTCCAAAGTACACATGCCCTTTGATTTTTCTATGTAAATAAAGCCACGATAATTGATACGTTAAAGTGCATTGCATGGTTGCTTAGTACACATGCCCTTTGATTTTTCTATGTAAATGAAGCCATGATAATTGATACGTTAAAGTGCATTGCATGGATGCTAAGTACTCATGCCCTTTGATTTCCCTCTGAATTCTCTCTATAAATACATGTTTTGTACCGTTATGTTTCACACACATTAGCCTAATATATTGATCTCAAAGGATTTCCAGAATCCTAACTATTCGGTCATGGGCGATTTTCCTACCACATGCGATGAATCATGTGTGTTCTCTATCCCTCTCCTAAGTTACTGTCACTCTATATGTTCGAAATATATATATATATATATATATATATATATATATATATATCTCATATTTTCTAGCGTACAATTAATTATGTTAGACATCTGTGATGCCATCAGGTAATTTGAAGATAAGTAAAGAGATGAATATAAAAAATATGATTACAATAGTTGGAACATGAAATAGGCCGTATATGACATATGATAGGTGATAGATGATATATGATGAAAAGAAAATGTGTTGTATTTACATGATCTATGACTTTATTGATTATTCTTTAGAACTTCTTGGTTGAATTCTTTCCTGAACTCTATTACCCATATTTATGGATTGCCCCTTAATTATTCATATTCTATTGTATTGCAGTAATCAGAAGATCCAAAAGACATTTTACTCCAGATAATTTCCTACTTAAAATAGAGTCATTCTCTTCACTGTCCAAGTCTGGGCTAGAGTATAAGTCCGATGTGTTTGAAGCTGGCGGGCATAAATGGTGGGCTCTAATTCACATTTTTAACAGTAAACACTGCTTCATTAAATTATTAATGTTTAGTCAAGTAATTATATAACTTGTCTTCTTTTGCAGGAGGTTGTCTCTTTATCCAATAGGAATTGAGACGAATGGGAATGGTTATATCTCGCTCTACTTGTCAATCTCTGAAACGGGAAAACTTCCTCTTGGTTGGGAGGTTAATGCCAGCTTCAAATTGTTTGTATTTGATCAGATACGGGACGAGTACTTGACCGTTCAAGGTTTTCTCTCTCATAATTGATGCATGATTGTATAATTCTAATTGGAATTGAAATCTTCAATTTTATCTTTGTGTATCACTTTATATTTCACCAATTGTGATATCTCTATCTAAATATATTTTATTTTATTAAGAATATGACATTAACCTTTGTGATATATATGAAATGCACATGACTCATTTAATTAATCCAACCAACCAAGAGATTATATGCATTACTCATAACAGAACACATGTTATTTTCTTATTAGTGGTGGGAATTCAAAGCTCCAAATATATTTGTATTCAAATCTTTTCCTTATTTATTTACTCTCTTTTGATTTTTTTTTTTTTTTTTTTTAGATGCTGGTGGTGGTGCTATTAGAAGATTCAATGACATAAATAGTGAATGGGGATTTGCCAAATTTCTTCCCCTTGATACCTCCAATGATGCTTCTCAAGGATACCTTGTCAATAACTGTTGCGTATTCGGTGCAGAGGTTTTTGTTCATGAACGTAGTGTCAAAAGGCAGTGTCTTTCCTTTATTGTACTAAAACCCTATAACAGTACTTTCACTTGGAAGATTGAAAGATTTTCGACACTAGATGAAGAACGTTATTATTCACAAGAATTCACTGTTGGAGATTCAAAATGGTAATATGCATGCATTTCTAGAAGTTGTACTAACATTGTTATAAAAATGAAAATCTTGCTTTTCTGAACTTATAAGCAGCTGTTTTTTGCAACTCTTTTTACTGAATCCAGGAAGTTATTGGTCTTTCCCAAAGGAGCTTCTAGTGAAGAAAAGCCAGTGATATCAGTCTTTTTGCGTTTATGTAATTGTCTTCAATCAGAGCAAAATGTTTTTGCAGAATTCAGGCTCCGCATAAGGGATCAAATCAAAGGAAAGCACAAAGAACATAGAGGTAAATCAAATATTTTTTTATCATTTTCTTGTCAATATTGGGAGTGGAGGGTGTTTGTTTTCAATGTGCTTAAAATCGTACCAGAACTATATGGTCAAACTCAAGGGTTTCTTCACTATGGATGTACTACCTGGTATCTTTCATTTGTTTTATTCCAATCTGTTTGGTGAATTTGTTTGATTTCTTTTTATTGGCAGGTGAAGTTTGGTTTTCTTCCTCAAAAAAAGAGTTGGGTTTTCCAGAATTTTTGCTTCTAAAAGATCTCAATAATGCATCAAAAGGGTTTCTTGTAAATGATACTGTACTTGTAGAAGCAGAAATTATAGTGATGTCTAAACTTAAGTAACAGCACATACGTATCAGAAACTACATTTGCTGATACCGTGGGACCATTATAAATTCAATTTTAGAGATATTTATCTATATGAAAATAGTTTAAATTCGTCTTGGTTATACAGTAATTAATTGAAAATGTGAGGATGCAACAAATTTTATTACATAAAGTTTACAAATTTATGTAACAATGGATATAGTTGGTATACTTTAACCTCCTCATAAATAAATATTTGAATCTCCACTTTATTATTTGTGACACATCAGTTTGTAAGTTCAATTTATTAATTATTGTTGCAAGGATCTCAATGATTCCCTATATATGATACACGGATTATTTATCATTAATTATCATAAAGATTAGTGAGTCACATGAATCTCTAAATTAGTTAACGTAATACATACCTATATTGAGCCACTTGGCACAAAGATAGCTAGTATATAGTGGGTAAGTTTTGTTATATTAAATGACAAAATTATGATAAATGAATAAACTAATTAAAATAAATATTAAATTTTATTTTAAATCTTGAATTTTCGACAATGGAATTTTAATTGGAGTATAATTTAATTTTCTTGAAAGTTAGATAATAAAATTTTACCTAAATTAAATTATCTTAACAATTAATAAGATAAATAGAGTCTTAGTTGGAGAATGTTTAATTTCTTGGAACTTAGGTATTAGAGTTTTTGACTAAATTAAAGTAACTAATTTAATAATTGACAAGATTGTAATCATAGAGATAAAGATAACTGCTTAGAATAATCATGACTTTAAGAACTCAACATTTTATTAGATATTAATAACTAAAACTTTTTTTTTTTTTTTATGAGAAGCCAAACAACTAGCTTGGGAATATATTGTAAAACACAAATTAATGGACATCAAAGTCAATCAGGGCAGCAATGTCTAGAGGCATGGCAGCCAACCAGACCTGGCAACCTGCAATGTTCTTAGCTTTTTTGGCTAGAGCACTAGCCACAAAATTACCAGAACGGTGAACATGAAGGAAATTAAAAAACGAGAAACCAGAAACTACACATCGAATATCGTCTACGATGTTTCCAAATGAAGAAAACGCTGTGTTTCCTTGAGATACCGCGTTAATGATTGTGGCCGAGTCTCCTTCGAAGATCACACTGTGAAGACCAAGATCGGCAGCAAACTGGAAACTGGACCGCTCTGCGGCATGCTAGGGCTTCCATATCAGCAACTGATGAAGACAACAAAATTGGCATTGACAGGGCACCAAGAGCAACACCACGCCAATCACGAACTATGACACCTATTCTAGCTGAGTTTGAATTTTTTAATACAGCAACATCAAAATTTACTTTATATGTGCCTGATTCTGGGGGTGCCACTGATGCAACACGGCAGACCGAGGCAGAGCTGGTTCAACGTACTGGACTGCAATGAATTCCTGGAGCAATGAGCCTGCTAAGGAGCTGATGCTTGAGATGGGATGGGCAGACTAACCAAAGTGGAGAGCATTTCGTCGGTTCTATAAGCACCAAGCTGTCACTGCAAACATCTCCTTTTGAAATCCTCTTGTACCTGCTGAAATTTGTTATGCAAATCACAAAAATTCAGGGGAGGGGGGGACTATCGCGGTCTGAAACCAATGGGAAGCATTCCACACAGGTGCTACTTCGCTGCAGAAGCACAAAGCATGAATAGCATCTTCTGGAACCTTATTGCACAGCTGCAGAGTACTACTTCGCTGCAGAGTACTCTACAATATGTCTTTGCACCAGGTTGCATTTAGTTGGCAATGCATTATTACAAGCTCTCCATATGAAATGCTTAATCTCATTGGGCACCCGCAACTGCCAAACTCCTCTCCAAAAACGTCTCTGAGAATCATGGTCTGAACTTCCTGCAAGACCGGTTGAGGCCGAGGCAACCAATAGCTTGTATGCACTGCAAGTGATGAACTTCCCAGATGGGGTGTAAGCCCAAGCCTCTCGGTTAAGGGGATTTCTGGGGCTTAGTGGGATTCCCAACACCAGTGATGCTTCATGGGCTAGAAACAAACGTTGTACTTCACCAGATTTCCACAAACCCAATTCCAAATTAATAAGTGAGCTCACCTTTGTTTCGGGCAGAACTGAAGGGAGAGGTGAGATTATCGGACAACTGGGCTTCACGGATAGCCACTTGTCTTCCATAAAATTATGGACAAAACTTAGTTACAATAGTTTAGGTGTTATTTCTTAGATTCTCCTCTTAAGATTCATCCACGTGGCTAGTTAACTAAAAAATAGACTTCCATCCAATGAGAAAATATCCACGTGACAGAATCTTAAGATGTGAACCTAAAAAACAACACCCAAGTACGTATGTATCTTAAGTCTTGCTCAAAATTATTGGTGATAAGGAAGTCACATCACTTAGTATATACAAATGAATAGCTTTTAATTTTTCAAACTTTTCTAAAATATTATACATATTCACATGGCGTGCATAATTACATGTGTTACATATAAATTTTGTCCCCTTCCAACTCATCTTGGTTTCACCGCTAATACGATGAGGTTGCATATAATTAATGTAAATGCATTCCTTTCAACTAGTGTAAATGTATTATCATTTTTTGTGTTCCAATGAAAACATTCAAAAATCAAATCCTCCTCCCCTATTGTAATTATTGGATTATCATGACACTTTGGAGAGCAAGCAGGCTGTGCACCCTTGTTCATAATGATATTCTTGGGTTGTGCACGTGTAAGAGGGGGAAATAATTTTTAATGTAGTGCACATGTAATTAGGAGGAATGTGAGGACCTTTTGCTTATATATAACTAGCCGCTAATCTATGTGCGATTCACGCGTAAAGTATTAAATATGAGTTTTAAAAAATATTTTTATTAATTTGTTTTTGCTATTGACAATTGTTTCTATTGTAATAGTTTGAAAATTTATTATAGGACAAAGTTTAACATGACTACATATTTTGAAAATTTAATCGTTGGATTACAAGTTTTTAATACACATGTTAAATTTCATGCTAATCGAATTTTATTTAATATTAAATTCATAAACTTATTTTTTATATGTAATTTAAACTACAAAAACTTGAAATTTAAATATTTGATTGATAATATAGTTATTGATCTTTGATCTTCTGGAAATTTAGTTATTGTTCATATTTTTGTACTTTCAATTGGTTCCTGTGTACTAAGGGTCCGTTTGGATACCGCTTATTTTGCTAAAAACTGAAAACTAAAAACCGAAAACACTGTAGCAAAATAATTTTAAAATGTGTGAATAGTGCTGTGTGACCCATTTTTAATTAAAGTTTTGGTGAAAAAAGATGTTTGTGGGTCCTGTGAATAGTGCACGGGATCCACTGGTCTGTGTTCACGTGCTTCTGGTAAAAAAAAAATAGAGAAACGTAGACGTAAAACGTGCTGCAAATAATCTGAATCCAAACTCTCACCAAGAAGGTTTGTTTTGTTATCCATATATTTTCATCAATGAAGTTCCATTACTTACCAAAAGAAACTCAAAGTTCATGAGCATATTCTAACAAAAATAGCAAACCAAAAATTACGTCCTTAAAGCTCTAGAAACTCATTTATCACAAACCAAAGCATTATATTTCTTCATCAGAAAGTCAATCTTTTATAATACTTTATAAAAGATTCTCAAAGCATTGTCCCAAAGATCCTTGAGGGAGATTGCGAGGTTCTCATGAAGACTCTACAATGCGGCTCCAAGTCCCTGGCACAGATTGGAAAAATAGCAGAGGATGTAAAAAATTTTGCTTCCTTTTTCCGAGATGTAAGTTACTCTCAAATATGTAGGAATGGTAATTATGTTGCTCATTCGCTAGCAAGAAAAGCAACTCATTCATCTCATTTATTAGTCTGGATGGAGGATGTTCCACCAGACGTTAAACCTGTACTTTGAGCTAATTTAAGAAGCCTCCCTTAATAATTAGCCCGGACTTGTTTCTTAAAAAATAAAAAATAAAAGGGTAAATTTCACAAACCTACTCTGAGATTTGTGATAATACCAACTAGGTCCAAAAAATTCTAAAACCCACCAATTTAGTCCTCAAAAGACAACTTTGTCCCTAACCTTTTTTTTTTTTTCTTCTTTCCCTTTCTCTCTTCTGTCTCTATTCCTTTCCCCTCTCTTAAACTCTCTTCTCTGAGTTCTCTCTCAGATCTCTCTCTAATAAGAGCAAGAGGTAAAGTAGTAGAACAAATGATAGCAAAGTATTTATAATGAAACACGCTTTAATCCACAGCATTAGGCCCAAAGCATCTCCTTTGCAAAGGGTTCCATACCCATTGCACAAGAAACCTTCTTCCTTTCACTCCATTCATATTATACCCATTTCCCCATGAGTCTGTAAACACTTTCCCCACATATCCACCACCCCCACCACTCCCATAAACACCAACACACAGATCTACTATCTCAGTTGGTGCTGATGGATCATCACCAGCATACCATGCATTCACAAGTGGGTTACTTGACACTTAAGCTAGTTCATGAGTAATCACACATTGATCACTCCATTAGCACCCACATCCCCTTTAGGTGCATGCATTATATTGTTGCCTCAATTTGTGCTTGGTGGTGGCTTACTTGAATTCTTAGGCCATGCAAATGGATATGCACAAATGCCTGGACACTGAGTTCCACTATTACCAACCCAAGCATAAGGTACAGTGACACCAACAATGTTTGGGAAAGTGAAGTAGTGAAAGCCACAAACTGCTCTACAGAAGTCTTGGACTTGAACATCTGAAGAAATCAGCACTAAGTAGAGGCCATTGTGAGGATTGAGAGGTAGAGGTCTTAAATATGAAGTGACAGCAGTTTTGATGACAAATTGGATTGCTAAACGACTAAGATAGCCACCATAGGAGTATTTAGTGTCATAGAACTCACCTGAGAGGGCAATATTCCCTGTGATATTTGATCCCCTGTTTGGTAAGTGTAGAGTCTGACAGTCCTCCACCAATCAAAGATAGAAGGGTAAGAAGAAGATGAAGAAAGGGAATAGAGGAAATCTCTTATTTTCTGATTTTGGTTTAAAGAGATATCTGAGAGAGAACTCGGACAAAAGAGTTTAAGAGGGGGGAGAGGAACGGAGACAATAGAGAGAAAGAGAAAATTTTAATAAAAATAAGGGGCAAAGTTGTCTTTTGAGAACTAAATTGGTAAGTTTTAGAATGTTTTGGACTTAGTTGGTATTATTACAAACTTAGATAGGTTTGTGAAATTTCCCCAAAATAAAAAATAATGAAACTAACAACTACCTACTATTAAATCCATGTGATAAAACCTTAACCGTAAGTTAGCCTTTTTATGGGGTCACTCGTTTTAAGAGTTCAATTCCATTGAATGGTGAGAAATGCATGATAATACTCCCTCTTAAGATGTGCAAGAAACCAATCAAGCCTCACAAAAATAACGACTGATTGACTTTTGACTTTTGAGTGCCTCTCTTCTCAAATGGGGATGTAGCTCCAACGGTAGAGCGCTCGCTTTGCATGCGAGAGGCTGCATCTCCATATTTTTCATTATATCCACCAAACACGACGTGTCGTTTTTTTCATTCGAAACCTATATATAGCTATTAGCTAGCCCTAAGGTCTTACCAGCCTATTCCTAAAGCATTTCCAACAAAGAACAAATGCAGAGTTTCAAATTTCAATACCCATTTCATAAGGTGTTCCGTCTTCTCTGGTTTGCTATTACTCTCTTCTCGGACACCCTTTCTAAATAACAATAATATTCTAACAATTTCGTTAGCTCTTTTAGGAACCTTTGTTTTCCAAACACCCTTCCAAGGGAACAAAAAATTAGGAACATCCTGGATCTCATGGTAGATGGAGCGAGTGTCAAAATTACCATTTCCTTTGAGGCGCCAACATAGAGTATCACTCCTACACTGCGGGGAATATGAGCTTGGATAAAAGCAAGTAGAGAATAAACTGCACCTAGCTCCCAATCTTGAAAATCCTTATTAAATCTCAAGTCCCAAATTCTAACATTTTCCTCTTGGAGGACAAAACATCAGAAATCCAAGCTTCCTTGTCATCTGAACATATGTATAGCTTAGGATAGAGAAACACGCTCATTAGCCACCAAAACAAAATCAAGAATTTGCCTCCCTGATTAAAGGTGAAAACACTATTTGGGTTCCTATATTTTGATAGCTGTCAATTTGGTCCATGTTATTTTCAACTTGCAACCAATTTAGTCCCTACCATTTACTACTAATTGAAAATGCTTATGTGACAAACGATGTGCACAGTTGGCACACATGTTGCAGATAAAACAATAAAAAAATATTTAATTGTTAATAAAAATTTCACATCAGAATTTAAAATAAAAAAGCCACATAAAACAAATAAAATAAAAAATGAGGGTGAATTTAGAAAATAAATAAATTTCCAGCTGTTCTTGCACTTTCTTGGCAACCAAACACATAAATCAAACCTCAAAAAATAACCTGAGAAGAACAAGTCAGTTTTGACCCACTACGTCGTTCACTGAATCACGAACACACAACCCAGTTCATACCAAACCCAGAACAAGTCAACCAGAAGATCTCTGATCTCCACCTTACACGCTGCCGATTCAACTGCAACACCAAGCCCATCAATCTGATCTAGTATAATCTTATTTGGGAATTTAGGTTGATTTGTGATGGTTGTATTATGGTGGTTGGGTTCACGGTGGGGTTGATTTTGATTTGGAGTTATTGTGATCTGATCTAGTAGGATCTTGTAGTCTGTGATGGGTGACTGTTTGGTTTGATTTTGTGTGTGTTTCAGTTGTGTTTGGTTACCAAGAAACTGCAATAAAAGCTGAGAAATTTTTTATTTTTTTTAATTCATCCTTTCAAATTTTTTAATTTATTTGTCTGATCTGGCTTTTTTTTAACTTTAAATTTCTGATATGGCATTTTTTAATAGCAATTAAATATATTTTTTATTATTTTATTCGCCACATGTATGCCAATTGTGCACACCGTTTGCCACATAAGCGTTTTACGTTAATAGTTAATGGTAGAGACTAAATTGATTACAAGTTGAAAATAACAGGGACCAAATTGACTGCTACTAACCAAAATGTAGGGACCAAATTGACTGTTATCTACACACTCATTAGCCACCAGAAAAGAATCAAGAATTTTTCTCCCCCGAATAAAAAGCATGTTGTGATTCTGAGAGAAGGTTCCCCTAACACCAACCTTAATCTATTTGCCAACACCTTGGAGAATATTTTGTAGATACTTCCAATTAAGCTAATTAGTCTATAATTCTTTTACATCCAAAGCTCCTACTCTCTTGGGTATAAGAGTAATGAATGTGGCTTTGAGACTTTTTTCAAATGTATCTTGTCTATGAAATTGCTGCAAAATTCGCCTAACATCATCCTTAATGATCTCCAGCCCCTCTGCCTCACTCTCTGGCAGTGTTTTTAATTGAGGATCATCCAACAAAGGGCGCCACTCTTGGGTTTCAGCATATAGGTTCTATAAAATCTGATAATTTTATCCCTAATATCCTCTTGATCTTCTGTGTTGTTCTCCCCAAATGGTAAGCTCCCAATGCAATTATTCTGATGGTGAGAATGTGCCAACCTATTGAAGAACTTAGTGTTCCTGTCGCCCTTGGGGTGGTTGGTGTACAAAATCTGTCTAGGGCGTATGGTGTTTGTATGTGGAAGTTCATTAGAAGTGGCTGGTTGAATTTTTCCAAATTCCTTCAGTATGATGTGGGTGATGGTACTCAAGTGAAGTTTTGGGATGATGTGTGGTGTAGGGATCGTCCTCTTAAGAAGGTGTTTCCAGATTTATATAATATTAGTAGGACAAAGGATGCTTCGGTCTCTGAGGTTATGCATTACGCAAATGGGAGAATCTTTTGGGACTTACAGTTTTGTCATTCAGTGAATGATCAAGAGTCACAATTTTTAGATTTGTTTATGGTTTTGATCTATTCCACGAAGGTGTAGGGTGTTGGTTCTGACTAACTTTGTTGGAAGCCAGCCAGCGGTTGAGGTTTTGAGGTGAGTGGGTATTATCATTCTCTATCTCCTTCTACTGTCGTATCTTTCCCGTGGAAAATGGTGTGGCAATTGAAGGTTCCTCCTCAGGTAGCTTTTTTCTCTTGGACTGCTGCTTTATGCAAGATTCTAACTACGGATAATCTTCGGAAGAGGCATTTTGTTGTTCTTGAGTGGGTTATATGTGCAAAAGGTGTGGAGAATCTGTAGATCATCTGCTCCTTCACTATCCTATAGCATATGAGATGTGGAGTATGGTCTTTTGCTTGTTTGGTATTTGTTGGGTGGTGCCACAAAGGGTAGTGGATTTGTTGGATTCTTGGTCATGCAATTTCAGGCGACATCGCAATTTAGCAATATGGAGGATTGCGCTGCATTGTTTGATGTGGTGTATCTGGCAGGAACAGAATACTAGAAGTTTTGAGGGATGCGAACGGACCATTCTTGAGTTTAAGTGTTTTTTCTTTTTTGCTCTTCTCGAATGGTGTTTAGTTATACCATCTTTTTCTTGTTTTTCACTTACTGTTTTGCTTGATCATTGTAATTTAGTTTCGTTTCTTGATGTTTTTGCCCCTTTAGTACATTTCCTATATATTGGGCTATGTTTTTTTTTAAATAAAATTTTTATGTTACTTAACAAAAAAAAAGAAATCCAGGCTATGTTGCCCTCTACATTCTGAAATTTACATGGAATTGAGTACGTTGCTTTGTTGTCTTGTCCTTGTAGTGCATTCCTATAGTCTGACAAATTTAGACTCTTTTAGTATAGAATAACTTCAAGATGTAATATATTACAAAAATGAAAACCTAGGATTAGGGATGTAAAAGGTATGAAATAGAAATAACTTCATTCTTTCCTTGTATACTTATAATACGATTAAATAAAACTAACAACTTCAATTATTATGAAAGAAGCAACGTGGGTTGTGAAATATAATTATCACTTTTTTTTTTCTTGTTGTGTGAGTTAGAATGGTATATATACACTAGAAAAATTATTTTCTATCCCCTAACATTGCATATTGGGATAATTGCTAAGATATATCAAAAAGCTATTAGTTCTGTATTTTCAATTTTGTCAAATTAGTAACCGTTACTTTTGCACCAAACAAGTTAGTGTAACATAATCTTGAGCTTTCTCAAGTTTTTAATAACTTTTTTTCTTTCGTCAATCATGCAGTGCATTAGCAAAGGTTATAGCCATTGTGATGGATACCGCAACAACTGTCCCCAATTCAAGTAGGCTCCTAACTGCGGTGTTGTTGTTCACCTGTGCCTCATGAATATCAGCAGCAGACTAATATATATAAATTATGCCTGTGTTTAGAGTTTTTTTTTTTGGAGTAATTATCCATTTGAACAGTGCTTCATTTTAAATTACTTTGTTAGTAACAATTTGGTGTGATATATTTATAAATATACCACATACTAGAAATGTTTATTAACAATTGATACATTAGTTGTGTTCATTGTAACCTTTTAGATGTTAAATATAGAGATGGAGAGTAGGAGACAATTGTGTAGGTTAGCCTGCAATGATTGCTAATAGCATACACTTAGCTTATGGTTCATACGATTTATTATTGCTTCTAAAAATTTTATTTTTGAATCATAATCTGCGTGATTACTTGCGTGATTACCATGCAAGCATGACTTGTGTCTAACTAATTTGTCAAAGTTGCGATGATATATCGTATTAAAGTTGGTATTGGCTCTACCATGTGTGTTGATAGACTTGGAATTTTGTTCTTATACTTGGGAAAATGCCAAAGTGATGTATTGTAACAAATTGCAATAGGTCAAAATTGGATTTTCCACCGCTATTCAGTAAAATAACAGTGAGATTGTGGACATTGAAAGTTTGAAAGCGCATGTAAAGTTTACAAATGTTTGGTCTATGAAGTCAAGTAAGCGTTGCATTTCATAGGTGTTCTAAGTTGGGTCCAATATGAATAAATCCCTAATCTGACCTCATTCTATAACCAGCTTAGCATTAGTCAATTTAATCGTTTTGGTTTCTTTATTTGTTTGATTCTGTACATTTGCTTTCTTCTTTTCTTTTCTATCTTGCTTATAGCATTCCCCCCCGCCCCCCCCCCCCCCCTTCTCTTTATGATAGGAATCCATTCAATATTGAATTTTCTTTTGGTATAGATGGGATTCTTTGCCACAATCTTAGTGTGCATTTGGCTTCAGCTTAAAATGCCAGTTTATTTTGCTATTCAGTTTATTTTTGCTACTATTCATGGGTCCCACTGCATTTTTTGGTATTATTCATAGGTCCTATTATACCATTTCAACTAAATTTTATCTTTATCTACAATATTTTCAGCAAAAATTTTCAGTTTTAACAAAATAGGCAGATCCTAAACAGACTCTTAATGTGATTGATTATGATTAGCAGAGAAAAATTGTTGGGTTCATGTGAAAGTAGTAGATAACTAATTACAGTTTGTCACATCAAAATTATTACAAAAGTTGTGTTCTTGGGAGCTTCAATAAAAATATGTAGTGATAATGTGATATCTAACAATGAGAAGAATCAAGGAAAAGTATGTACACCAATTTTTTTACACATTTACTTTTGTTTTTGTGTTGTGGTCTCAATTGTTAAAATTCAGTTAATCAACTGGTAAAATTTTGTGAGTTCCAGTGAGTTTAATAGGTAAAGTTTTTTGTTGTCGAATAAAAGATTTAGGGTTCAACCAACATTCACCAAAAATCAAGTAGTGTTTTGATCTAATCATAAATCGCAATTATCATAGGGTAGAATTCACGAGTTAAAAATTTGTATCTATCCAAAAACAAAAAGGTAAAATTTCAAGCAAACAAATCGCCCTGCAGAGTCCTTTGTTTGGGAAGTCTACTTAGTGAGTATAAAACCAATGACGAAGGGGGCCCAAAGGGGCCAGAGCCCCCCTGGAATTATTGGAATTGTTACAGTTATGTAAGAGCACTACTCTTCGGATTTAATCCATTACACATGTGAGTTAAGATTTGTCCAGCTGCTGGAAAATTCTCATGACTAATTGTGTGACATCACTCATGTGGTGCCACCATTTTTATCCATGAGTGGTCACCATTAATCCAAACTAGTAGTGATTATACTGAGGCAAGTAATCTGGAATATATATTATACTAGTTGCAAACTGTGCGAAGCACGGGAGAAATTGATTGATAATAAGATCAAATGAAATTTTGAGATAGGAAATTGAGTTAATAATTTACACATTATAGACATTTTGCAAGAAACAATTTTTTTTATTTTTTAAATTGAATGGTCATAATAAAATAAAATACAATTAATACCAGACATTTTTATGAATAGTTATACCAGGCATACATATGTGCTTATGTTGTTTACAACTCATTGCATGTGCATAGTTACTAAAACTTATAAAGTAATTCACAATTCTTAAATTAATAAAGTAAAACTCCCAAAAGTTTATATATATGCACACTTAGAATTAATACTGTTTGAACACATACATATTTAAAAAAAAACAAAGTTTAGTTAAAAAATTAGTTATAGTCTAAGGCTAGAACCTTGCTCAATTTATTTTTATTGGAGGTGAATTTTGCAACATCCACCATTGGATTACATTTTCTTCTTATATCCTCCATGCTTGCAAAATTTTTAGAAAATTAAAAATCAATAGCTATGTTATCAATAAATTTTTAAAATTGCAACTTTTTATAATTTAAAATTGTGCATAAAATATAATTTTAAATCATATAGTAAATAATATCTAATTGACACAAAATTTGATATGTGTATTAAAAGTGTAAAGAACATGCAATGTAACGGTTAGATTTTCAAAATATTTAGTAATGTAAATTTTATTAAATAAAATTATAACCTTAAGTTACAACTAATTTTGTAGCTAAATTTTGTCATATTTTAAATCCTAATGTGAGTTTTTTTTTTTCCTTCTTTTTGGGGAATCCGAATGCAAGCCTCTTTAATATTGCAGTCTAATTAAAGAAATTATTATTTTTAATCCTAATCCTAGTGTGAGTCTCTCTAATCTATATCATATACTATATATAATAGCAGAAGCATTTTCTTGTTATTAAGGCGGTTACAACATGTAGGAGAAAAGACCCCTTAAAAATCTGCCACATTACCAATCAAAAAACATGGAATAAAAAGCGAAACGTTGTGCTTTTCGCGTCTTCAGGATTTAAAAATCAAGCGTTGCACTCCTTCGCCATTGAAAGGAAAATGCTTTAGCAAACTATTACATTTAAAAGAAAAAACACTTAAGCGGACTGTTAGCTACCAACTTCTATCAATAAACACCGCCTAAAACTCTTTCAGCCAATTAATAGAAATCCGAAACAACATGATCCTAGGTAGTTGTGAAACTAACTACAACGGCCATCTTCTATTCAAAACCTCCCTCAATTTATATATACCTTTTGAACCATTTTTTCCTTGCAAAAATAGTGATAGAAGTTTCGAATTAATGTTTTGCTCTTCTACAAGAATAATTTACTCAAGAAAGAAAGTCGTTGGATTTAGTGCAGCAAGTGAAAAAGGTGAGAATATTTTCATGTGCTATTTTTTTGAAGAGACCGAATAATTATAATTAAAAAAAAAAAAGATGATGTGAAGGGAGTTCACAAAGGCTCTTGAAGAAGAGTATGGAGGAAAGGAAAAGTGATTTTATAGGAATAGTAGAGGTGAGATAAATCTCAATCACGGATAGGATTGGGAACAGTAAAAGTAATTTAATAGGAACCTTTTTCGAATGTTCATACTTTACAAAATAGCCAATATGTGTCTTTATTTACACTAAGACCATTTTATTGCTTTATTTTTAATAAAAATATATTCACTCTATTTATTTATTCTTTCACTTAAAAAAAATTAACAATCATTATATATTGGGTCCTAAAAATAAAACAAAATATTAAATTTATTAAGTTTACTGACATTTACTTTGCCTATACATCTAATTCTTTTTTCTTTTTCTTTTTTTGGATCCATATGTGATTTACTAATCGCCAAATTTTGTAGAAGAAATTTCAAACATTTTCAGTGAAAAGAAAATAATAAAAGAGTCAACATAAAACATTCAATGTGATTTTCTCTTTAATTAGATTGTGATAGAAATGGTTCTAGCCAACAACATGAGGAGGAGAGATATACTTTGGTATATGGTAAGAGGTTATTACTTATGTGGGTGAGGTATAACCAACATGTATTAAGGATTAGATTATATAGAGGATTGAAACTGTTATTACCAAGGGCTATACAAACCTAGCATCGACACTACAAGTGAGTGATGACAGTTATTCTAAAATAATTATCGTCACTTCATTTTCATTTTGTTGGCTTCATAAAATAAGTGAAAAATACCATATTAATAGAGCTTCTTTAAAATTTTAAGATACCATACCTATAAATTAGAAATTTTTATTTATTTTACCATAAATAACAAATAAGAGTATCCTAATTCAAAATAAATAAATAGGGGAAATTACACTTTGCCTACCTGTAGTTTGCTTAAAAAACACTTTCCCTACCCGTGGTTTAAAAATTGGCACTTTACCCACCTGAGGCTAACTTTGTTTGTCTCTTGTTACCCACTTCTGTTATAAACATGGGTAAATTTGTATTTTGGTTACCTTTTTATGTTTCTCCTCTCAAAACATAAAAAATTAAAAAACAGTGGAAAAGAAGATCTAAAAGCTAGGTTTTGTAAAAATTAAAACCTAACTTTTACATCTTGTTTCAAGGGAAGAACATTGATTTGTATTTTCTTTCTTTTCATTGATTTTTTCTTCTTATTTTGGCTTTGGGCACCACCTTCCTCATTCTTCCGCCTCCGACGAAACGGGACCAGGACCAGGAGTAGTATCACCAACGCGTTCATAACCATGACCAAGCTCCTCCACATGTGCACCAAGAACGGCGTCGGCATGCGCCCCGCTCGCTTCTGATGTTAGCTTCGTCGTCATATGAGTATGAGTATCAATGGTGGTGATCACCATTCCCATTTGCGTTATTGTCTTCCTTGTTTTCAAAATTGACAAACACTTAGGTGGCTCCAATAATTTTATCTTTCTGACATGTAATTCTGGAGGTTTGGCTAGAACTACTAGAATTATTGAAGTTTCTCTAGGGATTACAATCGATGTACTCGTGTAATAGATCATTAAACTTATAGATTTTACCGAACAGACAAAAACAAATTTAAGAAGAAGAAGAAAAAAAAAAAAAAAAAACTTTCTTTGTTTCTGATGAGTAGCATATAAATGGTCGTCCATACTTGCAAACCGTCCATAATAATGACGAGTAAGAGTATGGACGAGCGTGAGTGCATTAATCCCAGACAGCATTCGATGATTGAGTCATAAATGAGTACGGAACCGTTACTACTGTCCAATAATGTGCATTTAAATAACTGTTACGAATGGTAAAAGCTAGGATTAAGTGGTCATCATTGAGCCATAACTCCTCCGGTTGTAGCATTATGTTACATAGAGCATTTACTCAATGGAGGCTATATAAAGCCAAGAAAGCCAGGTAAATAATTCATTAAAAAAACAGACAGAGAGAGACACGCACAAAATTGCTCTACAAATTATAGATTTCTAAAGAGTATAAGCTAACTTAAGCATCAGAGGGTCCTTGGCAGGCCCCAAACCAGTGCCATTATCTATTTGGTGTTTTCTCTTACATAGGATATCAGATCGTCCATCGAACTGACGAGGAACATACTGACGATGAGAAATTGTGCTTCATCAGTTTCTATTTGAACTAATAATGTTTGTGCTAAATTTAGTTGATCAACCAAAGTTAGAGCAGAGGCCGAAATTAAACTACAAGCAAAACACAAGCTGGGTTTCCAAATTAACAAAATATAATAATGGGTTGGTTTTTGCGATTTGCTTTGTGTGTTGTCTAATCTTTTGTGTCCGAAGTCTGAAATATTAATGAAGTGTTAGTCTGTGACCGTTAAGGATTGGATCTGCTCCAACATAATTTCAATTTTTAATACGTTAAAATAGAAGATCTAAAAGTAATACATGAAAAGAAGTAAAAGTTAGGTTTTAATTTTTACAAAACCTAACTTTTAGATCTTCTTTTTTCTTGATTTATTAGTTTTTTATGTTTTGAGAGGAGAGAGACATAAAAGGTAACAAAAATACAAATCTATCCAAGTTTTTAGCAAAGGTGGGTAATGGGAGACAAATAGAACTAATCTCAGGTGAATAAAGTGTCAATTTTAAAACCGTGGGTAGGCAAAATATTTTTTGGGCAAACCATAGGTGAGCAAAGTATAATTTCCTCTAAATAAAGTCATACATTAGTATACTATAAAACCGAAAATTTTTGACGTTTTGTTGACTTCATATTATTTTGACACGTCAGCTTTGAAAGCTCTACTCTTAATCTTTTATACGCTAAGCATCGACTCTTTTGTTTTTGTTTTGTTTAGTTTTTTTTTTTATATTCACTCGTATAAAAGAGAGACCCAACCGCTTAAATATACTTCTTAGACTTTAATTCCCAATTAAACTCAAATTAAGGTTGTTTAGATAGGTTTAAACTCAAATTAAGGTTGTTTAGATAGGTTAGAACTCTAAAAGATTCCAATAACACTTATGTGGCGTTTGGTACAGGGGAATCCACATTACTCCTGGCATTCAGATTCCTAGGAATCACATTCCTAGGAATGTAGCTATTCTTATGTTTGGTTTCATTGGGAATCTCTTAAGATTTTTAGGAATGTGAGATGATAATGTTTGGTTTATTCCCAGGAATCTTAAATGAATTATTTATTTTTCCCATTCTATCCTTAGATTTGAATGTGAACTACCAAGTCCTTTTAAAAAAAATCTTCCTCTAAATAAATAATGAAAAAAATATAAACTATTAATTAGTCCTTTAAAAAATATCTTCCTCTAAATAAATAATGAAAAACAAAATATAAACTATTAATTAGAACTTTGTTAAAAAATATATTAACAGAGCTGTCTATCCTGTTTATGTTGTTTTGGCAGGAAAAGATAAAGATAAGATAAAAGATATTGATGATTTGTTTTATATTTTATCTTAATTGCTTAAATTATAAGGAAAAATGGTTAAAATTGTCAATTTATAAAAAATACAAATTCCTTTAAGCTTGGGAATCTGGATACCCACCTGTTTTAAAGGGAATCACATTCCTACTGAGAGGGGTTTAAGGGGAGAATCCAGATTTCCCTGGCATCTGATTCCCTGGCGTAATTTACAACCAAACATGGGAATCTTTAAACATTCCTAAGAATCCTAAAACATTACCCCATACCAAACGCCACATTAAACTCCTAATCCAAATAGGTTTTAATCTCTTATCATTTTCCTTAATTGATAAGGAGACTAAAAGTTTAATATGAATAATCCACAAAATAACTCTCCACGTTATTTCTTCTTTTATTTATTTTCTTTGTAGTGACCATAATATAAAATAATATCACCTTCAAAATAAATCAAATAATTCACCAATTCCACTCTAGAAGCAATTAAATTAAATTTAAGTAAGGCAGGTGTTACATCACCCAATTTGAGTGTTGAGAGTGGTTTTGGTGCTTGTGGAAAGTATTGAAAGAAGCCATTAATTGGCAGATGCAATTTGAAACTAATTGCAAGATTCAGATAACTAGTGAAGGCATGATTTGGTGAAGTCCGTTGGGAGAACTCGGAGAGTTTAAGTACATTGGGTAGATTAGGCTTGGAGGGTCTTTTTGATATCCTTGTACTCCAACTTTATTCACTAGTGGATCATTTCGGCTTGGAGGTCCGTAGAGGGGTTTTTCACCAAATA
This sequence comes from Notholithocarpus densiflorus, assembly GCA_030021035.2. NCBI lineage: Eukaryota > Viridiplantae > Streptophyta > Magnoliopsida > Fagales > Fagaceae > Notholithocarpus > Notholithocarpus densiflorus. The sequence continues at coordinate 38,295 of JARYZH020000273.1, read as the reverse complement.
CTTCAGTTTCCTCTTCGATAACACGTCTCGGTTTTCTCTCATTGTTTGCATCTCTCTTCCCTTACTCTTTATGCTTTACATTTATTGTTTATTGTATATGCCCATGCATTAGAGAGTAGATCCAGTTTTATTGCGTTACACTTACTTTTATTCCGCACTTAGTTAAGTAGGGTAAAAGTAATTTAGCCGTAAGTTTGAAATTGGGGGTCTAAAAGCTATAGTGTTTTACACTATTGAGCTTTCAGATTTCAACTTCATAATATTAAGCAGTCTGATCAAGGGAACATGCCTCTGTGATAAAAAACAAAAAACTGAAGATTTTCGCCAATGCTCTAGTACATTAATGAAGACAGATTTCAATTTTTGAAGGAACATGGAAACTTCACCACTTCTAGAGAATATTCTTATAAGAAAGCCTTATTGTTAAGTTCTTCCCTGCCAAAATTTTACCTGAATGCAAGAATATTTTCTTCTAAGGGGCATTCCCTAGAATTAACTGATATCAAAATAAGAAATTACTGTATCACAAGGAACTAGATTTCAATAGAATTGCACTAAGGCCTCACATATCTTTATAAACATTTTTATATTCCTTAACTGCTATCTATTGTTATTTTATTTGTTACCATCTTCAACTTAATCATTTTTTGTCAGAAAAAAGAATTCCTAGACTGATAGCATACAAGATTCCATTTTTTATTATTTTAATAGATTTCAAACAAAGGCTGGATTATAACTTTATGCCTTTATGGTCAGTTAAGAAGCCCCAAGCATTCAAGACTACATCAAAGATGAAAGAAAATCCATGTTATGTAAGTGCAGAGCAAGGCTCTTATGGTGTCTCAACTTTTGAGATCCATATTAAGAAAATATTTGTCCAGGACAACAACTATTCACTCTATGGAACATAAAATTGGTCATAATCCATTACTTGTTGCTAATATGTTGAATCAACGACTTATGCTTATAATCGATCAACCTGATGACTTTGTTTACAAAATAATATGCATCCATATTTTTCCGGAATATACTAAAAGCAAAAGCTATGAATATATATATTTACCTTAAAACCTGTTATATAATAAGTCACCTATCTTACCTGGATTAATTTTTTTTCTCAATGGCGGTTGTGAATAAGAAATTCCAGACCTATATAGGCTTTATAAATATTATTATTTTCATTGGTAAAAGAGTTATCTAGAAACAAAATGCATCAAACTGAATCTCATAGGCAATCTGTTTCACTAGCAAAGCAACAATAGGGAGGAAAAGTGAAGTGATTACCCTTGCTACATTCTGATATGAACAAAAAAATTGATGGTCCACTTAGGTTGTGGTAGAACTTCTGAAGTAGAAGATGAAACTGACATTCATAGCATCTTGAGTGCAAATTGAGGATTTGTATTTTGATTAACTAAATCTGCCAATGGAAAGAAAACAAGATAAGGATTCTTAATCTGACTTTTAGAAAAGCTATTACAAGATAAGGATAGATATAATAAACACTCAATTTTTGCTAGTAGATGCATAAGTAGTACCAGCCTGTTTCGAAGAAACACCAACTCTATCTGGTTTAGAATTTTGACTACCCCTCATATCTGCATACAGAATCAAATAATTGAGAACCTTAACTGAATTTAAACAAAAGAAAACAAGAGAAAGTTGGGTATTTGATTAATGCAAAAGGATTGAATATTGAAGGAGGTGTGTGAACCTTTGGAGTGTATGATCCTTCAAAAATCTTCCAATCTCAAGGATAATTGAGCAGTGTTGGAGCAGTCCCCACCTATTTCCACCTAGCAGCATGCTGACAAGTGAGGAGAAGGAAATACTAGAAAGTTTAATGCTATGTTTTATGCCAATTTACAGAAAAAAATACCTGATTATTAGTTTGAATTCACTTGGATTTTGGTCTCTCCAATTCCAAAGAATACATCATTCAAAATTTAATATTGATCAAAGCTACACTGAATTATATACAACTGATCAAAGCTACACTGAATTACATCACATGTTACAATTACAATAACTAATCTCCAAACAACCCATAACAAACTCACTTAATTGCTCTAAAGGCTTTCGGTTACACCAGAACTAACCCCCACATGCTGATCTAATTGAGTTAGCCTTTACTGTACTCCTAAGACTGCTGCTGCACAAGGCACTTTGTGTTTGCATTGCATGAGATGTTGCACATGCTGTTAGTACTGTCATTGTAGGGCTGCTGAGCTTGCATTATTGGGCTCTTAGATGCCTCATTCTTAACACTTCAAGCTTCCTGATTGCTGTCACAACCTTATGAGCACCAAATGAGTATCCGTCGTATCACCAAAATTGTCAAAAAGTTCTTTAAGTGGAATGAAAACTCTGTTATCCCCTCCTAAGATTCAATTCTATCGGAGTTGAATGATGAGCACCAAATGGTTCTTATGAATTTTGCCTCTAGGAAATTCAATGTGGGATTGACACCAAAGTATTCTCCAACCAGAGTTTGTTGCGTTGAGGGCGAATTGCCTATGATGTAGACTACAATGCATGTGTTTTTTTGAAGAAAACATGCATAAATTTGAGGCCTCCCAATCTGCCATATATGTAACATCAATGTCAAAAGGATGATAATACATACTTGCAGTGCAATGATGATTAGAATTATAATGAGAGCAAACTGAGATGAGAGGGGGAAGGGGATCCAGATTTTGTTTGGTTAGGAATTAAAATAGAGTTCAGAAATTTAAATTCTTCATAAATGAGTATGGCCAGATGGAGTTTGTCAAGAAGTGGGATGGTGAAAGTTTAGGGGAAACACAACACTGATTAGTGGGTGTGACACAAATCGGTGCAACACAATTATCACAATTTTATGTATTACAAGAACTGTATTTACAATATCAACTTGTAATTCCTCTTCTTCAGAATAAGCCTTTTAAATTCTTTCCCAACAATGTTATCCGAAATTGCAGTACATACCAGATATCACAAAATATACTCTTGGTTTCTGTTAATATCATCATATGACTTGAAGAAAAGAAAAACTAAAAGCATTTCAAGCATCTCAATTGGAAATTAATCCAAATCCAAGCAAAAGAATTTCCTAATACCAGTAGTAACCAAGTAATCATGAAACGCCATGAGGAAAAACACAATCATACAACAATCATTAATTAATAGTGGATGCGTGCCTTAACAATGGATTTGAAATTTGTCATTTGAAAATGATGAGAATACAAAGGCAAGTTCCTCAATCATAATCTGTTCATTCCCAGCACACCTTGCATGCTGTTCCTAGTCCTCCATTCCTTTTAGCTGATGCACACTTATGGTAGCTACGCAAAATTCTTCCAAATCTAATTTTCTGTATTGAATAGAACTAATATGCAACATAAACAAGTAGAGTAGACAATCAGCTGCCATTCTTATAATAATATATTTTTGGGAAGTAATTTTTTTTTAAAAAAATAAGGCAATCAGCTGCAACAAACAGAAATAGGATTTTTGACAGCATTACCATGTTGGCATAACCCTAGACCATGAATCCTTCATTGAATCAGTGGAGTTCCTAATCACACCCTGCTAGATCCACCAAATTTTATAACAGCTCAAGAGTAAAAGAATACGAGAAGAGAAGATTAGAAAAACATCTGACCATCTTAAAGTTTGACATAGTGATGAATCCACTTATGAAAAGCCTTAATGGTGTGAATTGATGCGGCAGATAAGCTAATGAAGCTACAAATAATGTTTTTATAAGAGCCTGTCACAATGAAAAAGCTTCAAATATTAGCTCCTCATCACCAATGTTCACATCAAGGATATTATATAAACAATATTGACTTTATTAATGGCTCCAGGGATAAGTATATGATTTAGTTACAAATTCCAGGTGATTTCTACTCAATTTTACTCCTTTTAGCTAGAAGTGCTCAATAATTTATTTTTTCATTATGTGTCTTTTTGGGTTTTATTATTATTTGAAAAAAAAAAAATTTGAATGGGAGGGGGTCTGTGTTGCTCAAAACATTAATTGGTCAAGAAGACAGATGTAAATTTTAGGTGGTCCTGTCCAATATTAAAAGAGAGATTTAGAATTGAAAATGCAAGTATAAGAGAATGCAATGAGAAATTTTTTTATAGTATGTTCAAATCCTATGATCCTAATAGGGTTTGTAATCTGATATGTAATTTTCTGCAATCTCATAAATAATCCTCACAGCTTCAAATCAATGCAATCACAATATGTTCGGAAAATAATTGGGTGATGATAACAGAGGTTTGAACCTTTTCTTTTCAGAATTTGTAATACAACAAAATGCAACATTTAGGACATATCAGCTCCCACACCATATGTCAGACTGTTCAGTTCAGTTAACTTCTGCTAACAAAAGCCTACCATATAAGCATATAACAACCCAAAAATGGAAAAGACTTAGATTTGTTCTTTAATTTGAACAAGTAATTCTGGAATGCAGCCTACCATTGATCACCTGGAATAGTTGTCATTACAAATCTGACTTGGATAAAATTATTAAAAATGATGTATTTAAAAAGGTTATGGCAAAATTCTTCTAATAATAGAATCATTTACCAGCAATAGCAAAGTCTGCTACTGGCCAAGGACCAAAAATATTTCTTTTAAAATTTTTTTGATCTTTCCATACGTTGGGAAAAGTTGAGTGGTTAACAGAGCCTGCACACTTGAGAATGAGGCAGAGAGGAAGGAAAGTAATGAGTTTCTCGCGCATGTGTATCTCATTATAAAGGACTAGTAATTTTCCACTGTAATCCTCCCTTTCAAAATTATTTATTTATGTCAATACCCATTTTATAATATGGGTATTGACATAAATAAATAATTTTGAAAGGGAGGATTACACTGGAAATTACACTATTACTTCAAAAATGGGGACAACCTACAACCCAAAAGAAAAACAACGTCAAATTATCATACTTGAATAATGGAGGTGTTGTAAATGGTGAAAACTTCCTCCCTCTCCCATCGAATATAAAAAGAAGAAGAATAAAGATAAATGCAGTATAATTACTTCCTAATGGGCACAAGGAAAAAAGTTCAGGATTATGCACCAAGGTCTAAATCACCTGTCAAACAAACCATGTTGCTAGGGAAAGATGACTAAAAACTTCTGTTTCCCCTTATGAGCTTGCCCTTTTCAAGCATCTTTGCCAATTGCTTTTACTGATATTGGCGTTATTTAGAAACCACACATTGGGACTAAAATTCTCTAATTGTCAAACTTAGAAGGGCAGGCATAAATATTCTCAAACATCTTTGTCATATGAACTTTGATATCTAGGCCTAGTGAGAAGTGAGTGAAAAAACTGAAAAGAGATGTAAATTCTATAATATTGAGCTTTCTGATCAATGGAACTTGCCTCTGTGGGATTGAAAAAGTTGAAGCTTTTCTTCAATGCTCTAGTAAATCAATGGAGACCAATTTCAAATTCTGAGAGGAATATGGAAATTTCTCCTTCTATTCAATCCCGAAAGAGCATCCTTTTCTGAGTTTGAATAAATTTTTTGAGAACATTGTTCTGAGAAAGCCTTGATGTTCAGGTCTTCCTTGAAAATTATTTCCCCAACGCAAAAATATTTTCTACTAGGGGCACTCCAAATTTTCTACAAATAGCAGATATCAAAACAAGAAATTAGTAGAAAACAAGGAACTTTCTTCTAATAGAATTGCACTAAAGCCTCATATTTCTTTATAAATATTTGTTTATTCCTTGAAAGCTAGCTCTAGTTATTTTATTTGTTAGCATCAAGCATTTAATTTACTTTTTTATGAGTAAAACTGAATTCCTGGAACTAGCGCATACAAGATTCCAATTTATATGATTTCTATAGATGTCAGATAAAAGCTAGATTATAACTTTATGCCTTCATGGTATGTTTTGAAGCCTCAAGAAGTCAAGACTACATCAAAGATGAAAGCGTAAGTGCAAAACCACTTTCCAAACTAAGTTTTTATGATGCCTTCACTCTTGAGATCCATCTGAATGAAATAATCAAAATTTTGTTCAGGACAGCTGCTGCTCACTCTATGAATCATAACATTGGTAATAATTTATTAATTCTTCCAAGTAATTTAATAAACTGCTCATGCTTTTAATCATCAACAGCTTTGTTTACAAGCTAAAACGCAATAAAACATTCTTTTTTTTCTGGGAACAAAAGGCCAAGTTGCAGAATATATAAATTAACTTTTCTATTAATTTATTATTATTATTATTTTTTTTTTACAATAGTTGTGAATAAGAATTGTATGTTCACCATGCTCTTAATACACATGTCAAATTTTCCTTCGCTTCAAAGCTTATAAGGCAGAAAGTGAGGGAAGTTCTCTTCGATGTGGGACAGCAAAAACTAAAGGCTTCCAAAGGCCACCTGCAGATATGCCCCCACAGATCTATAAGTTTATATTTTATGCATAATTTTATATTACAAAAACTTGCAATTTAAACAATTTATAGATGATATAGCAATTGATATTTAATTTTCTAAAAATTTTGCAAGCATGAAGAATATAAGAAGAAAATGTAATTTAATGGCGGATTTGTCAAAATTCACCTCCAATAAAAAGATATTGAGTAGGCTACAACCAGTTTTATAGCTAAACTTTGTCCAAAGAAATATGAAAATAGGCTTTATGAATAATGTTATTTTCACAGGTAAAAGTTTTACAGAGAAAAATGCATTAAATTGACTCCCATAGGCAACCTGTTTCATAGCAAACCAACATTAGTGAGGAAAAAGTGAAGTGATTGCACTTTCAATTTTTGGACGCAAAACTGATGCTTCAGGGTCCAGAAGATAGTGGTAGAACATCCAAAGTAGCAACTTCCCTAAAATTGAATCTATCCTCAAAAGTTTCTTATCGGAGTGTTAACCCACAAGCTCTGGTCTTCAATCATGTCAACCTAGGAAATACAAGTTTCAGGATTTTAAAGAAGAAGAAGAAGAAGAAGGATTGAGATAACTGACACTCAATTTTTTGCCAGTACTTGTTTTGAAGAAACACCGACTCTTGTCTGGTTTAGTATTCTAACCTTGTCTCATATCTGCATACATAATCAAATAACTGAAAAACTAAACTGAATATAAACAAAAGAAAACAAGAGAAATTTGGGTATTCGACTAACACAGAGATGATTGAATCATAAAGAAGACGTATGAACCTTTAGAAATATTGGAGTGCATGACCCTTCAAAATTCAATTAAATCCCATGGATAATTAAGTATTCTTAGAGCAGTCCCTACCTATTTCCACGTAGCATCATGCTGACAAGTGAGGAAAAGAACATAACTACAAAGTTTCCAATGCCATGTTTCTATTCTGCTTTATAGAAAACCACTCAGTAATTTTTTTGAATCACTAGGGTTCTTATATTCCCCAATTCCAAAGAATAAATGATTTATAATGTGGGGACACAATCCGCCGCAAGCTTATTGTCCTCTTTGGGGAGCCAAGCTCGCAAGGTTTTGTTTTTCAAGCGACATGGGAGGTACGGATCTTCACCCTTTGGGCTTTACACCGCAGTCCCACATCAGCAAGAAATGCGCCCCACTCATGTTTTATATGCTCTTGGAGCTTGCATGAGTGTACCACTACCACGCACAAAACCTTGCGGGCTTGGCTCCCCAAAGAGGACAATAAGCTTGCGGCGGATTTAGTCCCCACATATAACATTTCAGTTCATCCTGATTTATTTTATTTTGTATAAGTAAGTGGAATTCCAAAATCATCCTGATTTATTTCATTTTGTATAATTAAATGCATAAAGTGGAATTCCGAAATCTAGTGAATTTCTAAACTCTAATAAATTTCAAGCCATGTTTTAATCCAATTAAGTAACTGAAAAATCAAAGAAAGAATATAAATTTTTGCATTATAATAATATAATATCCTACAAATTGAACAAAACATGGTAGAAGCTTATACATAAAATAGAATTGAAGTAACTAAATACCTGATTAGTTATCCGAAATGATCTTCCACCAGTGTTCCTCCAATATCATCAAGTGCTACCTTTCATTATTTTTCTGCACCTAAGTCAATTAACAAAGTAACTATATGACCTTTCCAACTCGTTTTAGATATACACAGATAGAGATTGATTAAATTAAGCAACATCTGATGGGTTATGTATCTGTCTTTTTCTCTTCTTTTCTCTTCTTGGTTTGTGAAGAGATCATATCTAAAATGATGGATTATATGAAAATGAAGAAAATTAAAGAAAAGGTAATCACCTCCTCGTTTCATACTTTCTGCAGAAACAAGAAAGTATGACACTATATCTGTGGGGTTTTACTATGCAGTGGCATTTACTCTCTTCATGTGGGGTTACTTTCAGGGTTCAATTCCTCTTCACTAAATAAAAAAGAAATAATAATTTCTTCTGCATCTGAGATGAAATCAAATGTTTTTCAGTACAAGACTGAAGAAGTAAGAAAGAAGGGGTGGAATAAAAGTGGCATTTGAGTTAGTCACATACCTGAAAACTTGATCAATGACAGATCAGGTTCATTCCTCCCAACTAGCACGTTTTTCAGTAGTTTTAATAGTTCTTCAAAAAGTCTACATATTATATTACAAATAAATTGCTCGATATATCAGCATCAAAGAAGATAAAGAAGTCCGGAAAAAGTAAATAATAATAAATATTCCCTAGAATGTGCACAAGTACCTTGCTGAAACAAGAGTCTAATTCTCAATCATAATATCCAAAATCTGGGATGTGAGCAATTTTAGGCCAATCCTCACCAATTCCTTTCTGGCATCTTTTCTTCAAGTGAGGACAATCGATGATTATCAGGGTCTGTAAAGAGGTAAGGTGACGAATTCCTTCTGGTAGTGTTGTCAGACTGAGGCATTCTCTAATTTCAAGCTTTTGAAGTGATGTGAGGTAGCCAATACCTTCGGGAAGTGATGTCAGATTGAGGCATCTGCAAATTTCAAGCCTTTTAAGTAAAGTGAGATTGCTGATCCCTTCAGAAAGTGATATCAGATTGGGGTTGCCCTTAATTTCAAGGCTTTGAAGTGATGTGAGATTGCTGATCCTTGCTGGAAGTAAAATTAGATTGCAACAATCTGTAATTTCAAGGTCTTGAAGGGATTTCAGGTTGTCGATCCCTTCAGGAAGTGAAATTAAATTGGGGCATTTTTTAATTCCAAGCCTCTGAAGTGATGTGAGGTTACAGATCCACTCTGTGGATAAAGTAATCAAGCGGGGAACATTTGAAATCTCAAGCACTCGTAGTCGCAAAGTGGTAACACGTTGTGTGTCAGCATGATCATCACACTTGTCACTAAACAAATTAAGCTCCTCACAATCCCCAATCTCCAATATCTCAAGGGAGGAGAGATGTTGCATAAATCCAGGTAGGGATTTTAGTCTAGGGCATCCAAGAATCTTTAGATAGTCCAGAGAAGTCATGTTTTGCAACCACTCCTCTGGCAGAGACTCTAGGTCCCGCATCCTATACAAAGACAGACTTTATTTTGGAGAAAGGAGGGGAGGATGCTGCCATATTCATCTTCATCTCCATTGTCTGTTTTAATGGTTTCAAGTTGGAATCATACAGTAGTAGCCCTATTTCAAGATATGGAAACAGTGGCATGCAAGTCAAGTTATTGCAATTCCAGATTTCCAAATGAGAAAGACAAGGAAATGAAGGCAATGATATATGCTGTTGAAATTGATGACATGGTGTTGATGTCATTGTTGCCACATCTCTTACCAGTTGCAGAACCAATAATCTTTTCAACAATTGTTTTCACATTAAAAACATCAGAGACACACACCCACATCTTCAACTCAAAATAAGTCTTCACCTTCTCATCATTGTATACATATTGAACAAGTGTGGTCTTCCCTAACCCTCCGATACCTACTATGGATATGAATGAGACATTCTCTTTCACATCAAAGTTCAATAATAGATCTATGATATTCTTCTTATCCTCTTCTCTCCCAATAACTTCTTCTTCACGTATAAATGAATGACTTTGTTCCCTCTCTGCAGTCACAACCCCTGCCTGTAAAAGATGTTCTATCAACTGAAAATTGTTTCTACCATTAGCTATTGCAACAAGTCTCTCCCATATCACCTTTATTTTGCGAGCCATTTTAAGACGAAAAACAAGTTGGTTTGAACTTGAAAAGAAAATGCGTACCTTCTTTGCCATTTTATCACCAGCCATCACCCTTCGTCGCAAATCTTCAGTGGAGAAACTGCTTAACAAGTCATCTGCATCATAAACTGTCTCTCTGAGCTTCATGAGCCAGTCCTTGACTTGATGATTCTTGTCCTGCTTCTCTTCTGCATCCTGAAGTACAGCTTGAATAGTGGAAACAGTGTTCTTCAATTTTTCAAGCTCATCTTTGACACCCCAGATAGATGCAATCTCTTCAAAAGCCATAGAGCCCAACCTTTCAATGATCTTCTGCACAAGACCAAACGGGATTTCTTCAGCCATTTCTTCTTGGTGGGTGGAAGAAAATGCCGAGAGATAGATCAAAAGAAAGCTGAAAAGCAGTGGTTGAACTTGAATTGAAATTGCTAAATGTGGGAGAATGGATAAGTTTTAAGTTGCTCCAAAACAATGCTTTGGCTTTACCAGTCCTGAGCCCCCACTGCTCATTGATTCCGCACGACTAAAAGGTTCCCCACTAATCATGATTCTGCGTGAAAACTAAAAAAGAACTATAGTTTCTTATTTTGAAGATGCTCACACACAATCCGGTATGGCTGTTTGTTTTACATGATTATTATAATTTGGCTATATACAATCGAATGATATTTACCATTCGATTAATAATTTTATATTTTATGTATTATTTTAAATTACAAAAACTTGAATTTAAATAATTAATTGATGACATGATTATTGATTTTTTATCACCATAAAATTTTGCAAGTATAGAAAATATATGAAGATAATATAATCCAATGATAAATTTGTCAAAATTTGCATTCAATTAAAAAATATTGAATGGTGTAACATTGTTTAAAGTCAATTATATATATATATATATATATATAGATTTTACTAATATGTGTCTTTAGGGCATACATTAATAAACCATTTTAGGAAACTTTTCATAGAAAAAAAAAAAGTGATTTATTGTTTTAACAACTTTTTTAATTCCTTATAAAAACTTTCCCAAAATTGATGATTAATGTATGCCCTTAGGGCATACATTAACCGGACCCATACACACACACACATATATAGGGATGAGTTCAAGTTACACTTGGTGTAATCTTAAGCAATGTTACACCACCCAATAACTTGTTATTGAATTAATATTTTGAAAATCCAACCGTTGAATTACATATTCTATATGTTCTTAACATGCATGCCAATTTTTATATCAATCGGATGTTATTTACCATTTGATCCATAAACTCATCTTTTATGCATTATTTTAAACTACAAAAACTTGAATTTTAACAATTAATTAATGACATGACTATTAATTTTTGATCACCTTAAAATTTTGTAAGTATAAAAAATATATAAAGATAATGTAATCTAACAGTGGATTTGTCAATATTTGCATTCAATTAAAAAATATTGAGTGGTGTAATATTGTTTAAAGTTACACTAGATGTAACTTGTACTCAACCCATATATATATATATATATATATATATATATAAGCGATGGGGATGAGTGGACGCATTCATGGAAGGATTTATCTTTTACAAGATATAGTCTTGGCCTTGGGTAGACAAAACTTTGAAAGGATCCTAGAATTTATGGGACTTAAAAAAATAATAATAAAATAAAACTCACACTTTCGGCTATATATGCCTGAAATGTTGTCCTTTCTTTCACTAGGATACATATATAAAGATGGATTCAATCTAATTGTTAAACAAACTGTTAACCATGTCACCACCCTTTCAAAAATTAATGATATACTAATTTACAATGATATAATTTACAAATCTATTTACAATTCTAGAGAAGTTATAGTTTGGCTTAGTAGAATCGCCCAACCATTCTCTTTTATGATATTGAGTTGAGCAAGATCAATAAAGAAAGATACAAATAAATTAATTATACTAGAATAGAAGTTATACTGTTATAGTATGGCTTAGTACATGTAGTGAAGATTAGAGGTAGCAATTTGTGTTCGCGTGTTGGGTTCATGTCGTGTCAACTCATGAGTATCTGACTATATGGGTCAACACTAACTCGACATGTTTATTAAACGGGTCAGTCTTGTTGACCTATTTATCAGATTTTATTAAAATGAAAAAAATTATGAAAAAACAAACAAATATATATATTTTTATATAAAATTTAGAACTAATGAATAACTCCATCACAAATAATCATTCAAAACTAAAACATATCTCAATATCACAAATAATCAATCGCAATATATTAAAGAACATAAACTACAACAACTAATAAGTTTATATATTTAGGGTTTGAAGGGTACACTGGTAAAATGTCATTTAATTAAACAGATCAGACAGATCAAATGAATTAACCCTATAGGTATAGGTCCTCTTTTAAATAAATATATATATTCGGTTGGACATATAGCCACGCTTTGTGAACATGGCAATAGGCCCAATCCAAAAAACCGCGGCTAAAGATACTTACAAATGCAGCTGTAGACTTAACCTATAGTCGCGTTTTAAAAATACAGCTATAGTTCAGTAGTTTAAGTCGCGTTTCTTAAAAATGTGGTTATAGGTTACCTGTAGCCGCATTTTTTGGAAACACAACTAAAAAAATCATTGCTATAGGTCGCATTTTTAGTAGTGGTTCCATACGTTGATCACTAACCCAACCCGTTTATTAAATAGGCCAGTCGTGTTAACCCGAATATGATACAAACCTATTAAATTACAACCTATAATCTGCTGTTAATGGTACAATTAGTCCCAAGGCCCATAAAAGCCATTTAAGCCCGTAGCCCATCAAATGACTCACAAGAAACATTTCGGATCAATTTAAGCTGGGCCCACAGAATCAACCCTCACAGCCCATTAATGTGGCCCACAAGTTTGGTGAAATCAACCCCAAAGCCCATTGACTAGGGGAACGAGCAAGTCCCTTTAAAGGAATCAACCAATTAATTTTCATTTTGCTTCGGAGACTGAATACTAAATAAACAAAAGCATTTCCAGTTTGTGAAATTAAAGAGTTTGCTTTGTCCTACCTCAGACCTATTGAAACTCATAACCAGCCAATAGGTGCACTGCTGAATATATTCTGAAAAAAATATTTCACATTTTTCACCATTTTGTAGAAAAGAAATAATAAGCAAAGGGATTATAGAGGCATCCAAAACAAAGAAACAAGGACCGAAGCAACATTAAAACCACATCAAATAGAACTTTAACATAATGTTCACCATCATTTACTTAAGATACATTTCAAAATTTGTATGGTTGAATGTAAATATTCTCAAACATCCATATGAATTTTGATTTCCAAATCCAGTGAGTAGTGAGTACAAAAACTGAATCACCAAGATTTCAATCAAACATAATTAAGAGTCTGATCAATGGTATGGAAACACCTCTGTGGGAAAAAGAAGAAAACTGAAGCTTTACTCCAATGCTTTAGTTAATCAATGGAGACCGATTTCAAATTCTTAGAGCAAATGGAAATGTCACAATCTGTTTGAACTTTGAACCCAAAAGCGCATCTTTTGCTAAGTCCAGAAAAATTTCTTCTAGAGAACATTGTTGTGAGAAAAAAACCTTATTATGCAGTTCTTCCTTGACAAATAATTTCCTCCCTGTAACGAATTAATAGTGGATGTGTGCCTAAGAAATTGAATCAAAATTTGCCGTTTGAAAGTGATGGGAATATAAATGACATCCTTCTCAAACAGCTCATAGGCATGCCTTGCATGTTGTTCCCAGCTCTCCATTCCATCCAGCTGATGCACACTTATGGAAGCTGCACAAAATTCTTCAACGCCCAATTTTCAGTATTGAATAAAACTAACAAACATGCACAAGTAGACAATCAGCTGCCACTCTTATCATTATATATATTTAGGGAAGTAAAATTTTCAAATAAGGCAAACAGTTACAACAAACAGAAATGTGATTTTTGACACATTACCATGGTTTGCATAATCTAGGGCCTGTGAATCCTTCATTGAATTGGGGGAATTCCTTATCTCACCCTGTGAAGATAAGAATAGAAAAACATCTAACCATCTTAAATTTCTGCATCTTAAAGTTTTGCTTAGAGATGAATTTATGCTAGCCTTAATAGTGTGAATTGTTCCCGCAGAAAAGCTCACTGAGCTACAGTAAATGTCTTTGTGAACAAGTAATTCTAGTATGCAGCACCACTGATCACCTGGAATTAGTTGTCATTACAAATCAGACTTAATACAATTAATATGAGCTTTTTATCCCTTATTGTAGCTTCACATCATTACGTTTGGTAATAAAAGTTAGTTCAGTTTCCAAAGAATAATTGTAATAGAAATTTTTTTCTTATAATTGAATCACTTATCACTAATGGAAAATTCTGTTATTGGCCAAGGACCAAGAATCTTTCTTCTATAATCTTTCTTTCCATATGTTGGATACATTTTAGTGGTTAACAGAGCCTGCAAACTTGAGAATGAGGCAGATAGAAAGGAGAGTAATGACTTTTGCATTCATGTCTATCTCATCGTAGAGGACTAGAAGTAGGCACATTCAGTGGAATTTTTTTTTTTTGATAAGTAAGAATTTTATATATACGAACGGCTACTCTGTGCAAGAAAAACACAGAGCAAACCCAGAGAATACAAGAAGAAAGAATAGAGAGAAAACAAGAAAGAACTAGACATCAAAAAAAATTACAAAAGAGAAAGAGAACTAAGAAAAGAAGGGAGAGAATCACTAGTCGTGAGTCTCCAAGCCCGAGACCAATCAAAAAGAGTCCCACTAAAAGAAGCAAGAAGCTAATCAACGAAACTATCCAAATCCTCAAAAGTCCGCCGATTCCATTCCTTCCAAATACACCATAGGATGCACAACGGAACTAAGTTCCAAATCTAAGACGAATGCTTCCCCAACCAATTCCACCAGCCAAAAAGCAAATCTGGGATCGATCTAGGGATAACCCAAGACAAACCAAAAAAATTTAAGGCAAAGCACCACAACCGATGAGCCATCTCACAATGAAGAAGTAAATGGTCTACCGTCTCTCTACAACGACGGCACATAATGCACCAGTCTACAAGAACCAATCTCCTCAATCTCAAGTTATCCCCCTTCAATTGTCTTTCCTTGGAAAGGTACTTGGAGAGTAAAGGCTCCTAGACGGGTTTCTTTTTTTATTTGGTGTGTAGCTTAAAACGTTGCATAATTTATAATATCAGTATTGACATATAAACATATGATTTAGAATGGGAGGAATACATTGGAAGCTATACAAAGTTCAAAAATAGGGACAAACTATAACTCAAAAGAGAGGAAAACAATGTCAAATTCTCATACTTGATTAATGGAGGTGGGATTGATGGTGAAATCCCATTGCATATAAAAAGAAGAAGAATACAGATATAGATGCGGTATAGTTATTTCCTAGAAATAACAGATATCAAAATAAAAAGTTAGTATAAAACAAAGAACATTATTCCAATAGAATTGCACTAAGGCCTCACATTTCTTAATAACCATTTGTTTATTCCTCGACTGCTATCTATTGTTATTATATTTGTTACCATCAAGCTTTCAACTTAATTCTATTTTTGGTAAAAATGGATTCAGGATTTAGCGCATACAAGATTCCAATTTAATATGATTAAACTGGAATCTTGTATAAATTGGGATTAAATTGGAATCTAGTAGCGCATAAAAGATTCTAGTTTACACATCTTGGATTCGATTCCAACTAGGAGTTCCCTTGAATTACCTAATGCACAGTTCTGGCAGATGGGGTTATGTATCCATGGTTTACTCCCTAAGGGCGGGTTCAAAGGACCCTGCTTTGGTGATGATCCACATCATTTGAAAAAAAAAATGATTCCAATTTATATGATTTTTATAGATGTCAAACAAAGGCTGGATTATAACTTTATGCCTTGACGGTAAGTTAAGTAGCCTTTGAGAAATCAAGATAATGCTCCTGAGCAAGAGCATAAATTGCTTAGCCCGTCATGGGTGATGCCCCTGGATTACTAGGCAACTAATTCTAGTAGGCAGGGTCAGTTGCAACCAGCTAGAGGCAAGTCCAAATGGCTTTTCTTTAGAAATGCTCCCTACATTATGAAAAAACCAGTCGCAGACCAACGCGTTGCGTGTGATAATATTTTTAGAGTTATCTCATAAATATATAGTTTATTATTATTATTATTGTTGTTGTTGTTGTTTTACTACTATCTATGTAACTTATGTAAAAATGACAGCTAAATAAACAGGGAGTCATCCTTTTGTATTAAAAACAAAAACAAAATTGACTCTTATTACTTAAACTTGCTTGCTTCCTTTTTTCCTTAAAAGGATGCAACGGTGCACCAATTGAAAAAAACCATTTAAACCAACCCTTACACCAATTTTTGCCCTCAAATTGCTGTTGATTGTTTTTTTTTTTTTTTTTTTTTTTTTTTTTTTTTTTTTTTTTTTGTCATTGCAAAGTTTTGGGAGTACTATACCAACAATGCCCAGAGTGACACGTGTTATGTCTCTTCATGTCCTTGTTTCATGAATTCATATCCCGTGCAATATTTATACCTAAATTCTTAGCCATAGATTTAATCTAATGGCTTAAGCCTTTGACACCTCACCAAATAACAACAAGACTATTTTACCCTTAAAAAATTTCACAACCCTTCTCTGCCTCTCCTTCAACCCATTCTCTGCCTCTCCTTCAACCCATTCTCACAGCAACCCCAGCTCATAAACTTCTGTGACCTCCATTTTCTGAAGACTTGAGAAACCCAAGGCCACGTCGCCGCCTTCGTTGCTGAAGATCAGAGCGTTTCTCTCGTCGCCGAAACCTACCAGAAAATCAATCTCTACTCCTCAACGTCTTCATCGAAATCGTCGTCGTCGTCGTCATGTTCCACTTCGTCTTCGTCGTCGTCGTCCCCGTGTTCATCACTTGAATGAATTTAGATTGAGGAAGGAGGATCAATCTGCCAACCAACATGTGTCTTATCAGGTTTGAATAATGGAAAGAAACAGAAAGAGAGAATAATGGAAAGAAAGCAATAAAAACCGAATTAGCCGAGGACTGTGTATGTATGAGTGAGAGATTCCGATGGGTTTGATTATTAGTACATGAAGATTTTTTTTTTTTTTTTTTTTTGGTTAATATTTTGATAGAACTTGACTTGGAGATTATATTAAGACCAAAAGATATCATAATCATGTATTTGCACTACCACTAGGCCACTACTACTTTTTTACCAAAGAAACTATAATTTTTTTGACCACTTTGCTAGGGCAAAAAGGTAAACTATGCTGCATTTGGATTCAAGTGTTTTGGGACAATTTTTTTATTAAAAAAAAAAAAAAATTTGATAGTTGGGACTTGGGATGGAAGAGAAAAAAATTGAATTATGTATGTTTTCAAAGAGTGTATCAGGACACTTTTTCTTGTATTATATGTGTTATTTTGTTACATATGACAAACTTTTCTTTCAAATTTGTATTAAGTTTTTTGCTATACATGTGTAGTTACCACTTACAAATGAGTCTTAATTTTATTATATTACCAAAAAAGAAAACCAAATAATTGTTGGAATTAGAGATGTTCATAACTTGAGTCAATTTAGATTGAGGAAAGAGGAATGGGGGATCAATCAGCCAACAAAATTGTGTCTTATCGGGTTTGAAATTGCACGACCAAATATACTAATAGAAAAGGAATAGCTTATCAACTTTTTTTTTTTTTCGACATAGAGTTTGCAACCATCAATTTCGCAACTACAAAAGACCTAAACAAATAATCTGGCAATCACTCACAAGTCACACCACAATGGCATGATGAAGAAACAAAATGAGAAAAACCCAAACAAATACTTCAATGACAATTCACAACAGTGATTTGGCTCGATGGTGATAGCTAGGTTGAAAATAATGGATTTGTTGGTGACAAATCTAAAGTTATAGATGGTCGTGGGATACAACGTATATTCAGCCCAATTTTCATTAACTAGGTTTTTGAAACTAGCCATGGACTTTCAAGTCAAATTGGCCCAATCAATATGTTTCATGTTTGTGTTCCATCTTATCTTTTAACAATCCATTAAATAAATTTAGCTTTGTTGTTCTTAGTGTCCAAGTTTATTAGGTGTGCAATATTTTCTTATTATTAAACTTAACAATATTGTATACCTTTGCTCTTGACATAAAGGTAGTGTCGATATTCTTTTAGCTCCATAATTTTTCCCTAGTACGAAGGAGATGAATTGCCTATAAGTTAATCACCAATAAACTCCTAGTACCCAATTGTGGAGGATGATTTTGAGCCAACCCTAAAAGTCAATAATTATAAAATTTAAAAAAAAAATTTAAAAAAAAATAGTTACATAGAATTTATATTGTATTAAGACCTCTTCTTTTTTTTTTCTTTTTTTTTTTTCCTAGTGTAACTCAACAAATTAGAAAATAAGTCAATTCAAACATACAATAATTTAGCAATTGGAAGCTTTTGAAAATGATTCATAAGTATGATGAAAATAGACTTTTTTTTTTAAATGAGAGAAAATGGGCTAATTTTCTATACATTTGATGCCTTAGAATTTTCATAGTTGATGACTTATTTTTCACCATTCTATATTGTTTTTTGCATTCTTTGAACTTTACTTTTCTATGAAAGATAATTGACATATTTAGGTAATGTCTTGATACGTCTAAATTCTCTAATTTTTTTTTCTTTGTATGTGTCTTAGGAGCCGCGAGGTCTGCCACATCCTTGAAAGATAATAGCATAAAAACTATTTACTTGAAATTCATGAGTCAGCTTGTTTTGCACCTATGCATTGATTTGTTTCTATCACCATTTTACAAGGAATTTGAGATTAGGGATGGGATCAGGGGATAAAGAAGGGCAAGGGAAGTTTAGAAAATTGCGCAAATATGAAATATGTGGTTACATGCTTACTGCTTTTTGTTGAAATCTATTACCCTTTTCTCTTTAATGTGGCCACATCCTCTTAATGTAAGTTCATATAATGTATCATTTGCTCATATCCGTATGAAATGCTTAAAGTCATATCCATAGGAATGGATTTGGGAATGCTTTATGGTGGCTACATCTTTGTTTTAGTGTCAACCAAGGTTCTTTTTCCTAAATATGTTTTTGGTTTAGTCTTTGTGTGAGGACTATATTGTGAAATTTCATAAATTTTTACTATTCTGAAAAAAAAAAATGTGAAACAAAACAAACTAAAAGTAAACCAAAATTATACTAAAAAAAAAAGAAATATATATATCGCGTAATGTCCACTCTCCCTTCCTAAGCTTTTTTTTAACCTAAAAAAATTATGATAGGTTGTTAAATTAATAGAAATATTAAACTATATTATTGAGACTTGAAAGAGTTGAAATTGATTAAATAATTATTTTTATCAGTTACGGATAGGGGTGACAATTCGTGTTCGCGGGTTGAGTTCGTGTCTTGTCAAGCCACGAGTATTCGGCTATATGGATTGATCCGAATCTGACCTCAAGAATCCTCAACCCTATACATGTGTGTTTTATCAATGAGAGAAAGACAGAATAATGGAAAGCAATAAGAATTGAATTTGCCGGGGAGCGTGTGTTTATATGTGTGAGAGATTCTGGTGGGTTTGATTATTATTAGTACATGAATTTTTTTTTTTTTTACTTTTTTTTTTTTATACAACTTTGAGATTATATTAAGACCAAAATATATCATGGATTTGCACTCCCACTACTAGAACTACTATTACAGCATTACCAAAGAAACTATAATTTTTTTGACCATATTGCTAGGACAAAAAGGTAAACTATGTCGGATTTGGACTTTTTCAAGTGTTTTGGGACAATTTTTTTAAAGTAATTCAATGGTTGAAAGAGAAGATATTTGTTCATAAAAAAAATTAAAAAGAGAGAAGAATTTTTTTTTTTTTTAAGTAAACAGTAATACTTATTATTAGAACACACACAAAAATAGTAATACTAGTGTTTTAAACCAGATTTATAATATATCATATAACCAGAGTACAACTACAAAATGGTCTAACATTTGTAGTCTGGAGTTATAAACAAGAGAGAAGATATTTGAATTATGTACTAGATGAGCTAAACGATGTATCGGGAGATTCGGGACACCTTTCTTGTATGTGTTATTTGCAAATATGATAAACTTTTCTTTCAATTTTGTATTAAGTTTTTCGCTATTCATGTGTAGTTACCACTAACTGCATCGCTCATTATCTTTTACATAAATTAAAAGAGTCTTAAGTTTATTGTATTATCCCAAAAAAAAAAAAAAAAACCAAATAATTGTTGGAATTAGAGATGTTCATCACTTCAGTCAATTTAGATTGAGGAAGGAGGATCAATCCACAACCAAAAATACTAATAAAAAAGGATTAGCAACTGATTTTTTTTTTTTTTTTTTTTTTTTTTTTTTTTTTGGACTTAGAGTTTGCAAATTGCAACCATCAATTTCGTGATTTCAAAATGCCTAAACAAATAATCTGGCAAATCACTCACAAGTCACAACAGAATGGCATGTGATGAAGCAACAAAATGAGAAAAACCCAAACAATTACTTTAGTGACAGTTCATAACAATGATTTGGCTCTATGGCGATAGCTAGGTGAAAAATAATAGATTTGTTGGCGACAAATCTAAATTTATAGATGGTCGTGGGATTCATCAGGGTATATTCAGCCCAATTTCCATTAAATAGGTTTTTGAAAATAGCCATGGCCTTTCAAGTCAAATTGGGCCAATCAACATGTTTCATGTTTTTTTTTTTCCATCTTGTCTTTTAATAGTCTGTTAAATAAATTTAGTTTTTTTTTTTCTTAGTGTCCAAGTTTATTAGGTGTGCAGTATTTTGTTATTATTAAACTTAACAATATTGTATACCTTAATTGCTCTTGACATGTAGTGTGGATATTCTTTTACCTCCATAATTTTTCCCTAGTACAAAGGAGATGAATTGCCTATATAAGTTAATCACCAATAAACTCCTACAACCCAGTCGTGTATAATGATTTTGAGCCAACCCTAGAAGTCAATAATTATAAAAGAATTGTTACATTGAATTTATATGGTATTAAAACCTCTTCTTCTTCTTCTTTTTGTAGTGTAACTCAACAAATTAGAAAATAAGTTAATGCAAATGTACAATAATTTAGCAACCATGGAAGCTTTTTAAAATGGTTCATAGGGATGATGAAAATAGAATTTTTTTTTTTTTTTTTTAATGAGAGAAAATGGGCTAATTTTCTATACGTTGATGCCTTAGAATTTTCATAACTGAAGACTTATTTGTTACCATTCTATTTTGTTTTTAGCATTCTTTGAACTTATTATTTTACATTTTACATTTCCATGAAAGATAATTGACGTTTTAAGGTAATGTCTTGGTTTCTCTGAATTCTCTACTTTTTGTATGTGTCTTAGGCACCACAAGGTCTGCCACATTCTTGAAAGATAATAGCATAAAAACTATTTGCCCAGAATTCATGAGTCAGCTTGTTTTGCACCAATGCATTGATATTTGTTTCCATCACCAATTTACGAGGAATCTGAGATTAGACAGGGGGGTCAGGGATAAAGAAAGGCAAGGAAAGTTTAGAAAATTGCACAAATATGAAATATGTGGTTACATGCTTACTGTTTTTTGTTGAAATCTATTGCGTACTCTTTCTCTTTAATGTGGCACATCTAGGGGTGTGCATGGGTCGGGTTGGGTCGGGTTGAGGGGATTTTTTGACCCAACCTATCATGGTGGGTCAAAAAAAAATCAACCCAATCCAACCCATCACATAAATCCAACCCAACCCACATGGGTTGGGTTGGGTCGGGTTGAACCCATGGGTTTTTGGTCATTGAAGCCAAAACCAATTCCCCAACTTTATTTTTTTCAAAGTAGACTGATATCGCTGGATTTTCTACAGTAAATTCTCCTTTGGGATAGACCAATAACTTCCTGGATTCAGTAAAGGGTTGCAAATAACAGCTGCTAAGTTCAGAAAAGCAAGATTTTCATTTTTATAACAAACTTAGTGGAACTTCTAGTAATGCATATTACCATTTTAAATTTCCAACGGTGAATTCTTGAGAATTATAATATTTTTCATTTAGTGTCGAAAATCTTTCAATCTTCCAAGTAAAAGTTCTGTTATAGGGTTCTTCAATAAAGGAAAGACACTGCCTTTTGACACTACGTTCATGAACAAAAACCTCTGCACCAAATACGCAACAGTTATTGACAAGGTATCCTTGAGAAGCATCATTAAAGGTATCAAGGGGAAGAAATTTGGCAAATCCCCATTCGCAATTTATGTCATTGAATCTTCTTATAGCACCACCACCAGCATCTATTAAAAAAAAATCATCAAAAGATAGTAAATAAATAAGGAAAATGTTTGGCTCATATTTGGAGCTTTGAACTCCAACTACAAATAAGAACATAACATGGGTTCTGTCATGTGTAATGTATACGATTTCTTAGTTGATTGGTTAAGTGACTTCTTAATAAAATAAAATATAATCAGACACATGACATATTACAATTGACGAAACATAAAGTGACCCACAAAAATGTAATTAAAGATTTTAATTGCATCAATTATGAGAGAGCAAACCTTGAACGGTCAAGTACTCGTCCCGTATCTGATCAAATACAAACAATTTGAAGCTGGCATTAACCTCCCAACCAAGAGGAAGTTTTCCCGTCTCAGCAATTGCTAAGTAAAGGGAGATGTGACCATTCCCATTCTTCTCAATTCCTTTTGGATAAAGAGACAATCTCCTGCAAAAGAAGACAAGTTATATAATCACTTGACTAAACAATTCATAGGGTAGAGAATTAGAGCCCCCACCATGTATGCCCGCCAGCTTAAAAAATATCGGACTTGTACTCTAGCCCAGACTTGGACAGTAAAGAGAATGACTCTATTTTAAGTAGGAAATTATCTGGAGTAAAATGTCTTTTGGATCTTGTAATTACTGCAATACAATAGAATATGAATAATTAAGGGGCAATCTATAAAAATGTTGGGTACGTAATGGCGTTCAGGAAAGAATTCAACCTAGAAGTTCTAAAGAATAATCAATAAAGTCATAGATCATGTAAATACAACACATTTTCTTTTCATCATATATCATCTATCATATGTCATATTATGTTTAGCTAAATACTTTCTTTTTATTTTAAATTTTGAGAAAAAAATTACTTTTTATAGATGAGAAAACGATTATTGTAAGGAACATAAATTAAAACAAAACAAATATAAAATAAACAGAAAGTATTTCAGAGTCATGAATATGGACAACTGCATATATACGGCCTATTTCATGTTCCAACTATTATAATCATATTTTTATATTCATCTCTTTTCTTATCTTCAAATTACCTGATGGCATCACAGATGTCTAACATAATTACTTGTAGGCTAGAAAATATGAGATATATATTTTTTTTTTTGAACATATAGAGTGACAATAACTTAGGAGAGGGATAGAGAACACACATGATTCATCGCGGGTGGTAGGAAAATCGCCCATGACTAAATAGTTAGGATTCTGGAAATCCTTTGAGATCAATATATTAGGTTAATGTGTGTGAAACATAACAGTACAAAACATGTATTTATAGAGAGAATTCAGAGGGAAATCAAAGGGCATGAGTACTTAGCATCCATGCAATGAACTTTAATTAACGTATCAATTATCATGGCTTTATTTACATAGAAAAATCAAAGGACATGTGTACTTAGCAACCATGCAATGCACTTTAACGTATCAATTATCGTGGCTTTATTTACATAGAAAAATCAATGGACACGTGTACTTTGTAACAATGCAATGCATTTTAAACATGAGAAATGCTAATGAGTGCTTTTAGGGCACTGGTTAAGAATCCAATTAAAGAAAGTTTTTATGGAAAAAGAAAAAAAAACAATTAATGTTTTGATAGCTTTTTTCATTTCCCATAAAAGTGATGTCAAAACTTTCCTAAAATGGATTTTTACCCAGTGCCCTTAAGGCACTCGTTAGCATGACCCTTTAAACATATCATTGCATTATTCATGGAGGGAAATCATAAAGCATTAATACTCTAGAACAAAATATCATTGCACGGCCTCTTTTTTTTTTTTTTTTTTTTGGCAGTAAATATTCGGTTTTTGAAAATTATTTTGTTACAAAGCTACTATTGCAACTTATTTAGTTAAGTAACCTC
This sequence comes from Notholithocarpus densiflorus, assembly GCA_030021035.2. NCBI lineage: Eukaryota > Viridiplantae > Streptophyta > Magnoliopsida > Fagales > Fagaceae > Notholithocarpus > Notholithocarpus densiflorus. The sequence goes on along the minus strand of JARYZH020000273.1, from coordinate 13,903 downwards.
TTTTTGGAACTTAATTTTTTAAAAGTCGAGTTCCAACATGGAACTTGATTTCACCAAATTCGAGTTCTATGTAATTCAATGGAACGTAGAACTCGAGTTTTGAGAAATCGAGTTCCACGTTTGCCACATATCATTGAATTGCATAGAACTCAGGTTTGGCAAAATTGAGTTCTACTTTGAACTTGATTTTAAGAAACTCAAGTTCCAAAAAGAGATTACATAACTAAATAAGTTATAATAAATATTTTTTAACAAAATAATATTTAAAAACTGAATATTTAGCAAAAATCACCGATAAAATAACTAATAATCGATAAATTAATTTTTAAGTGTTGTGCCTCATGATTTAAAACCATAGGAAATGTTCCGATTATTTGAAAACTTAGCTAGAGGTGTGATGAGATTTATACATTTGTGGTGAGTTCGGGTGTGTGAGAGACCTTACAAAAAATTTTGTATGATTCAGGGCTCACATGAAATGGTTGTCATTTGTCAAGTGGTAGTTAAGGACCTCTTTTATAAAAGAAATATCCTAACTATGCCTAATTTATCAATTTGTGTAATTCTATGTTGGATTCAATTTATAGTTTTTTGGATAACTAATGTACATATCATTAATTAAAAAGCATAGTAAAACAAATCGTAGGGAATTCTTTATTCCTAAAACCATTTTTTTTTTAATGAATATTCCCACAACAATTTTAAGCGTTGTGCCTCTTGATTTTTCTTGTGTGACTCTTTTGTAGTCAATTTTTCTTGAATTATCACACCTAGTATTTAGTTTATGTAGGCCTTGAGCATAAATTTTGAGTTGCTATTTTTTTATGCTTTGCACCAAAAGCCTTGTAGCCTTGGTCTCCTTTATAAAGAGAACCAAGGTTCGAAGCCCTCTTCCCCACTTATTGTAATAGTTGAATTATATATAATAAAAAAAGCTTTGTATTCATAATCAATAACTAGCAAGTCCTAAAATATAACTAAGCTGTAGATACTTCTCATAAACAAACATCACCGACAAAATCAATAAAAGAGTAATACTGAGAATTAGGGTTTAGTAGCAGCCACATTAGCAATGCTAATTTATATTGATGAAGTGCCACAAAAACACAAAGCGCTGAACTTGCAGATAAATATATAATTCGTCAACAAAATAGTCATGCATGGTCAATATGAACCAACTACTTTGGTAACCAGGACCTGTAATTTACTAAGATGAGATGTGCTACAAAATTGTGAGAGTTCCATCCCAGACCTTGGCAATCTATTGCATCTTCTAATCAGAAAAAATCTAGTGCACCTTTGCTTTATATCCATAGACAGCAAAGTTTCATGTGGCAGAGGGCCGTGCTAGGCGAATTCCATCAAGTTCACATTCTGCAATCAGTTGGCAACGTAGACAAGACCAGCAACAAGGTATTGATAGAATTTAAACTGCCTTGGACATCAAGAGAATCTGCAGGCCAGTTTCACAGAGAGGGACATACTTCTCAGTTAGCCCAAAAGCAAGATCCAACATATCCTTTTCCTCATTAGTAGGATATTATAGTTTATTGTAGTACTTCATATCCTAGCTAGCCAAGAGTTTTTAGGAGTTAGCCTTTGACCCTCAGACTATACCTCATTAACTCCTTGGAAATAAATTAACTCAACACAATCAAAAGTAAAAAAAGGGTAAAAAAACCATGCATTTTAGCCAGGGAATGAATGTCACTGGGCGACATTCACTGGATTAGAGCTAAAAGCAACAAGCATCATATTGCATTAGTTGGCTCTTATGTAGTGAGAATTGCGTAGGCGACATTAATTTTCTTCTTCTAGAAACAAGCAAGTTTCAAACACACATTCCTGCACAATTACATGACATGTGGAACAGGCATACGATCCTTCACATGCTCTTACAGTCACACTAAAACTCATTAGTCTTACAAGAACTGCACTATAGTTATACTTAGGAATTTTCTACTTGAAGTTCAAGTGACCAATTTAAAAAGCCTTGACACTAATCGCTGAAGGCAAATTTCACTTATCATCTTCATACTAAAACTCAAAGAAGTAATAGTTAAACAGTATGGAACAGTAAATCAATGAATCTCACCTAAATAACATAATTTGACATTGTGAAATGAGTTAATACCTTCTGTCTTTAACCCTTATTTTGACAAGTTTAAAGGAATATCAATATCAAGAGGAGGTCAAAATGGACTCAGGTGAGGTGCAAAACATTGAATAGCATGCCCAAGTATTACCTTCAATGTCTATGTCATTTTCAAGGGCAGCCTCTAGCATTGACATTCCAATTGGAACCTTAATATGCTTCTCCTTTACATCCTTTTCAATAAATGCGACGCATATTCTGCAGAATTGAACAAAGGACTGTGAAGAGAGAGCAGGATAATATAACAATGAGTTCCAATAATTAGATATGAGATCTAGATGGCATCAAGGATGGCAGTTTATTTTCATTTTTACTATATTGCATGAGGTTAAGTAGGCATGTTCATCTCCTTGAACATATCAATATGAAAATCCCTAAAGCCTTGTTCCCAAAAGCCTCCTTCCATATGGGGAGCAACTTACTTTTATTTTTCTTCATTCCATTCTTCAGGGGCCTTGTCAGCAGCTTTTGTATAAAAAGACTGATGCTTCTGTAATAAAGATCATATATATTGCCCGAACAACTTTATTGGTGGTAGCAGAAAAAATACAGATACAGTACTGTGACTGCCAAAATACTTATATTAGATTGCACCCCCAAAAGAATCAAATTGATATGAAGCCAAAAAAAAAAAAAAAATGATACAAAAGCAAATAGGACTCATATAGAAAAAAGGCTGTCAGCAAAAACTACTCTATATTACATTACCAATTTATCTACTGTGCAGTCTCAACCACTTGCAATCACAACCCGTCCAAAAAATCACTTCATTAATACACAAAACTTGGTCTATATCTCTCCTTCGGGAAGGAGATGGCAGCTGCAAGTATCATTCAATTTGACTACCTCTTCTAGTTAAAGCCTACCAAACTATCACTTCACTAGCAAAGAGCCTCTCGGCTCAGTGGCACTTTGGCTCTCTCCATCAGGGAGAGCTTGGACTTGAACTGTAGGGGCAACATCCCCACAACTTTCTGTTACAATTTAAAAAAAAAAAAACATCAATTGACTAAAGCACATTTTTACATTTCTTTATCACTAGCCACACGGGTACCAATTGTGTTTCTGCTACTCTTTCAATCCTTGTTTGCATGCTTAAAGAATCAAGGCCTACTTTCAAACTGGTATTATTGTGCCCCCCCCCCCTAAAAAAAAATTACAGCCGATGAAGCAACAGCCATATACACATGGAGATAAACATTGTAACCAAACTGATCGCACAGATGTGAATTAATTAAATGCTTCAAAGTTTCTGAACAATGATACAAAAGTAACTGGTAGTAAAGAATATTGGCATGCTTAGCAGGTATTTTTTGATGAAGCAATTATTACTTAAACTTTTAAGAAAAACAAGGCCAACCAGAGGTTGAAAATAATGATTGCAAAATGCATGCAATTGTGCCATCTTTGGTGTGGATGTCAATTGTCCTGCCAATAAAGATACGACATCAAAACATTACCTTATCAAAGTTTTATCAACCAACACTACTACTTTAGGCGGAATGTTTAACGAATGTACTGGGAACAGAACCTGGCACAACTGAGAGCATGTGTTAAAAATACTTGGAAGCACTGGTCCCAATGACCACGAACTTCATTCAATTCAACAAAGCCTTATCTTAACTACATGGACATAACTTAGTATTTCAAGATCTGGGCTTGAGACATGGGAGTATCCTGGAACATGAGTCCACCCTCTACTAATCAAATACAGATTATGCAGTTGAAAAATATTGTAATTACAAGATATAATAAAATAATGGTTTCAGTGGACACAAGCAATCCAATAACCTCTGATTATCTTGATATTGGGCAAGATTGTTAGTAGCTCTACTTATACAGAAAGAAAATTCCAAAGCCCTAAAGATATCACATCTCAGCTCCCACCAACATGAAACTGAGTGCACATGCCAGTATGCTACCATGAATTAGTGTCTTCCAATCATATTGATAACAAATAATATACTATATTACTAATACAAGTTAAAAGATGGGGAAAACTAATAACAGTTTTGTGCCTATATTAAAGCCAGAGTTATCTTCAAGAAATTCACTTTTCTAAAATTAACCTTGTCTTCTTCACCACTAATCATGATTAACAATGCAGATTTCATGTCTGACCAGATCAAATCCTGCATTTTGACAAGGCAACATGAAATGCAGATTTTTTGTGTTTTATGACCAAATCAAATCCTGCATTTTGTCAAGTGCTCTGTTGGACTATGTCTCCTACATGGGGCAACTTCGGAGAAAAATCCACTCCAAAACCAGCAAATTAAGATCCAAGATAGGATACTGCATTGTACCAAAGGAATTTAAGAAAAAAAGTGGTCGTCTAATTAGGTTCTAGACTACAAAAGGGATCAGACATTCCAACTTCCATTCCACATGTACACAAAATCGTAGGAATGCTTTGTATCTCAAGTTTATCATATTTATTATTTAAATTAAGAAGGCTACCACTAAAACTGTTTATGAACTTAAATATATCTGACTAGATTTCATTGAAAACAAATTAACCACAAATGGGAGTAAAGCTGCCTCCCACTCCTATCTTTTAGTGAATTGATCCAATTAAACAACAACAATATTATTATTAATAATGTCAAGCTGAAGCACAACACATTGCATATCAACTTCAAGTATATACTTCTTGTGAGATTCTTTATCATCCTAGCTCCAAGCTGAGAAATCTTTGAAACAAGCATAAAATACAAAAGTTCTATGCCATTACCAAAAAATAAGGAAAAAAAAAAAAAACATGAATCAAATATATACAAACAAATGTGGTCTCTAGAGGAGTAAAAATAAAACCTTTAAGCAAAAAGTAACATACTTTAACCCCCAGAAGCTCCATTTTCTAAGTTGGTTGATTTATAAATATATAAAGTGAGTTACTTACTTTAGTAGTGTAATCTTTTTGGTAATTAGTGTAAACAAAGTGCGATACATTTCCTTCAGCAACATTAACGTGAACACTTGGTATCCTATAGTAAAAGTGGGAAATACTCAGATATATACAAACAAAGGTGGTATCTACTCCCTAGAGGAAAAAAAATAAAACCTTTATGCAGAAAGTAACATACTTTAGGTACCCAGAATCTCCATTTTCTCACTTGGTTGATTTATAAACATATGAAGTGAGTTAATTTAAACAAAGTGAGATACATTTTCTTCAGCAACATTTATCGTGAACACTTGGTATGTCCTGTAGTGAAAGTGGGAAATACTCAGTCAAATACAAAAAACTTTAAAGACCCACTTCAGATTGAAACATATACATATGGAATACACAAAACAAAAAGAGAGAAGAGAGGGGGAAATTTGCAAATTAGCTGTGTAATGTTTAACAATTTAGTAAGTTAAACAACGTTTGGAAGTATTTAGGAAAATAGCATCTCGAGTTTTAGAAACTCGAGGTGCTGTTTAAATCTCAACCCCCTGCACTCGCAGCCCAACTGCTGAGCTGGATTATGAGGCCACTTGGATCTCGAGTTTCTAAGACTCGATTTTTACAAAATAAAAATCGAGTTTTAGAAACTCGAAATCTACTTATAATCTGCATAAAACTCGAGTCTTAAAGACTCGAGTTCTATGAAAATATTCAGCAAACTCGAGTCTTAAAGACTCGAGTTCTACTGGGAAAATTTCACCCTCTATTTAAACAGAGCAGTACATTCACACACATATGCAACACTTATCAGCCCCCCACATGCCTCTATCTATCCTAATCCTATTTTCACTCAAAGAACTTCTCCAAATCATTTCTAAGGTATGTTTATATAATCTTTTCTTCTTATTTCCTTAGATTATGTAGAAAAATGTTAGGTTTTACTTGATTTGGGTCATTTTTGAAAAAGGGTTGGGAACTTTAAATTTTGTGAAAATTCTTTCAATTTCTTGATTAGGCTCTGTCCCATTTGGTTTGTTTGTGTTTGTGTTGGCCAATTGTGGCAATTTTAACATGTATTTAGGCAAGTTTCACTCATGTTCATGCATTGCCCACATGTTAGTTTTATAGGTGCATATCAAGTGTTTGATAAAATGCCCAAATGACATTTTGGTGTTGTTTTGGACTCCAATGAGTTCCAAACTTTGGGGATTACCATGATTGGACTTGGTTATCATGTTTTGACCATTGGGTGTTTGTTTTACATACTTTGAAATGGGTACAAAATTAGTTTCTTTTAGGAAATTTAGATGTTAGAAGGTTTACAGCCTTTAGATATTAATGGGCAATGGGGCACTGTATAACGTGGCTTGAATACAGAATACTTCTAGGGGGGGATGAATATCAGAATATTGAATATGTTTAGTCTTAAGATCACATTACTTTTTTTTCCCCTACTTTACGACTATGTGATTTAACTAACATAGTAACTTGACTTGAACAGGTTCACAATGCCTGAAATTGATATAATCCTATACCACGGTGGTCCGCTTAAGAATGCCAATGCGAACAAGGGATTGCCATTTGAAGGGCCGGGTATAAAGACTTATTATACCCAAATTGATCGTAGGTTGAAGACCCTTGACGAATTGAAGATGAGTGTCATGGAAGAGTTGTGTGAGAATCCTGCTGTGCACAACATACAAATTACTTATCGTATGCCAAATGAAATCCTGAAGCACCGGATTAATTACAAGTATATGGCGATAGAAACAGACAAACATGTAAAGATCATGTTTGACAAGTTGGAGAGAATACCTGAAGTAACTAACATTGAGTTGTACATACAGTTGGAGCCGCGTGCAGTCTGGCAAGAGGATATCCAACAAACAACCACAAGCTTACAGGTTATGGTTCCGGATGCTCAATATGAGTATTCTACACATGTAGAGGATGATGATGTTCATGCCGATGGTGATGGTGATGGTGATGATGATGATGATGATGATGATGACGACTATGTTGATGAGACTATTGCCATTAACAATGATGATGACGATGATGACGATGACTATGTTGATGAGAATATTGCCATTAACGGTGAAGATTTTGCCGATAGAGATGAGTATGAAGACATGATTGACAGAGGGGACTTTGGGGACTTTGAGAGGGACATTGATGAAGATGAGACATTGGATGGTGGTGAACCTTATGCAGACAATGTTATTAGTGTTCAAAACATTACGAACACAATCCCTGCCTACGTACCTCCTGCATTGTCATTCTCTGCAAATACTTGGGAAAATATGGTTGATCCTTCACATATTGAGATGCCATTTGTGTCTACTTGGAGAGAGGGGATGAATTTGTGCAAAGGGTTGACTTTTGCCAATAAAGAGGAGGTGAAGCGCGTATTAACAATTTGTGCCCTTAAGGAAAACAAACATTTTACGATCACTAGGTCGACGACGAAAAAACTTTGTGCGAAATGCGTGCATGAGTCATGCAAGTGGTATGTTTGCGCAGTTATGAAGCCCAATCTCCACGAACTATGGATGGTCACCGTGTATGTGGGTCCTCACACGTGTATACCGATCGGGGTGCGAAATGATGGTAGAATGATGAGTTGTAATTTTATTGCATCAGACATCCATCAGAAGTTATGTGAGGATCACACTACCCCAGTTAAGCATCTCAAATCTATGATAGAGACGAAATATAATGGCCATAAGCCTTCTTACTACAAGGTATGGGATGCGAAACAAAAGGCGATTGCGAAGATGTTTGGGAATTGGGAAGAGTCTTACCAAAGGTTGCAGAAGTTGCTAATGGCATATATTGATCAGGACCCGACTACCCAGGTGTTATATCGTACCACACCCACCGATGAAGATGACACCGTATTGTTGCATTATGTGTTTTGGTCTTTCGGTCCATGCATATCAGGATTCAAATACTGCAAGCCGGTTATCAGTATTGATGGGACCCATCTGTATGGTAAATATCAGGGAAAGTTGTTGGTCGCAATGGCAACCGACGCTAACAACAAGGTATTCCCTCTCGCCTTTGCTGTTGTGGATTGTGAGTCAGGGTCCAGTTGGAGGTGGTTTTTACAGTGCCTCAGAGAAACGATTGGCCACGTGATACCTGACGAAGGCATTTGCATAATTTCTGACCGACATCTCGGTATCAAAAACGGCATTGCAAACTGGCCTAGAAGGGATGATGGAAGAACACGGGTATTTCATAGATATTGTCTTCGACATGTTGCTAGCAACTTCAACACCCATTTTCAGAACTCAACTCTAAAGTCAGCGACGTTGAAAGCGGGATATGCTAGTCAAGTAGTTAAATTTGATACCATAATGGAGTCCATTAAGCAGGTGGAAATTGAGGCCATTAGGAATAAGAAGAAGGTGACGGGGAAGGATGGCAAGGAAAAGAATCAAGATTATCTTCCATACACGTACCTAATGAGCGAGTCTGTGGATATGTGGACCTAGTCACATGATGGTGGGAAACGTTTTGGGGCAATGACAACCAATATATCCGAGTGCTTCAATGGTGTACTGAAAGGTGCACGAGGCCTTCCTATTGCAGCGTTAGTTGAGTTCACTTGGAACAAACTTGTTGAATATTTCCACGACCGGCGCAAAGAATACCATTATGAGTTGTCAGAGGGTAAGAAATGGAGTCATTATGCCTTATCTACGTGGGATGAAAATCAGCGTAAATCTGGGAAACACTATCTCAAGCCATTTAGCAATGAAGAGCTGATATTTCAAGTAGTTACCCAACTCAACACGTGTAGCGCAGGAGGGGGAAACCACAGTTATGAAGTTCGGTTACGGGAAAGAACATGCAGTTGTGGGAAATGGCAAAACATAGGGATCCCGTGTTCACATGCAATTAGAGTATGTGACTATTTACATATTGATTCGACCACATATATTCACCCATGTTATGGTTTGAACAATGCCCTTAACACTTATGAGCATGCATTTGTGGTTCCTAAGTCACAGTCATTGTGGAGGGATCCCATGGGGCCAAAGTGGTTGCCTAATCCAGCATTGTTGCGGGCCAAAGGTCGACCAGTGAAGTCAAGAATAAGGAATGAGATGGATGGAGTGAGGAATAAGGATCGAGAACCGGGATGGCGGAGGGAGGACGCAGGTTTGATAGAGAGTCAACCCAAGCAGACATGTGGACTGTGTCATGCTTCTGGGCATAACCGCAGAAAATGTCCACAGTCTCGTGGCGCTTCCACAAGCGGTCATGTTCCACACTAGGTAGGTAGATGACAAAAAGTTATGCATCGGTTAAATAATTGTTGTTCATTCGATGTTTACCTAATGTTTACTATCTTGTCTCCTAACGTGATTATTCTACGTTTTTCAGGCATGCTTCCATGGACGATGTTTTTGTCGTGCAGACCGCCGATCTTAGGAAAAGTGACTACGTTGTATTGGCTCTATGTGAACTTTTTAGTTTTTGTTGAATATACTTGTAGTTCTCTATCCAATGTACCTCTATGAAGATTGTGATTTAAGTAGTATGTTAGAATTGCAAATTAAGCGTGATTGGGCATGTTTAGAATGTTGATATATTGAGAATGTCTTTTGCTGCGATGTAAGTGCATTTGCATTGTAAAACCATGTTTATGCAGACAGCGTAACAGTTTCTATAGTTTGGTGCCTATTGAGAACGCGTTTTGATGTAATTTAAGTGCATTTACATTCTCAGCTTCTCTGCCTCTCAATGAGTGTTTATGGATTACATTCTCAGCTTCTCTATCTCTGTTTCTTAGCAGGTGCATGCACACATTTCAGTTTTTCATTTGCCTGCATGTCCAGGAAAAAAATAAATCCAAAAAATTCCCAGTTTCTGGCTTGAGGAATCAGCAGAGTTAACAAAACAAAAAAAAAAAAAAAAATTTCCCAGTGGAACTCGAGTCTATAAAACTCGAGTTCCACTGGAAAAAACAGAGCAAAACAGAGCAAAACAGAGCAATCTCTCGGCCTAAACAGAGCATTGAGGTTTTATTTAGCTCGAAAATTTCCCAGTGGAACTCGAGTTTCTAAGACTCGAGTTCCACTGGGGGAAACAAAAATTTCCACCGGAACTCGATTCTATAAAACTCGAGTTCCACTTTGAAAATTTCCCAGTGGAACTCGAGTTTCATAAACTCGAGTTCCACTGAGTTCTTATTTTTTAGAATCTCGAGTTTCAAACACTTGAGTTCTTTTTTTTTTTTTTTGATTTTGTATTTTTTTTAAATCTCACATTTTTTTTTTCTTTTGTACAGATGAGTTTTTTTTTTTTTTTTTCAAATGTTATTTGATGGAGTTTATTGTTATTTGTAAAAAACTACTAAAATTGTACAAGAAGAAGCTTATTTTGTGTCCACCTAAAATAAAATAAAAAAGAGAAGAAGCTTATTTTTCTTATTGAAATATTTTTTAGAATCTCGAGTTCTTTTTTTTTTTTTTTTTGATTTTGTATTTTTTTTAAATCTCACTTTTTTTTTCTTTTGTACAGATGAGTTTTTTTTTTTTTCAAATGTTATTTGATGGAGTTTATTGATCATGATATTGTTATTTGTAAAAAACTACTAAAATTGTACAAGAAGAAGCTTATTTTGTGTCCACCTAAAAAAAATTAAAAAAGAGAAGATCATAAAAGAAAATAAGAAGCTTATCTAGCCTTTAAAATTTAGGCGCGTACAAAAAGTTAATCTGATTTTGATTTAATTATATTTACGGCATTACAATGCTACCATAATCTAGGGCCCAAGAATCCTTCATTGCATCAGTGGAGTTCTTTACCATACCTTGCTAAATCCACCAATATTTATAATGGCTCCATAGAGTATTCAAACACTTGAATATATAAGATTAGGAAAAGAGCTAATCGTCTTAAAGTTCTGCATAGAGATGAATCCATTTTTGTTAGGACCTAATAATGTGAATTGTTCCTGCAGATAAGCAAGCTAAGCTACAGTTAATGTCTTTGCAAGAGTTTGTTCAATTCTTTGCTCCATGAATCAAGTCTCCTCTTCTTGGTCTCCAATTCGTAATTCAGTTTTTCTTGTTCTTCAAATATCCTATGAACATTATCACGAGCAAGCCGCTGCAACTTCCTTGTTTTTGATAAACAAGTCAAATGGTTAAAAATATGACTAATTTATCATATCATATTTGTGCATATTATAAAATTGATAAACTATCAGTTTTCCCAAAAGCTTAAACAGAGCGGAAATTATGTACCATTATTTCCAAATCTTAAGTTTTTATGGCATGGTGAATTTAATCATTTAATTATTATTCTAAAAATAATCACTAGTTCTGTTTAAATTGCTGGCATTATTTTGTGATCATCTCATTCCTTGGGTTCAATGCTCTGCACGCCAATTTGATAAATTATTAAAAGAGGGTCCAACAATATCACCTAGACACAAAATTCAGCATACACATGCTAGAGAAGTAGATATATCATACCACAATGATAGACAAATACTTTTCATATTGATTTATAGATCAATACCAAAAAATTTACAAAAACATAAATGTGTACTAGTTAAACGAATAGTCCAGGCAGGGTTCGTTTTAATTTTAGGACCATATAAAACATGCATAATTTATCAAAGACCATGCAAATTTGCACTAGCTGATAAAATAAATACATACATGAATACAACATAAATAAATAAGGTTTAAAAAATATTTAAAAGAATATACCTGATCATTCCCATTGACTTCAAGTGGTAATCATGTCTGTCAAACCCTAAAGTCTATAAAAAAAAAGATGCATAAGGTCATTTGTGTTCCTAAATATACAAGGTCATTACTAATTAATATGGAGTTGTAATAAGTGAACCCATGACTATTTCTCAATTAAAGAGCAGGCTAGGATATGAAATTTGAAAAAGAGATGTTGCATGTGTATTTACAAGATCTCAAATATGCTTCAGTAACGGCTATCCAATTTGAGTTCTTTGTAAAGTTTAAGAAGAAATCTATGATTTTCAAGCCTAAATACAATGCTAAATTGTCAAGACAGGTTATACAAAACCCCGCCTAACCGTGGTGATCGACACTGATCCATATAGGTTTGCATGGTAAGATGGTGCAACTCTTTCAGAACCCACCCTATTATTGAAGGGTAAGTCTGGTGTGCAGGTTGTATGTATTTAGCCTGCCGTAATCCAAACAAACCTGCCTATGTCTCACGTGGATGTTATAGAAGGAAAGAAATGTAAGGACATTTGAGGGTTATAATCAGAAGCTTTTGTTGGAAAGAAAGCTCCTAAAGTACGTGATGAAGTGAAGATTAAACTCCAAGACAAATATATATGGGCATAAGAAACCGTACTGCAATTAATTGTTTGCGAGAGCATCTTGTAGCTCATCATTGCTCTGTCGCTCTTTAGCAATAAGAACATGATTCATAGATTCCACATCGTTCAGATCCTCAACTTTTTCTTGCAGTTCATTACTCATGTCCTCCATCTTCTTTTCAATTGCTGCATCATCTTCATCTCCAAGATGCTTCATAACCTGTAGTTTCCCTTTTATCTCTTCTATTTCCATCTCCAATTTTTGCAACCACCCCAACTGCTTTTCGAAATGAAGCATCATTTTATAAAATCAAAGAAAATGTTTTCGCCTGATCATGTCAAACAGTGTCTGCTAAATTCAGGGCCTGAAGGATGTATGAAGATTGTATCAACAAAGAAACACAAAGACTACCAGAATGAAGGTACAAACCTTCTTCAAAAGATGTGTGCAGCCTGTCTTTCTCTTCAAGCATCCTACAGAAGGACATGGTCTGTTCATTGTATTTATACTGTACCTCATTCAGATTTTCATTTGTAATATCGATTTCATTGGCCAGGTCTGCCACAACATTGTTTTTGCTTTGTGCTGCTTCCCTGCCAATGTCAAAAACTGTTCTTAACTGCCCTTTACTGCAAAGGAAATCACCAATCAGCCCTTCAGCATCATAGTCATCACCGCGTGCACGCCACCCATAGCAATTAGGGCCAAGATTTGTTTTTTGAGCATTCCACTCCTTTTTGCCATGATGCTCAATTTGAACAATTTCTCAAATTCAGCACAATTCATGAAACCTCTCCAATCATTACTAAATTTTACAATGGTCTGTCCCATGAGGTCCTTCTCATTCGGAAATACTACAATTTCCACCGATTGAAATTTCCTGAACCTTGTCAACCAGTGTTGAGAACCAAGTAAAATGTCTTTACTCTCATTGGTACATACAATGTTAACAACAATGCCCATCCAAGGCCATACGTACAGATCATCAAGCTTTGGAAGCTGAGCAACGGGTTGTGGCAAAATTGGACGTTGCTAAAGGTCCACTTCACCTGCTAGATCAGTCTCCAAATACTTTGCTCGGGCAAGGTGGTTTGCCTTTTGTTTTGCAGATCTGTTGGCAAAACCCTTACCCACTCCTGAAGCATGTTGAAGCAAGTCCTTGTACTTGTAATCTTACTTCTTCTTCCCAACACAAAATGGACATCTAAGGTTGCCATTCAAACCTTTGACTGCCTAAACTTTCCAGCTGTCAGCTCCTCAAATGGTTTATCGATGTAATCATTGATCTCAGATTCCCAAACACTGGCTAATTAAAATCTAACTCCACCCCAATAGAACAAGGAGCCCTTGAGAACCTCTATTTGTGTTTCCATTGTTAAAGCAAATAACAAAGAACTTGTAATTAATAAGACCAATGGAAAAATGGAGACACATTTATCATGAACTAGCACGGAGAAAACCTATTAAAAAACATTCGTCTGAAGGTCCTCTAATTCCGGATTCACAATTTTGGCTTCCTTC